>VXAU01004671.1:35833-149216 GCA_013399695.1 Formicarius rufipectus | reverse complement strand
GTTTTTTTGTTCTTCTGACAATTAGTTTTACAAGTTCACATTTTGACAGCAATCATAAATAATATAATATTGCTCTTCTGATAAAATGGGACGCTTCTATCATCTGTAACATTCTTTTTAGCAAAAAGCTATTGCCTGATTTTATTTAGCTTTTCAATAACCTGTACAGTGACTTGCAAATTACCGCCAGTGAAAAAAAATGCAGACTCTTTTTAAAATGTTTGCACCAAGCAATATAAATCCTACAGAACCTGAGATATGTCATTACCTCTTATAAGGTTATTGTGTATATTCTTTGCCAGAAAGCTAAGACCAGTGCTAAAGCATTTGCTTAAAATTAACAATTACCTTATCTTTTAATAAGTTACAGAACTAAAGGCAATTTGGTGAAAATTTTAAACCTCATCAAATATATACTACAATAACTTTTTCTTCTTTAGTAGAGAAAATTGCTTTATTCATGAGAGTCAAAGGAAACATTCTGCTCCATAGAAAGCAGATGATGATAAAAGACACGATACACTATCCATAAATAGAATTCACATTGCCTTATTTATTCCTAGAGTCCAATCATAGAAAATCAATTACTTTTTCCTCACCATGACTGGATTCAGTGCAACCAATTTTGTTTTCTTTTGGAATTATAAATCAAGGTTGTGAGCTCATTGTCCTGTTCCACAAACACTTCATATTTTTATGTTCATCCTCAATGAGTGACACATGTGATTACATCAATGTCACCTTCTTTCAGATGCCTGAATAGCTTATGCAGTCAGCCCCGGGTTCCATGACTGGGATCAACCCTTTGTAAGAATACTTTATTCACTCTCTTCCAGTCTAATTAAAAATAAACAAATACAAGAGACAAACAAACAAACAAAAAAGATTTAAAAAAAAAAAACACCACCTTTCAGATTCAGTTTCCTTGGATATTTTTCCAAGTGTACATTCAGGATGTGCATGCAAAACATACCTATCCACAGTATAATATTTTTTTTTCTTTTCAAATTTGTCCCTATGCGTATAAGCTTTAGCCTAAAGCCTTGATCTCCATACTCTTCTTTCCTCAGGCCTTTCCAACAGAAATAAAATTTAAGGCAAAGCCTTAGTCAGACTCCGTAAACTCATCACACCTGACCACTTGACCTCTCTGTCCATCCAGACTGCTTGTTAGCTGACTTCCTGGCAGACTTGGGCTGTGCCAACTGGCACAGTTCAAGGACAGTGCTCACTAAGCACTAATTCCAATGGGTTCTATGGACAACACTGCTCCAAGTCTGCTCCCTACAGACTCCTTCAATGCTATCTCAGCAGGCATTGTGCCCTAAAGTACTGCATGCCTTCAGTAAAGTGACTTAATTTTACTTTTCTAGAAAAGCTGTGGGGAAAAAAAACTGTGGAGGTGAAACTTTTAAACAAAAGGCAATAGCCTCTTCCAAAGATAATGAACTGAAAGAAAACCCCACAGACACAAGTAAGTATTACGTCTGAAGGCCACAGGATGACAAACAGCACAGAGTAGCTCCAGGGCCATGAGAGAGGTAGTGTTGATTGGCCAGTCTGATCTCAAGGGAAACACAGCACTAAATAATATGTGAGCTGGGCTATGCCCTAGGCACAGCCAGAGGCTGTGTCCTGGCCATCTACTATTTAGCAGAGGCATAGCTAGGTATGCCTCCAGTCTTTGTGTGGATGAGAACCAGAATCATCTGTATGGATGTGATACTCTTACCACTTAAAAAGTAAGTAGACAGCTACAAAAATGGCAAAAGTGGTTCTGTTGACTGAAAAGATAATATTTTGATACAATACAATTCTTGAATGTAGTGCCATTTCAATATTAGTTAACAAGGACATCGCTTTAAAGCTCCTTAGAAAGTGACACGTTTCTTCTGATATGCTTCCAGGTCAATTCAAGTTCAAGTCTGCACTGTATGGCAAGATCCTACATGAAGTCCCACCTTCTTATTTAAAGCTATTTTAGAAGCTTACTGAAATCACTGATCTCTCAGCAGACAATGCTCTATTTGGAATATTGAGGAACCTCCACCCTTCTGGGAATTCCCAGATCCCAGAATGCTGCATGTGTATTACTCTTTCATTTACTGCTCCAGACAAAGTTTAAATGAAGGGAAATGGACAGCATAAAATTTTGCAAGGCATTATAATTAAATGTGTTACTTGCTGAAACCTTTGTTTGACAGGATGAGCACACTTAGACAGATCACATATGTGTGTTAATTATAGCAAGCAAGCAAACAAAGTGACAATAGTTAAAACAAATATTACCAACAGGAAATGTTTATCAAGCTGTGATAAAATGTTTATCAGGAAATGTTTTTACACTACCTCAAACATTTCCTGTCTGTAACAATTTTTGTGGGAAAAAGAGTATCTGTGGTGCTAGAAATAGTATCTTTGTAAGGGATTAAATGACAGTGCTTATAGAAAATGGCAATAGCCACAGATCTAGTTTATGACCTGTTTTTTCTTTGTACATAGTGTGATGTAACTTTGAAAAATAACTGTTTTCAGAAGTTACACATTAATTAAATTTCAACTTTACAGATTAAAAAGTAATGTAACGCGAAATTTGTCATATGTAGATCTAAGCAATATAATCATGAAGACAGTGGAACTCTGATCCATCACTCACTGAGAAATGATAGTGAAACAGCATTTCTGTTAATATATCTAGAAAAAATAAAAAATATGAATTAGACTGAAAACCAGTACTATTGAAGATGTCAAAAGAATGATACACAAGAGGAAGGGGAGACAGAGATAATCTATTGAAATGTATACTCAAAATAAAAATCATGAAGAATTACATTTCCATACTCATGACTTTTCAAACTAGAAAAATCCTGATTTGTTACAAACACAGTGGGTAGTATTACCAAATCACAACGGAGTTGATATTTGGATATAAACAACAATTTGCCTGGATGAACCCCACAAGACATTAATGAATATGGAAGCAAAATATATTCTTTCTAGACATGTAGTTCTAACAGCTGTGTGAAGACTAACTTGTAGTCTGTTATTCCATTCTTAAAATATTCTGTCCCTAAAAAAAGACTAGTGAACTTCAACAGACTTTCAAAGGGAATTCAGCCACTAAAACTGCTCAAATATTTTGAATAACTAGGTTATTGTGAAACAATCTATTAATCAACCTTTATATGAATGACATTTTGCTTTGATTAAAAACTGTTATTTGTTCCTATTTTAACTACAAGTTCTATAACTTTTCTTGCAAATAGTTTTTTAGTTTCATGGAACTAATGATAGAATCCTAAAAGTGCAAAGGACTTCAACAAGTCATCTGGTTGACTTTCATGACCTGAATTAGGATCAACAAAAGCTGTTTTATTTCTGATATAAATCTCAAATCATGGAAACTACAACCTCACCGGGCAATCTATTCCCAGTTTGTTTATTATCACTGTGAGAGTAGTTTTCCCTATTGCCAAAGCTGAATCTCCTTTACTTCAATTTTTCTCCTGAGTAGTCAGTGTACAAAAATTCTTCTTGCTCTTTGCAATAGCATTTTCTCAGAACCTGGCAACGTTTCTCTTCTAACTTAGGACACTATTTTTAAACATCCTAGTATGATGTTTACCTGTTTTGTGATGACGTAGTGCTACTGTATAAGCTAAAATTAGACTGCCTTCCAGTGCACTGCCAGTCCTTCCCAGCTTCATATCAAACAAAAATAAAATGAGCATCATCCAAGTCATCAATGCAAATACTGGAAAAAACTACAAGAGTGTTTGTAAGATGACACAGGCACATAATAGAATCATACAATCATAGAATAGTTTGTGTTGGAAGTGACCTTTAAAGGTCATCTAGTTCAACACCCCTGCAATGAGCATTCCCTTCCATTCCAATTCCCTTCCTTTCATTGCTGCTGAGTTCTAAATCTGGAAATACATTTAGGAAAGAAGAAAAACAAACTGGAGACAGTTCAAATGAAGGGAAGAAAATGAGACTGGAGTTCAAGAACTGGCAAGTAAGAAAGGCAGAAATAATGGGACCAGGTTTTACCTGAAGGAATAAAAAATGGAGCCCACTTTCCACTTTCACTGTCAGAAATTTGAGCTCCATTTCTGATTTGAATTACTGAGGCTTTGATTTCTCTCCATTCCTTCTTATTATGGCTTTTTTTTTGCATTAAATTAAAATGCCACTCAGTACCTAATATTTTATCATTGTAAAAAAGCTATAAACTCCAAATATCTTTAAACCATTTTCAATAAACTGAACAAATAATGTCTTTAGCTATCTCTTCAAACCATTCATCATTTCATGTAGCCTATCACTTTTTCAACCTCCCTACCAAAATGTAGAGCACCATTATATGCAGTGCTAGCTGGCTTAAAATACTAATTGCTGGATACAAATTACCTTTTACCTCCTGCTGATTCCTCTCTTGGTGTGTTCAGGAACGAAATTAGCCTTTTTCACTTCCACATCCTCTGGCATTACACTTTCAGCTGTCCTTCACTGAACTCAATCCTTTGGGTACATGTTCCAGAATGTAGTTTCTCTGCTTGTAGATCTACATTCATTGCTTCTAGATTTAAGGATTGCACTGTATCAAAATGGCATTTTGTTTCAGTGGTTCAAATACACCATCTGTTCCATTGCTTCTAAGTGTAACCTTCAGCCTAACACAGCACACAGCGCTCCAAGTTAAATAGAGCATAACTCTCAGGAGAGTATCCAATACTTCTGTAAAATGTGCACTGATGAATCAACACACAGCTCATAGCCCAAGATGAAACTTGTTTTAGGGGACAATCACTCAACTTTACGGTCAATTCGAAAATTAATAACTTCAGCTTCCCCTGGATGTTGTTACCACTGTCTGCTCAGATGAAATTATCAGGTATATTATTATACTTGCACATTTTTCTGAGATTCAGCAAGGTCAGGCTGGATGGGGCTTTGAACCAACTGGTCTAGTGGAAGGTGTCACTATCCATGGTGGAGAGGCTGGAACTAGATGATCTTCAAGGTTCTTTCCATCTCAAACCATTCCGTGACTCTGTAAGAATTCTCCCCTGGAACTGTGTGCAAGGAAAGAGAAAACTGAGGAGGGAACATAGTAGCAGACAGTAAGTTGCTTTGTGTTAGAGAGAAATCATTTTATTCTACACAAAGAGACAAAACCAAGCAAAACAGCCAGGCTGTTGCTATCAGGAAAACCTATCAAGTCTATCCTATTTGTGAGTGCTTAATTTTAAACATAAGTCATGGGATAAATAGAAGAATACTTAATAGTCTCACTTCCTTTGTGGAAAAAAAAAAAGTTACCGCACATTGGAATAGCATAGCAATATTTGACACTCCCCTAACAGCTCTCATGGTGGTGTCTGGTTATGGGTTGGACTCGCTGATCTCAGAGGGTTTTTCCAACCTGACTGACCCTGTGCCTCCGTGATTCTGGGGCGGGCAGCGGTGGTGTCTCCCTCGACACCGTGCTCGCTCTGACCACGAATGTCCCCCCAAAACACTCGTGCCATCACCAGCGACAGCCCTCGGGACTTCTCCTGCCGTCTCCTGCAGCGCTCCCCAGCATCCAGCCGGCCGCTCCGCCGCGGGGACAGCAGCCCTTCCCCCGCCGGGCTCCGAGGGCTCCAGCCGCCGCTTTCCAAGCTCCTGCGGCAGTGGGTGGATCCCTGGGAGGTGCCAATCCCCTTCCCTCCCCTTCCCCTTTCCCCCCGGCTTCGTGGCGAGGAGGCGCCTGGTCGCGCCAGCATCTTCGCTTGGCTCGCTGGAGCGGGGAGGAGGAGCCGCCGCCGCCGCCGCCTGCGGAGAAGGAAGGTAAGCTGCGGAGGACGGCGGGGAGGGGAGGGAAGGGAAGGGAAGGGAAGGGGGTTGTCTGTCTCCCCGCCCTTCCCTGTGTTTCACTTCCCCGTGCGGGCGTCGGTGCGGGGCAGGGGGAGGGCGCTGCCCCCGCACCGCGTTCGGAAATGGCCGATAACGGGGAAGGCGGGGGATGTGTCTGTGTGTTTGTCTCTGTGTGTGTGTGTGTGTGTTTGTCTGTCTCTCTGTGTGTTGGTCCCTCTCTCTCTCTCTCTCTGTGTGTGTTTCTCTCTCTCTCTGTGTATGTGTCTGTGTCTGTGCGCGTTCCGCGTGTGTCAGCAGTCACGTTTGTGGCTGTGCCCGATGCCCGCAGGTGCGCAGAGGTGTGATGGTGGCGGTATCTGAGACATGCTTGAGCTTGTGGTTTTAAGGAGAAGGAGGAATGCTTTGGAAGCCAGGGGCCGTGAATTGCGTGGGAGACGGGAGAATTGCTCTGTGTTTCCCTGTGGGGTTGAAATTTGTGATATCGGTGGGTTCCTAATATCGGGCACAGTTAGTAAAGAGGTTTTACTCCAGGTTATGCACTGAGTAAGGTCTGTAGGAAGTCGCAGTTAGGTACCATCAGAAACCAGTTGGGCTGAACCGATGTTCCTCCAGTACCTGAAGGGATCTTACAGGAGGGATGGGTCAAGACTATAAACAAGAGCATGTAGTGACTGCACAAGGGGGAATTGGTTCAAATTGAAAGGGAATAGGTTTAGAGTAGATATTAGGAAGAAAATCTTTACTATGAGGATGGTGAGGCGCTGGAACAGGTTGCCCAGAGAAGTTGTGGATACCCCATCCCTGGAAGTGTTCTAGGCCAGGCTGGATGTGGCTCTGAGGAACATGATGGAAGGTGTCCCTGCCCATGACAGAGGGGTTGGAACTACATGATCTTTAAGGTCCCTTCCAATCCAAGCCATTCAGTTCTGTGATTTTGTGTTGGAGGATATGAAAGCAAGCACAGGGTAAAAGAAATGTGGAGAATCAATTGCCCTGTTGAATGTGGCTAGGAGAGATAATACTGTCCAGATATGAGAAATGGATGTCTCAGAATGATGCGTGATGTGAATGATGAGAAGGACCGTAAAGTAGCGGAAAGAGATTGTGTGGTTAAAAAAAGAGTCAAGTGTATGTATCATTGCTTGTAGGAAGTAAGATTATACAAGCTTTTGATGGTGCCTGCCATAGACCACAGGAGCTGAATTTGGATAAGAATATACTTGAGAGGTACTATAAAGAATTATGTCACAGGTGGATTTCTTTCTCAGATCATAGAATCACAAAATGGTTTAGGCTTGCAGGGACCTTAAAGATCTTCTAGTTCCAACCCCCTGACATGGGCAGGGATGCCACTCACTGAACTAGGTTGCCCAGAGTCTCATCCAGCCTGGCCTGGAACACTTCCAGGGATGGGGCATCCACAACTTTTCTTGGCAGTCAGTTTATGCCCTCACCATCCTCTGAGTAAAGAATTTCTTCCTAACATCTACAGTTTAAAGCCATTCTTCTTTGTCCTGTCAGTATGTGCCTTTGTAAAATGTTGCTCTCCCTTGTTTTTCACAAGGCCCCTTCAGATACTAAAAGGCCACAATGAGATGTCTCTGGAGCCCCTTCTTCTCCAGGCTGAACAACCAATAGATACAGATATCAGCATCCTTTGGGCGTATAGTAATCCAGTTGATTTTACACAGAACTGCTGTAAGCTTATCAAATAAGGACCAAATTGCTTTAGACTTACTCTCAGTAAGCAGTGTGAAAAACTGAAGAGAACTGGTTTATTAAACAGCTTGTGGTCTTGGATCACATTTTTTATTAGATTAAATAGAAATATAATATGTGACTAAACAGAGACAGGTTTGAAAGTCTCAATTGTAGAATGGCAGACTTTGTAAAATCAGGAGGATTAAGTAAAGGTGTTGGTTGTACAGGAATCCTGAGGGCCCTAGAAGTTAAGCAGGTGCAAAGCTGTTTTATACCAAAGGTAGACTCTATTTGGAATTTGTATCCAAAAAAATGAGAAAAGGTCTATTGAAAGCAACTTCTACCCATCTCAAAAAGGATTTGGGGAATAACGAGTAAAAAAAAAGGATAGTTAAAAAAAAAAAAACAAAAGAAAGAAAAAAAAAAGAGATAAAGTGCAGTTCTACAGTGAGAATTGACAGAAGTAATTCTCAGCTATAGAAAATTGGTTTTTAAAGCTTCTTTAATCATATAAGTAAAATAGATAGAAATAAGATAGAAGCAGTAATAAAAGTAAGACCACAGAGTGATAAAGTTGAGGTAAAATTACCTTGGCATCCTGATGCATATGATCTGTTGCAGTTTTGAGAGGACTACTCCAGCGGGTAGATTTAATATTAGATACTTGAACTTATATTACAAAGAATAACATTTTGCCTCTTAATTATTTTGTAAGAGTTGGAAAACTTCTGTGTATTATGTCTAATCCAATGTTCTTGCCACTTAACATTCAGCAGTTCCAGTATCAGAAAATTGTTAAATACACAAATAGATAGTTACAGAGTCATTTATAGGAAGAGGAAGTGAGCTAACTTTTTGTATACACATTCTATTTGCTATTGTATCCCTCTTTCTCTAACATACAGTATCTTTGTATGCAGACAGGTGTAACTATAAAAGTTTAAACTGTCAGAATTCTTAACTCCACGTATAGAATATCTGTGATGTATATATATATATAGAATTTATTTTTTTAGATATGCATTTATATATATATTTGATGTATACACTTCTGTATATATGTGTTTCATGTATATACCTAAGTGAATTCTGATTTTGTGCCAGTAAAAGTTTGCACCATCCTCCCACCCACCCAGGCATTACATGCTGGGTTCAGAGGAAGTGCTCTGGCAAGTGCCCAATCTTACAGGCATGCTACAGCCAGATTCATGATGGAGCTGTGCTAGACATCATCTTGAAAAAATTTGGTGACTCAACATGTAGTCCTCTTAGCTGTAGGCAGGAGATGTTATCATGGGCCAGATTTCCACGTGCAGAAAGGCTGTGCTAAACTGAAATAAACAAGGAATGTAGGAAAGAAAGCCAGCTGTGGTTTAATGGTGTTTATGTTTAGGGTTTTTATTAAGGCTTAAATGTTAAGAAGATGTGTTTTATAAATTCAAGCTTTTAGTCAAATTAAGGATAGAATGAGGTTCCGTGGACATCTAAGGAAGGGATTAAAGGTTAGAACTGTAGATACTGTTGATATTTCTTCTTTAACAGCTAGAACAGACTGTGAGGACAGCTAGACCTGATGTATGGCTCATCATTTGGCTGGTTCAGGTAACTGCAGGCTGCTAACAATTTGGGCTAGGTCTGATTTACTTAGAGGGGGCCTAATAAAATGTGTGTATTTGCATGTTATTTCTGTTAGTGCAATATCATATCTGTGATTGTGTAGTAACAGAAGGGATCTCCCCAAGCATGCTGTTCCTGTGGCATTGAATTGATACTCAATCCGACTTTCACATGCAGGTACAATGACACCTGAAGCTTGTACCTGATTTATCCTGAACAACTGGATGACCTGTTAGTGTTTTTTATGTTCCTAAAGCTTTAACATTTTCTGTATTACTATTCTTTATTACAAAAGTGTTTCTTTCACATATTTACTGCATTATTTTGAATTGCTTTGTTCTGTTACATGGTCAGTATTTTTAATAAAGTTCTTTCAAAATCAAGTCTTTGAAATAGTTTTGTTTCCCTAACACTGATTCCTTGAACTCTCATGTTCGAAAGTCAAAATGAAGAATGAGTATAAATTTTCAATTCTACCAAATCAATTGTATAATAAATTAAGTTTTATGTAGCATTTAAAATAGGCAAGTGCCAACAATTGCTTCAGTTGTGTTTTATTGTTTGGTGTATGTACAGATTGCAGGAACTGAATAGTGTTTAGAGTTTGGTTAGTAATTCAGCAAAGAGAAAGAACATTGCTGGTTAATTTTCTGAAAATCTTGGATCAGCCAAATCAAAATTGTGAACAAATGTTTTTTCTTAAGCAATTCAGGTTAGATTTAGGTTACCTTAGATTCTGTTAGGTTAGATTTAGATACAGGAATGACATCCAGTTCCCAAAAGACTGTGTTACAAAATGCTTGATTATTTTAACAAGACCTCTAGGTCTAGAATCTGACTCATTATACCTTTTTTTCTTTTACTGCAGAAGTAAACCACGAATTATGTGAAAATAACTCCAGTATGCTCCTAAAGCATTTTTCAGTACTGAAAGTAATTATTGCATTGCTTTCATTCTCTGAAACACTTGATTGCCTTCAGTAGGTATTTTTGCACTTGCAGAAAGAAGTGTAAACACTTTTAAATGAAAATGTTTTTTGATCAACACCTTATCGGGCTTTTTTAGCTGCTGACATTGACATTTCATTAAGTCTATTGGCATAATTTTATTTGTCTTTTTATTTCTGTTTTTCATTTGTTTGCTATATAGTATATCTTTCTTATTGGCTGCTGTTCATTTTCTTCAAATATCTTTTTTTTTCAGTCAGATAGATGAGTAACCAAAGCTTTGGAGTACCTTTTCAGGCTGACTGTTTGGTTTGTAGAATGAGAAAATAATTTGAGATTATTTTTTTTCTACTGCTGTAAACCTTTTCCTTCTTGTTAATGATACTGGGTTTTTTTCAGTTGCTTCCACTCTGATTGCTGGCTAGCAAACAATCCACTATTCTACATCAGTGATGGTGATAAACAGATCTCAAGTGGAAAAGTAATTGGAATAGGAATGAGAAAAATCAAGAAATTTAATATAAGCTCTTCTCTTACCATCCTATAGGACTTTTAATAGTCCTAGGAGATTTTCTAAAAATCAAACTAGACAAACTGTCTTGCCAGCCCAGAATCCCAAGGTGAAGTTTTTTGGAGGTGGGTGGAAGGTGTCCCAGAAGTCTGTATGATTTTTCAAAGCAGTTTCTTAACTTAGGGAAGAAATTTCACACCCAACCCTAACACTTATTTTTAGACAATTGGAAAGTTGAAAAATCATGCCCTCTGTTTTCTATCCTGTTTTCTCACTTCTTTGAAAAGTTTTTTTGTTTTTGTTTTTCATTTGTTTGTTTTTGTTTTGTTTTGGGGTTTTTGTGTGTGTTTTTGTTTGTTTGTGGTTTTTGTGGTTTTTGTTTGTTTTGTTTTGTTTTGTTTTCCTGATGTATTTGCTCTTCATCACAGTGGTATTGAACCTGTATTGAAGGATGTTGCTAAATATGGGTAAGAGAACAGTGTTTCCACTGTCTTCCTTGTTTTTCATCTGCCCATGTTTCTTTTTTGTGTTTACATCTTGTCCTTCACTGCTTGTGTTCATGGCAACCAGCTTCTTTTTGGAGGTGATTTGGGGGGAAGAGGGGATTTGCAGATATGTTTCAATAATCTAGTTCCAATATAGCATACTGCATGTGGGTGAATCTCTGAAAACTTCAGTGGGGTCACACTGGAGGTCCATCCATGGAGCCCACAGGTGGAACTGGATGTTGTGCCAAAAGAGAGATGGTGTCTGACAAGATGTTTCTGACCAAAGTTTTGCCTCTGGAGATTGAGACAATAAAACTATTTTATCTCAGATCTTTTTAATTAGGAATTTCTGTAGCAGTTCTGCCTATCTTGCAGGTCTAGCATGTCAGTCTCTTAAGAGTTTCTTGGATCTAGCCCCTAAACTGCATGTAGATTTGCTCATGCACTAAATAGGCAGTGGAACTTGCATCAGGAGCCAAGAATTCAATCTGGTGTCATGAAGCAAGAAGGGAAGGAGAGAAGATTATGATTTAGTTGAAGTCAGCAGTTTTTCAGACAATCTCTTTCTCAAGGTCTGCAGTTTCTTGGTTATGGAAAATGCTGCATCAATGGAAGAATAAATGACAAGCTGAGTTCTGTCCATCTGTTGTCAGCACTGGGTGAAATAGTGACACTTAACAGAATCATAGAATCACAGAATATGCTGAGTTGGAAGGGACCCGTCAAGTCCAACCCTTAGGCCTGCACAGGACCGTTCCCATGAGTCTTACCATGTACCTGAAGAAGGAAGATAATTTTGAAAATAGTGTTCCTAGAAAGAAATTTGACCTGTTCAATAGGAGTACATGTTGGTAGTATTACTGATCTGATCTTTCCTGTAAAATTGCTTGGACAAGGTAGCATCATGTCATGACTACTGCACTAGGAAACCACTGAGAAATCAGGAATAGAGAAAGTTAAGTTCCTTTCCTAAAAGTCTCATCAAGTCTCTTTTTTTCTGTGACTTTTTCCTAAGCCTGTGGTTAGTGTCCCTGGGGAAAAAGGTGCCGACAGACCTTTGATTCAGCATATGAGACTCAAAAATGCTCGAGTTATGTGGGAGAAAATACTAAGTGGAGTTCTGAAAATTTTTGTTTGCTTGCCAAGTTCCCAGAGAGAGAATCTACAAGAGTGTTTACATTCAAATGAGTCAGTGAACCTGTTTAAATATTTGGGGTTAAATGGTCTTAGACTGCTAATAGATCTTGGCTGTTAGAGTTAGTATATACTTTCCTTTAACTCAATCTTATCTGTACTGCAGAAGTGTGTGTGACTTACCCAAAGACCTGTCATGGCTGGACTGAAAACAAGGGTCAGAACTTTCAAATTCCAAGACCTAAAATCAGACTGCCAGAGTATGCTGTCCAGATTCTTAATTGTACTTGGATTCCAGATAAGAGATTTGTGAAAGTTTAATATAAATGTTTTTCTATCAAAATGCTGTTCATTTCCTCAGGAAATGGATGTTTACAATAATGTTGTTTTCTCCTTTACATCTGCACTTTAGGATTTTTTGGGGGAACACAGCTAGTGAAAGTTGTATAGTTTTAATACATGGGAACTATTTCTTGCTTACCTTTTTACTTTCTAAAGTAAGTGCTGCATTTTTAAAAAATGTGGTGTCTAGCTATTTTAAAATAAGTTTTTTATAGAAATTTTGTGAATATTGTAAGATTTAGTAGATGAACAAACCTGGTAACTTTCTTCTGTACCTGATTCACTGAAATATACAGGGTCTTTTCATTTTTTTATGAAAATACAGGTTTTTATGTGCTTCAGTCTGCGCATACAATAGTTATTTTTCTGAAGGGAAAATTCTTATAAGTAGACAAGTATGAGTCATCACTAGTATTTTAAAGGTATACAGATAAAAATGATAACTTAAACAGGCTTAATAGGTTTTTTTTGTCTGGTTTTGGGATCCCAGGGTGAGTATGTGCTCTTAAATCAATTACAGGTTTTTAGAAAGAACACCTTTGCAGCAGAAATGTGACAATCAGTACGTATTTTTATTAGAATATATGGATTTGAATAAAAGAATAAAAAGAATAAACCCCATATACTGCTATGGGGTTACTCAGAAATAAGGTGTCTGTGTTTGCAGAACAAATGGAGTTGCAGAGTAATTTTCTCTTAGTTACGGAGAAGATAAAACATAACTTTAGAGTTGCGAGAACACGTAACTGATTTTTGTTTTTGAGAAATCAGGGCAAAACTGTCGGCGTGTGTGTGGTACTCTGAAAACTACTGAACTGGAGCACTTTTTATTAGATAACTGCCGTGGTTAGGTCCTAACATATCTTACTTTATACTAGCAAATAAACTGCTTTTAAAGGCAAACCATGCTTTTGTCTGAACAGATGCAATTGAAGTGAAATATTGGAACCTGAAAAATCATGGATATCAGTTACGTATCAAATAGCCCGAGGACAAAAATGCAGAACCCTACATGTATTTAAATTAGAAAATTCATAATAGTTATTCCATTAGGGGCTCAGTGGGGACTAAGGCTGCCAAGAAGAGCCAAAGTCAGCATTGCTGGGGAATGCTGGAAATTGAAACTGCAAAATATTGAGTAGTGTTGATAATCAGTTTCACAGTAGGGCTACTCACATACTTGAAATGAAATGTTTCAGAACTGCAGTTCAGTGGTACAGTCCTGCACAGTCTCTGGGAGTGCCAAAGGCCTTGATTAGGTGAGTTGTTTCTAGTTTAAGTAGAGTTAATGTACACAAATTCTTGTTGCTTGAATGAGTGTGTTGAAGAAAATAAGGAAATAATAAATTGCGTAACTTTAAGAGCTCAACAAGTTGCCCCGTTTCCGCAAAGTTGTAAAGCACTCAAACTCTGCCCAGATGCACGTTGTAACTACCTGGTGCCATTTCGTTCTTAGCTGCTGCTCCAGCTTGGCATGGATACTCTCTGTAGGTCCTGTGTGGTATCTGCCAGCACCGTTTGGTGTCAAGGATCCCCAAGGTCATCTCAAATAGCAGTAGGTGCTGATGTGTAGGCAACTGAGTCAGCCCTTTGGTCTTCTCTTGTTGAAAGGGGAATGTAACTTAGCATCAAATTATTTCAGTTTGGTCGTGTCTGAGCCTTAAGCTCAAAGTCCACATAGACAAGAGAGCAGCTGGACTTTCATAGGTGAGCTGAATTTATCACTTAATGTCCAAACTAAGTGTATAAAATACACTGTGTGTATATAGATTTTTGGGGTTTCTTAACAAGTAAGCTTAACAGTGTGCATATTCACTATAGGTGAGCTGCAGCAGTTTGGGATTTTATTTGTTTTAAGTAAATAATTTTTTTTTGTTTATTCAGTAAATTATATTAATTAGATCATTAACATTTATAATACTTAAAATCATACTTTAATATATTTTATGGCCTTGGCTTAGGTGCTATGGCATGAAATCAACATAAGAAACACGTTTAGCAGTAGGTTAGGTCATTTTATGCAACTGCATTTGATACTTTTGGTGTGGTATGCCTCTGAAAAGTAGCTCAGTGAGATGGTAGCTGGTTTGTTGAATATTATTCTGCCTGTAGTCAGAATTTTACAGACATGTTATTTTAAGTCAAAAGTAGACATTTTTACTTTTGTCTGAAACAGTGTACCTCAAAGAAAACGATGTATACAACTTTCTTACTTGTTGAGTGAAAGAAGCTTGTACAGCTTCAGAGCTGCTTCTCATTTTTGCATGGCTTTATGTCAGGAAATAATGTTAGCTTAGTAGATTTGGACATATTTCTTTTTGAAGAAACATCTGGTCCAAAAGCCTGTTTCTATTGATAATGCAAGTCATGGAAATTACACAGGTAATTCACAGGGTTGGCAATATTTTCTGAAGCAGAATGAGCAAGTTAGCAACTCTCAGTAAACCTGAAAAGACACAAATATTTTTCTAACTTTGGTTTTTAGAATGTAACTGGAATAAAAGCATTTGAAGGCTTAGGCCAGAAATGGAATCCTCTGACCAGCGTGTTTTTGTCTTTGCAGCAAGAAATGTCTTGGACTATTATGTCGGCAAGGTTCTCAATTTATTCTTACAGCAATAAAAATACATTGGAGTATTGTGTCCATATAACATCTTTTCTTTCGAATCACAGTCCAATTAATTCTGCTACTCAGTTTTTTAAAAAAATTGTCCAACAATTAATAATGTATGTAAGAATACGAAGTGCAGAGTCTGTCTAACTGATCATTGTACAGTTGAATATAAAAGCAAACCTGAGTGACCTTTTTATTGCTTGTTTTCTCACCCCACAAAATCAAATAGTTCTGGCTTAATATTAAATGTGTATCGGTTCATTATGTAGTGTTGCAGCCATGTGATATGGTGATTTTAACTCCATTCTCTCTCTGCAGGGGCACACAAACACAAATCCATATGGAGGATGAACCTCCTCCTCAAGGAGTCAGTGCCAAGGTCAGAGTGTGAATTTGTATGGGGAATTCTGTACTGCTCTGCTCAAAAGGAAGAAGCTTAGTTCCATTTAGCAGTAGCTTAGTACATTCTAGTAGCTTTCAAGATAGAAAACAAAAGCTCTAGGTAGAAAAAAGGATACTAGCAAAAGAAATCTTGCCTAAGTGATCCAGAAAATGTTAGAAGAACAATATATTCATATGATTCAGATCTATATCCTCAGGTTCAGATCTAACTCTGCCTTTCATGACTTTGTGCAATATAATGAGGAAACTGTTCACTCATGGGTTACATATATTAGCAGGCTGATAGTTCAAGCCATTTTTCATTTTCTTAAAATATAATGGAGAAGTGCATAAGGTGAAAAAATATTGAAAGGTGAGGGTAACTCTTACTGAGTTGAATGTAACTAGTAATTCCAGAGATGGGATTTAGGTTACAAATATATTTTGTGGGTAAAGTTTTTGTTATTTCTTTTGTTAAAAAAATATCAATCATAAGTATTTCCCTGAGTGCTTATTATAGGATTAGTTAGGGATTTCTTCTTTCAGTGTATTCTTTTGCTGTTAAGAAATGCTACAATTTAGGGGGGTTTTAACCTGTTAATCATGAGGGTAGGACTTGAATGCTTTGTAGAAGAAAATTGCAGAAAAAACTTTTCTATTTGAAGTAAATGGGTTTTGACCCACCAAACACTTTCCTATTGTAAAGAAACTAATATATTATTCCAGTGAAGGAATCTGTACAAATGAAGGACACTCTGAGTATCCTGTTGAACCTCAGACTTCATCAGTCTTGAGCAAAAGTGGGATGCAGTTTTGATGATGCAATTGAAAGAGTAGTCTGTGATGCTCTCAGTATTCATTACCTATTTAAGGTCGCTGTAGAATTAATGCTCACCTCTTGACATAAATTATTGTGCAAACAGCAGGTTCATGGAGACTGATTCCATATGGATTCTGGTCCTTCATCTCTTATAACCCTGCTACGTATCATAGATGACAGCATTTGCTAGGACTGGCTTGGACCTACTTGCTTGCTGACTTATTGCATAACGTCTGTTTGTCCAGCTGCCTGCTGCCAAGTGGATTGTGTCAGCAGAATCTTACTTCCCTTCCACTTGCAAATTTGGCTGAAATTGGTCAGTTATTTGCTGTGAGGAGATTGAGAAAGAACTGGTGTCATCAAAACTGCGGCTTTTTTCCTGAAGATGACCAATCCTCCTTTCCTCTCCTCAGAAGTATAAAATACAGAAATGTGTGATTAGCTGCTATTTTTTTCTTTAAAGTTGAAAATTTCTTTTCAATTTAGGATTAATTTAGGGGTTATTTTTTGAGTTTCAAATGTTGTCTGTATTTCTGTGTACATTTTTTCATAGTGATACTAATTAAAAAAGCAGTGTCCTTATGACTGACATACCATCTTCAGACTCCAAACTAGAATTTATTAAAATCTTTGTTTCACTTAGTGGTAGGAGAAAATATTTAGGGTAATAGATCATCTTATAAGCCTGCTAGAAATAAACTAATGGTGCAATCCTCACTGTTATGTGATGAAATACATCATACCTGCAGTAGGTAAAATCTGTTCTTGCTTATCTTCTGATCTGGCAAGTAAAGCTGCTTTTCTGTTGCATCCAGAGCCTATTCTGATTTTGGTAAAGAAAATTCGATGCACATGCCATGCAAAATTTGCCATTAAATTTTGATACTGCAGCATTTTTTTGCTTTTTGCTGTACTAAAGCACTAAAAATGTTGCATGAGATTCAGATGTTAGCTTGACTATTTTTGATGTTGAAACAGATCTGTTACTCCTTTTCTTTAACTATAGACTTATAATTTGTCCTTGGAAAATATTCAGTTATCTTTTTTATTTTAATAGAAGTCTACTTATATAGAATTTAAATATTCTATGGCAATTCCCAAAGACTTGATAATTGTTGAAACACAAGTAATTTTCATGTCATTATATATTTTTTGTTTATTTTAATGCCTTCCTTTCAAGTATTGTTGTAGAATTAAAATACTGGGTCGTGGTTGAAAAAGGAGATAGTGGTGTTTCTCTATTTTTTTACTGTGCAAAAGCATATATTTGTCTAGGTATTTGATAGCATTTTTTATAATGCCAGGTCTTGGAGGCAACATTATTGTCAGCTCTGAAGATGCTGGATGTTGGGAAATGGCCAATTTTTTCTCTCTGTTCCCAAGAAGAGCTCAAGTTAATTCGTCAAGCCTGTGTATTTGGCAGTGCTGGCAATGAAGTGTTGTATGCGACTGAAAATGATGAGGTAATTGTGCAAGAGCATGTATGAACATGGTGTGTTTAATCACTTGTGTAGCAAGTTATTCTGAAAGCCAGTGCTATGAGAACTATACCTGGAGAATGTTGCATGCAAAAATGTCTTATATTTTGTTTTCTACTAAAACATTTTTGGTTTAAATTAATGGCTTCCTCCCACAATCAGAGGATAAGGAGGAGATGAAGTTAGACATTTCTTGCAAGTGCATAGTGACAGAATGAGACACAAACTGGAAGATGGCAAATTCTGATTTAGTGCTAGGAAAAAAATTACTGTGAAAGGTGTTAAATCCTCGAGGGGTTGTGGGATTGTTTGCCTTGGAGATATTTAGTAATTGACTGGACATGGCCTTGAGTCAACTGATCTGTTTAGGTCTTTGTTGGGCAAGGGGGTGGACTAAATGACCTTTGGAGGAGGCTCCATTCCAACCTAAATTATAATTATTATTCTTTTATAACAGGTTTTTGTGCTTGGCATGAACTGCAGTGGGTGTTTGGGAACAGGAGACATGCAGAGTACTATTGAACCAAGGAGGTTAGATTCCCTATGTGGCAAAAAGATAGCCTGCCTGAGTTATGGAAGTGGCCCTCATGTTGTTCTTGCTACAGAAGGTAAAGTATTACCTGAATATTGCTTTTTCTGGTAGTCCACTTTAATTCATTCAGCGGGTGTGAAGGGTCTGTGCTCGTAACCTAGAGAGAAAACTAGGAAAGGTATTCTGGGTTGTTAAGTCCAAGAGATTTTCATTGGTGAATATGACATGTCAGCTAGCTTTGTTTACAGCTTGTTATTTTCAGAAGTTTTTCAACCTCTACTTTAATCTTGTGACTACTTTTGGATGTGGTCTTTTTTTCACTTTTCAGTTACATTTGGAACTTCTAATTGCTTTTGACATGCATTAGTTGCCTATATTAGCACCCATATGTTCATGTGCCAATACTGTCCTTTAGCTGAAATTCATCTTTTCCCTCTAGACCCAATCTTTTGTTTCCTTCATTGACACTCTTACCCACATCATGGTAGTGACCCCTCTGTTCATAGTTATTCTCAAAGACAAGTTATTAATACTGTGTTCCCGTGAGATTCTTTTAGAACCTGATAGGTGATATTCACATTTGTCTCTCTTTTTCCATTAATGAGAAGAAATGCCTTTGAGTCGTCTAGATTAGATGACTAAAAGTAGGTGAGGGGAATGATGTTGTAAACATGTTCTTTATATTCAATTATGTTCCACCATTTTCTCTAGTCTTCATTACAGATGATTCTGCATTCTTTTTTATGTATCTGTATTACTCTGAGTTGTGTTGCTGGCAGTTCTCATTGATACACTGATACTTCTTGCCCAGATGATGAAGTATTGCAAAAGAGCAGGTCTAGAACTGATCCTTGATGATTTTGACTTATAACTGTATTCTCATGAATAACTTCCATTCAGCACGGCCTTTTTTAACCTACCTTTCAGAGAGCCATTACGTGCTTCACAATTACTGTGCTGATATTGTCGTTTCCAGTTTGTCCTGTGTTACTGTGTGGCTGTTTCACTTTCAATGAAATTCATATTCATATGTTGGTCAAACAAAGNTTTTTTTTTTTGACAGGGTAAAGTAATTATTATGGTTATTATAGAGAAATATTGGTTTAGTGTAGCATACTTTGCCTTTGAGGTTCTGAGGGAACCCTTCTTTTGGATAAGGAGTTTGGTGATCTCTAATGGATTTGTATATCAAACCCAGCCCTCCTGCAATAATGGCATAATTTAGGTTTAGAAAATGATGATGGTAGTAGTTGAGATGAATGTAGGACAGCTATTCATCAAGTCCTGCACTACTGTAACTAGAGGGCACTTGATTTAAAACAGATAAAAGAAAGTGAGTAAAAAGGTGTTCACTTCATAGATAACAGGCCAATATATGTACACTAAAGAGGATTGGAAGTACTTGGTAGTATCTGTACTCTAGTGATTGTAAGCGCTTAGGAACTGCAAAAAGGGTTGTGTTCCCTTAAACAGGAGCTTTTTTTTTCCTATTGCCAGTTGGAGACAGAATTTTGTCCTAGGTCAACCATAGGTCTAACACAATTGCACATTTCTTGCAGTCTTAATTTTCCTAACATGTTTTTCAAAATATAGGACATGAATAGTATGTTTAACTAATAAGTAAATTACATAATTTTTATTAATAAGTAGTAATAGGGGTTTTTTTACAAGCACCCTCATGCATATTGTAAGGAAAAGAAATCTTATTATTTGAATTTTCCGAAGTGTGAAACAGTGCCGAGGCATAGGCAAGAAACTTTGATTGATTGTCAGTAACAACAAAATTGAAACGAGGACTGTCATTTCATCTTTTCTGTATTGCACCGCCCCTTGTCTTGAAGCAGTGTTTTCCTTTACTATGATTATGGTGATACTATCCTTTGGGATTTGTGTTTAACACTGTGTGAAGGTGACAGTGATATGTCCATTGGCTGAAGAGTCCCAAAGGGCATATATATATATTTATACTCTTAAATATATGTCTTGTTATTGAATTTGACTTTTCATTTTGTAATTTTATGTTGTGTACTCATTGGAAAAATAGAGATTTGTAAACCAACTCTTTACGTTTTTATTGTAGAAGGAGAAGTGTATACGTGGGGTCATAATGCTTATAGTCAGCTGGGCAATGGTACAACAAATCATGGTTTCATTCCTTGTCAAGTCTCTACTAACTTGGTGAACAAGAAAGTCATTGAAGTTGCCTGTGGCTCTCATCATTCTATGGTGTTAACATCTGATGGAGAGGTGAGAATAGTGGGAATAAAAACCTATACTCTTGTAATGAAACTCACATATGTGAGAAGCAGGAAAACATTCTGCACCTAGAGCATTAGAGCTTTCTTCTTGCCATCTTGACAGTGCTGATACAACACAAACATTTGATAAAAATTGCAACCTATTAGGGTGTAGCTGCTTTGAAGAGCATGCAGATCTTTTATGCCAGGTCTGCTTGTAATACCAGATTATGATTTCTTTGTAGAGGGCAGACAGTTCCTTCCTATGCTATACTCTACTGGAGATGCTTAATGGCATTAAAACTGACATTCATGTAAGGAATTCCAGCCAAAGTAAAAATTTTCCTGTCATTTACTTTGAGGTGCCATTTGTGCCAGTTAACCATTCTGCTTTGGGTTCTGGAAAACTAGAAATGGATTCTTCCAGCATTAATGCAACTGTCATGTTGCCTCTTACCGTTGAGTGGAGGAACATAAAAGAATGGAATATATAAATATTTAGATTGGCATATTCTTGTTAGAAACAATTCAAATGTAAACCTATGTATTTTCCTGGATCTCTAAAAGAATATATCCACTTGAACTTAAAATACTTTTTTTATGCATATAGCTTTTTTCTCTCTTGAGTATGTACTTTGAACTGTATGTTTTATAGTTCTCTTTTATGACAATTCTCTTGCAACAGGTATACACATGGGGTTATAATAACTCAGGCCAGGTTGGATCTGGTTCAACAGCTAATCAACCAATTCCTCGAAGAGTTACCAGCTGCCTTCAAAATAAAATAGTGGTTAATATAGCTTGTGGACAGATGTGTTCTATGGCTGTGGTGGAAAATGGAGAGGTAAGAAACTTGAAGGGCATTTTTTGTCTGAATTTTATATTACGTAATAACTTGGCACGTAGGGGATTTTGAACCTGGTAGTAATGACCTGCTACTCAGAAAATATATATACCTTTCCAGACTCCCTCAAGTTTACCTGCTTATACCACTCCTAAACACCTTTATCATAAATTGGCCTTTATCATGAGTTCCATCATGCTTAAACACACCTTCCTATCTGTGCTGATTGTGATTTTTTTATTTAGAGAGGCGCTAGAGTGAAACAGGTAAAATTGTTCACTGACACTTGGTTTCATGCTTTCCAGTTTCTGTGATTACTCAAAATTTAGCATCTGTTACTTTGTATCAGCTACTGAAGTGACTTTGAGCTGTAGGCGTTCAAGTATCAAATTTCAAGTTTAGTTGAAAATATATTTTTAAAGTAAAAATAGCATTGTGAAGGTCAGGAGACTTTTATAAATTCTGGTATTAAATCATATTGAATATATATGTATATGTATACTTAGCATTACATGCCAGCTGCACTTTCTCATATGTTAAAGTAATTAAGTTTGTATCACAGAATTACTTATTTTTAGAGCTGGTATTATAGTTTAGTAAAAATGAAAGTGCTGTTTAATACATTAGCCCACTGCTGTGTTTAGCATTCATAGGTGAATAAATTATTGTCTATACTAGAATCTTCAGTATTGAGTGTGAGAATAATCAGTGAATGGTATTTTCATTTTCAGTGCTCATATACACACACCTTATCTCAAGAGAAAACAAAGAAAATAACAGTACATTGCATGTATTTGTTCTACTGCAGTACTCCTTGAATCTCTTTCATACTTTTTTTTATCCTCATTGCAAAGATGCAAAGAGGTTGTAGAGTTCTTGTTTCCTCAGTTGGTATGGGCTGGAGATTTTGGGAACTCTACATCCTCTCTGGCTCCATTGCTCCAGGCACTCCAGTTTAGAACTAAGTAGCTATTGGCTATTTGCAGTAGAACATATGTCACTGAAATTATCAGAGCTCAGTATTTTCTCTTTTTTTATTTTTTTAATTTACTGCCTAAAGCTGCCTACTCAAACTGTTGTGCATAGGTCCCAGTTTATACTTGTTTTAGTGTGTTGTCTTTTCTGTTAGAGGATTTTGGAAGGAAAAGGGAAGTGTTATGCTCAATTTGCTCTGTGCTGGCAAGCAGCCGTATGAATCACTTATTTTCTGTTCTTCATATTAAAATATTGTAGTCTTACATAATCTAACTCTCAAAGAGCAACATGAATGTGGAAATTTGGAATTCTAGATGAGTTAGTATTTTAAAGAGAAATAGCATCCAAAATTTGCAGTGCAGAAAAACGTATATGTGTGTATACATGTATGTTTATATAGGTATGTATATGTGTTTGTGTGTGTCTGCATATAAAGTACAGATCCTAAAATGTGAGGAGAGAAATATTGAAGAAAATTATTACTATTCAGAGTTTGAAGTGGATATATTGCTTTCTAAAAAAGTAGTTAATAGCAAACAATTAAAAATCCCTGTCTCTGCTCTAAGGTCTATGTGTGGGGTTACAATGGGAATGGGCAGCTTGGACTGGGCAGCAGTGGGAACCAGCCAACGCCGTGCCGAATCGCAGCTTTGCAAGGCATTCGTGTGCAGCGGGTACGTGTGTGATGCTCCTGGCAAAACCCTTTATGAGCCACTGAAAGTATCCTAAGGCATATGCTACATTTGAAGGAGATAGTCCCTCATCTCCCTTTTTAAAGTGCAGTTTATCAGAATAAAAACCATCTATCCTAAGAATCTTTCCAGGATGTTCTGTTCTTTTTTAACCCCTGCCGCCTTTTCTGGAAAAATGCTGCAGTTTAGCATTTTGTCTGTCTTGCAGAATGAATTTCAGTTTTAGAACTGCACTCCAGCCACAATAACTAACTGGTGTTTGGAGTCTGAACAAATTGTCTCAACTGGTTTTGGTCGACAAGTTGCTATCATTTCATGGTTAGTCGTGGTCTTTGGTGGTTATTACACTCTGTCAAGTAGCTGGGCTGCCATCAGTGTAACTAGCAAATTGGTAACTTCTTTTGACTAGTAAGAAATATTTAAAGTAACTGCAGAATTGAAACTGAAAGTTTTTAGTTGATATACCCGAAATAGAGGATGCTGTTTGTTAGAATACATTGGCTTTGTAACCTAGTGACAATTTAGAGAAGCATTGTGAACTTTGAATCATATTTATTGTGTTTACTCAGGGAAGTTAGGGATTTTTAAAGTCTTTTAAAAGAAATTAATTTAATTACATAGTTTTACATTTAGTGCCTAGGATGTAGATGGTAGCTTTCCTGATAACAATTGCTGTTGGAGGGTAGCATAATAAAGTGAGTATTATGTTCCCTTGTATTTATTCTATTTAGAGAGTGAGTGCTCCAGTAAGTTCAGCTTAGATCCTATTTCCATTCACTTCATTTACCTGATACTGATTAATACTGTGTTGTAGACCTCCAATCAGCAAATAAATCAAGGATTTATTTCATTGAAAGCACATCACATTCTTCATGGATGTCAGTGGACTAAATGTACTTATGGTGTATCTGCTTTGCAGATTATATAAAGATATATGAACTAGTTTTGAATGACATAAATTGGTTCTTGATAGCCATTTAGTTATACTAAAGTACTTTAACTCAAGCAGAGCAAGACTTACTGGCAGTCTTGCCACTGTGTATCTGTTTGTGTGTAGGGTTTGTGTTGGATATGTAGATTGTAAAGTGGATATTCAAGCAATCTTATGTGAAGTACCTGAGAAGGCAGCTCAGCAGGACCCCATGGGTTTCCACAAGAGGTTATGAGCTGACACAGTTGTGTGCTACCATCAAGGTGGAGAGTTTTGTCTCTTCCCTCTCTTTCCTGGCTCACTGTTCCAGCTGCTTGCCTTGTGTGGGTGCTGGTGATCGTCAGACCTTACTGTGAGAATTTTCCAGTGCTGTAAGTTCATGGAATCACAGAATCGTTTGAGTCAGAAGGGGCCTTAAAAGTAATTTAGTTCTAACCCCCTGCTATCGACAAGGGACACCTTCCACTATCTCAGGTTGCTCAGGGCCCCATCCAGGCTGGTTTCAAACATTTCCAGGGGTGGGATTTTAATCCTGGCAAAGGGTCCAGTGGGTATGAGAGCTGGCACAGGAAGGGGGCAGTTTTGTGTGGCTGGAAGTCAGGGACAAGAGGATCAGGTAGGGATGCCTCGCCTCTTTTAACAGTGGTAAGCTATTCACACTGGAGCAGTTGCCCATAGAGCAAAGACAATGCAGGAGAGACAATCTTCATTTTTCTGCATACTGTTTGTATTTATTGTATAGCTTTCCTTCTTTCTCAATAGCCAGCTTCTTTTGTTTGTTTCTCTAATCTTGAGATTATCTATCAGGGGTTCCCACTGTTGTATTTTTTCCTCAAAATCATCTCATCTACTTCCCTTTATAATAAACTTATCTTTATTTATAATTTTTACCCTGGTGTGGTAGCAATAGGATTAATCTACAGCATAATATGTATCTCTATTAACTTACTATTACATAAAAATGAGATTTTTTTTTTTCTCCTTATTCCTTGTAGGTTGCCTGTGGCTATGCACATACATTAGTGCTGACAGATGAAGGTCAGATATATGCCTGGGGAGCCAATTCATACGGCCAGTTAGGTACTGGGAATAAAAGTAACCAGTCTTACCCTACAACAGTAATTGTGGATAAGGACAGGTAATACTTACAGTCTTGCAATCAGACATTAGTTGACATACTCTCGGAAGAGCTACAGAAAGTTATGGTATTTTTAATCTATTTTTGGAAGAAATAGCCTGTAATTTTGCCGTGGTTCTTCTGCTAAATGGGAACAGAATTTTCACTGAAGGTGCTTGAATCTGCCCCATAACTATCCTTGTGAAAGAGAAACTGGATATTTTGAGTCTGAACATGCTATTTTCTGCTTCAGCTCACACTGTACTTTACAGGCCTTAATTGCAGTTTCCCTTCAGTGGTGTAATTTTACTGTTTGAAGTGAATGATAAAAGTTTTATTGTCTCTGAATGTAAATTGTATTTTAATATGCTACTTTTGACAAGCGCACACAGAAAAAATGAGGAGTGGACATTGCAGTTGTTACGTGTTATTACTGCTATTGCATCTGGCTCATAACACAGGAGAGAGAGAAAGGGAGAAGTTCTTTCTTGGTATTGTTGCCTAAAAATTAAGCTTATATTTCTGCAAGTGAAGTATTTTCCTTTAAGTCCCTGGTAGGTAGCAGGGCAGTTACTTCTATTCCTGTTGTAAAGCCATGTATGTTTATGGCCAGAAATCTTCATCTGTTCTAGACCGAGGTCTTGATTGTGGCCTCCTGATGTGAATAGTAAGGAAAGTGAGATGTCCCTCTTAACCTTGTGTTTGTCTACATTATTGTAAAGAAGTGGCACCTCCACTCTGGTGATAAGACACGACCTGATCTTGAACATTGCTATTTTGTTGTGTTTGCTTGTGTTTTTACTTAAAATTTAACTGATTTTTTTTCCCCATATATTTTGGCAGCAAATAAAATGTTACCATAATTTAATACAAGTTTTAGTGTTATATGCTGCCTTTCCCTGTTGTTGGCCAGAATATGCATTCTTGGTGCTAGTGAGAATATTGCCTCACTGAAGCCTGCACGATTTGTGCATGCAGCTTTAAACAAGTTGTTTTCCAGCCATTTTCCCCAGGCAGCTGGGAAAACAACTAAACAATACTTCAGACTGCAAAACAGTGGGTTGTGTAATGTTGTACACAGTGAGAGTTTTGAAGCCCTAAATCAACCTTTGGATTAGAGAAACAGCCTAGCTAAAAGACATTGGAAACAGCTTTAAGTGCTGTTTTGTTTGAATTTTTAATTTTCAAAATTAAAATCCATTAAACACAAGTAATAATAATTACATGAGTAATGACATGACAGTATTTTAATTAAAAGAAGTATATTTTAATTTTTAGTTTATAGTTGTTATCAATAAGCAAGCAGAAGAAAGGTTTTCATGAACTTTGAGTTATAAGCAAATGTACAAATTCCTTTTTTTTTTTTCCTTCTATTTTTTTGAAATGCCTCCTCATTTCCTCCTTTGTTTTCTCCAAATATTTGTTCTCAGCCACTCACTTCACTGCCCAGCACCGCTGAGAACATTCAGAGACCTGGAACTCATCACAGCTTTGCTTGAGGGAGCTAAGGGGGTCAGCAGAGGACAGGCTACAGCAGATACACAGCTCTGCTGCAAGTGTCTGCTTGCTCCCAAGAAGCTTTTCCACGGAGACACTTTCTGAGTGCACGCTATTTGCAGAAACATTGATAGCCCTTTTAATTTTGCTCTGTCTGATGAGAAAACACTCATGCATGCTTACAAATGAGTTTGGCACCAGAGAAAGACAGGAGGCTGTGAGCTTGTTCACTGCATTTTGTTCTTTTGAAAGTGACTTGCTGTTTTTCCTTTGTTTGCTTGTAAATTCAGAGTTATAGAGATTGCAGCCTGCCACTCTGCTCACACGTCGGCTGCCAAGACCCAGAGTGGCCAGGTGTACATGTGGGGCCAGTGCCGTGGGCAGTCCGTGACCTGCCCCCACCTCACTCACTTTGCCTGCACTGACGATGTGTTTGCTTGCTTTGCCACCCCTGCAGTTATGTGGCGTCTGCTCTCAGTAGGTGAGCTTATGTTTTTTGTCTTGACATCTTCTAAGTAGAATCATTAGTTCATAAAACACTGGCATGCATTTGAAGCCTAAACTTAGTTTCTTGCAAAAATTTACACTGGGAAGCATAATCATAATTGCATATTACAGATGTGTAAATGTTAATATGGAATTGTAAAACATTGCTAAAGACTGATGGCAGTGCTAAATACTTGTCTGTTTTATTGATGTGGTTTATTTCTATGGGGAAATGCCTTAGGTTTGTTTTTTGTTTTTTTTTCTGTGTAACCTGTGTAATTACTGTCCAGTGGTATAAGTGGAGAAGCTGAGTTTGAATTTGGAGATTTGAGAAAGCCATACAGAACATTTAGGAATGCTGCAACTGTCTTTGATGCCTTTAAGTAGACTACTAAGATGTGAGGCACCCAAATTCTCATGTTCAGAATTGGCCACAGACACTTAGTCTCATCACAAGTGATCATGAGCTGGGCTTCTGAAGAATCCGGTTGCTGAATGTCAGGTGTTTGATTAAGGTCTGTGTTGCTGGCCTTGACTAGAAGGAGTTAAGTATGTAGCATTGCCTATCAGAGACCTCATTCTTCAGCTACAATTCAGTCCTGTAATGGTTGCTAGTAAAGTTACTGGTTTTGCGGATGTAGTCAAAGATGAGATTCTTGGGGTTGTCTGTGGGTGTCATCTGGGAACTTAAGCTAAAAGAGTGCAGTAATTTGTTAATTTGTAATTTGAACTGTACTGAATCCATCATGCCTCATCCCACTTCTGCACTGCCTTCGTAATTACTGTAGTGTTGCTATCCGGCACCTTGGGAGTAATTTTTGACTGTAGCAGCTCTCTGTTTTTTGGGGGTTGTTTTTGACCTGGACTTCTTGGGGGGTTTGGAAATAATGCTACAACACTGTCGCAACATTGTACCAAAGCATAAAGGTGAAACCTTGCAGGAGGAACAGGTTACTTTATTTTTAAACAAAACTAGTTTCAGCTGCACGTTCAAACCCACATTCTCATATGTGCTGAGTGGTCTGTCTGGCATCCTGGCACTAAAATGTGTATTCGGGTGGTCCGAGCAGGGTTCCTTGTGATGACACAGGATAAAGGATGCTGGCTATCAGGCCCTTATCATGCCTTCTGGATTCCTTTAAGTTAGGTAGTCACAAAACTGCTGGTTTTGGATGTGCCTTTTTGCATGCTCTAGGAGCTGGGAGTGACTAGCCTCTTCATCCTGTCCCACCTTGGCAAGGCATCAGGACTGACTTACTGTTGTTTGTTATCTGATCCATGAGAATCCTCAGGCAGCAGTGTCCTAGGACCATACCTACCATATCTGCTGAATGAGGTGCCACGGGCATCTGCCATGCTTACAGCATTTCTCTGTCTATTTTCTTCTGGTGCTTCAACACCCAGGCATTTGCATTCATTCCCTGTTTGTGGCATTTCTAACATTTTTAATTCAGTTCTTAGCACTGACTGTTAAGGAGTTTTCTTGGCTTTGTGCCTTGTCAGTGTGAACTGCCTCTTCATTTCCTTCCTCTGCTTCCCCCTGAACTGCTTTAACAAGTAAAAGTATCTATTTTCCCCTGTAAGAATTTCAAAGCTGAGCTCCAGAACTATACTCAGTTTTCCTCTCCTGGCTGTAGAAGTCATCTGGAGATGTGTGTTGGAGGACATCTGGATTGCCACTTAACTTTGAAGAAGAGCTTCAGCTTTGCATTAGTGCTTAAAATGATTATTTGTTTGGATAGCAGAGGTCTGAATAAAAAACCACATGTTGTACAAAATAAGAACTAACGAAGTATTTTACAGTATCATTATTTCAGAAAGATTTTTTATTTTATCACTACATTGGATTTCTCTCCCCTACTCGCTCCCATCATTTTACCTGTAACCCATCACCCTTCTATAACATTGCTCTAATTGGGTATAGCTGATCAAAAGTGACCTCCTCTAAATTATATTTAAAATGACTGTGCTAAACAAAGTGTAACAGTATGAAAGTGTGTGTATGTATGTTTTTATCTAGAGTTTGTGGAGGATGTCTTTCCATTTGCAGCAGAACACTATTCGTATTTCTAGCTTGGTAGGTTACAGCACCTAGCATTTATGTAATTTTCTGTAGTGTAGAACTAATTACTGACCCACAGGATCTGTATAAACCCATAATGTGTATTTATATGGTAAGAAGACAAAATGTTTTCAGGGTTAAGAATGAGGTTTGAGGGGGTGGGTAGTTGATTTTTTTAGTAGCATTAAGGAAGATAGTTCTAGGGACTGCCAGATATGATGGAGATTTGGATCAGTTCAGGAGGTAAAAATTTTTATGCAGCAAATGGTTGACTTTTCAAAGGTCTCTGGTAACTTTATAATGCAAATGTCATGTGCAGAGTGGGATATACATACATACGATACAAACAGGAGTATGCAGATATTCACACAGTGCTTCTAACACTGTTAAATCTAGGGAGAACTACTCTTTTTTAATAGACTTTTAAGTGTTGGTATTTACTTTTAGGGATACTATACTGGGCAGTTGCACTGCAACCCATATGTTGTTTATGTAATAGATTTATTTTTGCTTTAAGATAATGTCTCCTTGTGGGACCATTTTAGAAAATTTTATTGTGATTTTTTTTATTGACCTTTTGAGTATCTTATAATAACCAAAACTTTTAATATGGAATAGTGTTCTCAGTAAACCTAAAATGTTTTTGTGTCAAATGCAGCAGTAAGCTTTTGGGACTGTTAACATTTTTCTGGTCTTATATAGATAAGTTAAAGGAATGGAACTTACAGGTTTTTTAAGAGATGTTTACTTGGAGTAGGAAGCTAGTGAGAACTATAGATGGGTGTCCTTTTTTTACTTTTCTGGGGCTCATGCAGAACACATCATCTGCTGGGATATTTAACTAGCCTTAAGGAGATGTCATATTTATTAAAAAATTGCTGACAGATACCCACAATGCTGTAATGGGAGATACCTGCATTGCTTACTACTTACTATGCAGTCCTCTATTTTTTCTAGAGCCTGATGACCACCTAACTGTAGCCCAGTCACTAAAGAAGGAATTTGACAACCCTGAAACTGCAGACCTGAAGTTTCTAGTGGATGGAAAATACATTCATGTTCATAAAGTTCTTCTCAAAATTAGGTAAGGCATAAATAAACTGTCTAAACTATATAAACTCAACTGTAGCATAATCCACTGTGCTGAGTAATTGCAGCAAAAAATTCTTGTTCTCACATACTCCGTTTTCTCTGAGCCATGGGATTCACCTGCTGTTCTTCACTGCTAGTCTCTTTTTCTCATTTCATCATTCCTTGTTCGTTATCAGCAATGTTGCTTTACTACCAGCCTTTTCATCACTTGCCTCCATCTGACATTCATCTTCTGTGTTACCTAAATGGCCTTACCCTTGATTTCCAACAACCTTTGTCCACTGAGGAAAAGGCTCATTTCCTTCTGCTGTCTTCTCAGAAGCTTGAATCAGTTTTTCCTCCTTTATCTGCTTGGCTTCCTCCACTGAAATGAATGGAGGGGGTTGTGTTTATCCTGGCCTTTCTTTCCTTCCACAGGACCCTTCAGTTGTTACTCTGAATAGCACCTACAGAAATTGCTGAATTTATTTTTTTTGCCCCTTTTTTATCAGATTTGTTATCCTACTTGTTTAAAACAGTCTAACTTTGAAATTGGCTTCTTCTTTGGTTTTACAGCTCTTTGCAAGTTACAGCCACTTTACAGTGAGACTTGCCATACACAGATCTACAGAGTAATTACATTGTTATTAACATTCAGAGATTAATTTGCTACTGCTGAAACAGTTTCTGCTGGGATTTTGTAGAGACACTGCTTTGGGTCTCTTCTGCCTTGCTAACTGCTTCTGCATCATCCTCCTCATTGTTACAACATTTTTTTCTCTTTGCTATTTTCTTTCTTAAAATGCTTGGCTATCTCATCCTGCTTATCACCACTTTCATCTTCCTACTTTTGCTTCTGAGTCCTATTAGTGATTTCATGTATATTACTGTGTGCAATTAGAATTCCATGTTAATTCTTACCTGTCCTTTTTTTGATCTTTTCTGCCCTCCTCTTACTACTCCAATTACCTGTATTGCTATTTTCTTCACCTTACCAGTTTCGCTGCTTGTACATTACACTCGTACCTACAGTCCACTCTCTTTGTGTCCTCCATCAGATACCTCATCAAATCCCCAAAATATTCCTGAGGTTCTTTTTCCTGATAATCAGACTATATGTAACTTTTTCTTATTTCTTTTTTCTTGCTCTACTTTTCTCAGACTCTGTGGCATTCTGTGAAGGAAATATGTCTAATTCTAAAATTGATTTAAATATGACATTATCATAATTATATGGAGGAATAATAAAACATCAGGCATAGTCTGTAGAATTACTATTTTTCTTTAAGTCTCACGATGCAACTGGATCAGAGAATAATGTATTTAAAGTAGTATTTTGCAACATTTGGCCTTTTCAGACCATTGTCATGAATGCAGTGCTGGAAAAAGTTCCTCTTCATTATCCAGTCATGTCTTCGCTACTTAAGAGGATTTTTTTTCCATCTCGTTTTATTCCTATTCTTGAACTAGATCCCATTGTTGGTGGTTGTTGGCTTGTGATGGTGGCAGAACGTTAGGGAATGACTCTCTTAGTGAGAGGCAGCCACACACTGCAGAAACAGATACATATAAGCATGTGGGTGGGATTCATCAGATCTGCATTTAGCCAGCCAAAATTACGTTTCTAGTCTGTCTCCACTGAGAGATAGAGAGATGCCAGAGGATGAGTCATTCCAAGGTACTTTGCAGTCTGGAGGATGTGTACTAACCAATTTTTATTTATTTACTTATCAGTTTTGAAGGGAGCAATGTGCACCACCTTCTTTCTGACTATCATGTGGTACCACTGGAGGAACAGACCATTCCCAAGGTCTGTTCTACTCTGGATGGATAGCGTGATCACCACTACTTAACATGAGGCTCTGGGAAGCAAAACAATGGGATTTGACCTGCCTCTCGTAATGCCAGAATGTGGTAAAAGATGTGGCAGGAGCTAGATAATGGTTTTATCTCTTTACAGATTTGACTTGAGATTCCTTTATTATTTGTCCAAAAATACTAAGAAAAAAATTTTTCTTTCAATAATCAGCAAAATAAAATATGAAGAAGTTAAATAAGTTAAATAATTATTTTTCATTTGTATTTAAGTAATACTGTTGTTGTTGTTGTTGTAGTTTTGTCCCAGAAACATTAAAAGGAAACCATCCTACTTGCTATAGGAAAGTTTTAGTAGAAGAAGAGAAGATTCAGATTTCAGAGAGTTATAAATTAGTGTAGTATAAAAAAGTCCAATTAAATTGTGGTTGTTATACGAAAAGCTATGAGAGGTGCTGATGTTCATTTACATCAACAAAAATTTTGAAAACAATGCAAATATTAGGATGCTTTTTAAGGAACAATAATTACAGTGCATTGTAAGTTACTGAGAACTGTAAGTTGCAGATTATACCTATCAAAGGCAGTGCTTTGTCCTTGCTTGTCTGTCACAAAAGTATTCAGACTTGCAAGAGAAAGGTTTTGAAAGATCTGAGTGAGAGTGTTTTCACTTTAAATAATTTAATCCTTGAATATAGTGATTAATGCTAAATTGTGCATGGACTCTGAAATAAGTTATGTCAAAAGTTATTAATCATTTCTTCATTAGGTCATGTTGGGGAAGTCAGGGTCAAACCTCAGAATTGTCTAAACTAATTGCAAATTTTATCTGTTACAAGCCAGGTAATAAAACTCATAGTTAATATATAACGAATTTAAGGAAATGGCATCAAAAACACATGGATCATCCTTGTAGATATTATAAGTAGAAATTAAGCATACCATAAAATATTAATAACAGACTTAGAATTCTGAATTGTGTATATCAGGCTTATAAACCTTAAAGAAATGAACATGTTCAAACCAAGCAATCATGGAGCTCGAGCTTTTGCTTGTGTGTTTAGTCTGTTATGACTGATTTGTTTTTTTACCAACTTCTTGCTTTTTTACTTTGCCAACTTCTTTACCACCTTCCTTACCAACATCTTCCAAGCTTAACTCTTTACAGTATACAATCTTTGTTCATGTTTTGTAGGTGTGAACATTTTCGCTCCATACTGAATAATGATGATGAAATTATAGAAATGAGTGAATTTTCTTACCCTGTTTACCGAGCCTTCCTGGAATACCTGTATACAGACAACATCAGGCTCCCTCCCGAAGATGCAATAGGTATTTGCCATAAATGGAAATAACTCTGGGTTACTGCTTCTGAAAAGTTCAATCTGTGTGTCATAAGAGGGTAAGGGAAGCAGGGCTTGTTAATTTTATTAGCACTTAAATCTTGACTTTGGCAGGTGTCCAGAAGATGGGATGCAATTGCAGGAAACATGCCCAAAGGAGAATGAGTAGTGGGGATCTAATAACATAAAAGATGCAAAATGTTCAAAAAGGACTCATTGTTTCTCTTATTAAGAACTTAGTTTTTCCCTTAAAAAGGCACTAATGCCATCCTAAAACTCTTCTGTTTAAGTAGTTGTGGTGATTTGATCATGAATGAAAAGGGACCTGTTCTCTGCATGAACTTAAGGAGATGTAAGTCAGTAATTGATGCCTAGAATGAGATGCAATACAGTGATCAAGAAAACAGAACACTTGCATAGTAATAAAATGGTTCCTTTTTTGCTATGTCTGTGGAGGACCTTAAACAATCCATGCATCATCTACGGGGAAAAAATAGAACAAGTCTTTGATTAATTCAGACTAAAACAATAGGGTATTTGATTAACTTGAAAATAAATTAGTGTGTTTTGCACCAGGACAGTTAAAGCTGTATGAATTTTCACAGGGCTGCTAGATTTGGCAACGTTGTATAGAGAAAACAGATTGAAAAAGCTTTGCCAGCAAACGATCAAACAAGGCATTTGTGAAGAGAATGCCATTGCTCTTCTTTCTGCTGCTGTCAAATATGAAGCTCAGGTAAGAACTTCTCTTCAGTTAAGCACTTGTTTTCTGAGAAATGAAGCTGCTTAATATAAACATAACTGCATTTAACTGATGAGGCATGATTACTGTAATTTCCTTTTCTGGCTTCCCAGGTGTTTGTTTTCTCCTTCTTAAGCTATTAAAAAAAAAAAACAAACCAGGAAAAAAACCCAACCAAACAAACAAAAAAGCACAAGCCAGCCAACCAGGTACTAGTGTTTTCTTCCTGACCTTTTGACTTGTGCCTGTGAGTCAGGGTTCTTACTCTGCTTCCAGCCTTGTCATCTGACGTGGCAGGGCATGGCACGCAAATTTCTTATTTCTCTGCCTTTGGATTTTGCATTGCCTTCCACTCCCTGAGTTCTACACCTGATCATTTTGTCTGCTGGTGTCTGGGGAGAATTTACCTATAAAAGTCCCTCCTTTATTTACAATGGTGCTTATATAAAAAAATCCACTTTTCAATGCTGTTTACAGTGAATTGTGCTGACGTGCAGCAAATTACCTATTGTTATTACTCTCCCCATATCCTGTCATCTGGTTTGCCCTTGGCTCTGGAATGTGTCACTAGCACTCAACCTTTTATCAGTGCAGTGCAAGCACTTTTTTTTGGTAAACAAATGCTTTCAAAGATGTTTTCCTCTTCTCAACTTCTTAGTGCTATGCTGATTGTGGAAATAATGATGAGGTGCGTTTTATTATTCAGAAAGTCTACTTATGTATTTTAGACTTAGGAGACATTGTTATGAATGAGCATGTTGTTTGAGAAGTCCTCATGTCTCTGCTAAGGGTTCCTTTTGCTTTACAAGAAAAAAATTGCTATAGCCAAACAGAAGTGATTACCTATTAGAAGAGTCAGAGTATGTAGCTGGTTACAATGTTTTTATTTTTTAAAATATTTGGGTTTTTGCCTTTGCCTGCCTGTGAAATGTAGGATGAAGTTTTAAAGGAGGAAGAGGCTGGAAGCATGACATGGTGGATTGATATACCTATACCTTCAAGGTATAGGAAGCAAGTACAAAGAAGAAATGGAAACAAAAACTGAGTTAAAAATGTTGCAGTAGTCAGTGCTGTATGGAAACAGTGTACTGGAGGAGGTGGATTTGTGTAGGAGTTGCAAAGAGGAGGCCAGAAGTGAGTGAGTATTGTAAATTGAAAGAAGGAATAATGACAGATTAGTGGATAGTAAGACTGCCAGCTGAATTTGTAGCCAAAGTATCAGTAACAGGGCATAAACAGCTGAGGCAAAAAGGAGTTGTATTTTCAGTGTGCTGTGTTGGTACAAGCCCAGCATAGCAGGGAAGAGAGTGCAGAAAGGCATGACCCAATGATTTGGTTCTCTTAACACCAGATTTTTCATTAAAGCTTTACTCTGGAGTTTCTCCTCTTATAAGCTTTTCAACAATTTTGAACATCTTCGAAGCAGAAGTATTTTTAGTTGACCCATACCAGGTGAATAAGTTACAGTACTTAAATATATATTTAGAAGTATCGTGAAGTAGTAAAACTAGCCTGGACAAAGTTCTAGAGTTCGTAACAGCTGAAACACAATAAAAGGGATTGGTTACATGACTGATTATATGTTATCCTCCCCTTCCTTCTATGATTCAGTGTTTCACTCTTTCAAAACATGTAATACTTCAACAAAATTGTCTAATGACAAATTGGTTCCCCTGCTCTGACTGCAGCATGTGCTAAACTCAGGAGTGCATTGTTGCCTGCCTCCCTACACCCACAACTCTAAAAGGGATGTGGTAGAACTACTTTGGAGAAGCACAGCAAAGATCTTTTTGTCAAAGACATGGAATAGCCTCTGCCTACTGCATCATGGAGTAAGCCAGGATCTTCTACTGTGCTGCATTAATAATAGTAACTCTTGGTTTGAGAACCATATGCAGTTTATCAGGACTTGAGCAGAAAACTTTCAAAAGAAGGATTATGAAAGAGACCAAATACACTGGAAGTTTGAAAAGACAGAATTCAAATTTTTTGTCATTAAATGTGAATGCTGCAAGTGAAAGGTTATACATCTTGATGGGGGGTTGAAACCTGGAATCTAAGGAAAAGGTTCCAAAGGGAAAATGCACAGGTGTTCTGCTGAGTATCTTTCTACTATTAATCCCCAGACTTCACTGTTTGTGTAGTTAACATAGAATCAAATTGGCATGGGTTCAGAGACCTCTTTTTGATGTAGCATTGAAGAGTTCATAGCTCATGGATCATACCACCAACTTAGACTTGTCTTGCTGCTGGCTCCAGCTCTGCTTCCTGCAGAGTGTCATTCATATTCCTTCATAGCAAGCTGTTGCATAGAAACCAACTAAAGGAGACTGACCCGGTGTGTGAAGAGAAGGAATGCCACTGTTGTGAGGAGTTTGAGTGGGCAAAATTTGCTGCATGAAATCATGGTTGTATGGCTTAATGGCTTGTAGCTCTCCTGTGCTGAATATCTGAGCATCCTGTTTTAGCCTGACCATGACAAGAGAAGCTTATTTGCTATATAGGAATCCCAGCAGATGGGAGATACAGTTCCTAAGTTTGCCACAAAAGAGACACGTTTGTGTTCAGTCAGAATCATCAAATGTTGCATGGTATTTTGCTTTTATTTTCAGCGAGGATAGGATATGTGCTGTTTTAAAAAGGACCACTACTGAATTCAGTGCAGGGAGGAAAAGTAAGGAGTTATTGATGCTGTAGTATTTCTGTGTGGGGAAAAGTTGATGGTTTCACATATTGGTAACTTTTCTAATGACCTCAGTAAATGTGATGGAGTTCTTGGTTTGATTTAGGTGGCTACTCTTTCTTGAAAGGGGCTTATTGAATAGTTTCTATGAACAAATTACATCCTGTAATTTGTGATACCATCAAACAGATCAGAAAAGCATTTGGTAATATGAATAGCCTGGTATATTCTCTGCTATTTAAATAACAGTTTTAAAAAAAATTTAATTTTTTTAAAATCAATCATTCATATTACGAATTATCTCAATTTATTCCTAGGACTTGGAAGAATTTTGCTTCAGATTTTGCATAAACCATTTAACTGTTGTTACACAAACTCAAGGCTTTGCAGAAATGGACCATGACCTCCTGAAAAACTTCATTAGCAAAGCAAGCAGAGTGGGAGCATTCCGAAATTGAGTTCTGACTACTACGAAGCTGAAGAGCGCGTTCTCTTCCCTCCTGGAAATACTTCTCCGTTGGAGAACTTCTCCATGGCCAGAATGTGCAGTGGTTTGGAAAGAAAGTCTCAGTGTCCATCAGCTTAGGAAATGTGTAAAAGTCCACTAACATGTAGGTTTTGTAAAGATGGCTACAACGTAGATGTGGGGTAACTGTTCATTGCCAACAGACAGATTTTAACACAAAAATCTAATCCAGTAACTACATTTTCCCATTCAAAGTCAAACAAACTAAGCTGTCATTATCTGCTCTGTCTCATTTGATTTTTTTAATTTTTCTTTTTCCTTTTTAAAACAACCTGCATTTGGATTTTATGAGATAGTAACCTGTTTGCTGCTAAAACTTTCATAGTGTACATCTATCTCCAAAATAAGTTAATGTGCCATAGTGGGCTTCTTTTTGTCAGGTTTATCATCCAGTGAAGGTACAAACTTGGTTTTCTGAACATGTGATAAAGTAATATAACTTTAGGGTGAGAAGCTTTCTGACTAGTAGGAGAATGTATCTCACTTGGTGTTTATTTGGAGTGTATTTATGAGGAGCTTCAGCAGGATATTACAGCTTTGAGTTTCCAGCACTTCTGTTCATTGTTTATACAGAAAGAAAAGCATCTCCCTTTCCATTACACCAAACACAGCCTCTTGGTACCCCACTGGGCGAGGAAGCATTCACCGTATTTGTCTGGATGTGAATTGTCATGCTATGAGTTTTACTACCAGGAAAGTAATTTAGTTGCAAACCCAAACAAACTTTCAAGAAAAGAAAGTTCTGCTTGAGGTTTATTCATGTCTTGCTTTCTGTTCTGAGATAGATAATCTTCAAAAAACCTGAGAAAAAGGTGGTTTTGAAGTGGTATCATGGGCCTTAAATCCTAAAACACATGGCAACAGACACCTTGTCCAAATGCATTGTTTCAGGTTCTCCTTTGGTCAGTGCTGCAAGGTGACCATACCATCTAGCTTACAGGCCTGTTTAGGAGAGAAGTGTTGCCCTCTGGACATGCCACTCACCCATCACTGGTCATAGATGGCTAAGGTAGAGTAGATGCTTAATTTCCAATTGACTGAAGTGAGCTAAGATGAAAACCCCACCCAGTGCTGCACAGAGGAAAGTTTGCCCAATTACAGAAGATGTGATGCTCCTGGATCATTAACTTGAATTTGCTAACAGGTAACTGTAAATTAACCCTGAGATTCTGTTTCTCTTAAAATTTTGACTGAGTAAAGTGACTTTTAAGTTCCTTTTGCAGTATTTTACAAATGAGGAAGACAAGATGACCAGGCTGAGCACACTGATACGAGTCATCTGACCTTCCTGCAGATTGTTACTGTTCCACTGAATCCGTCAATGACTTTTCTAATCCTCAGATGTGGTTTCTAAGAACCTAATTCCCTTAAATCATCACCTCCTCATTTCTAAAGTAGAAATAATGTTTTTTTACTGTGTTGGAGGCTTATTTCTAAAACAATCCTGTTCTTTGAGGAGGAGCAGGAAAAGGAGCGCCACATACTCAGAAAAGATGATAAGTAATGAGCATTGCTCCTCTTTACATCAAACCCTATGGGTGTGAGTTGGAAGGGTGAAGCATTCAGGCAGCAGGATTTACTTAGGAATGGGATGATGAGCAAATATTTTTGAAAATGCTGTGGTAAATATTTGCTTGCATTTGAAACATTTGCCTCAGCCTCTCACTAGAAATAGATTGGATCATCTGCTGCTAACAAGCACATTCTGCCACCCCCTCAGTGATTAGTATGACTTCCTCCAGCAGCTAAGTCCCTACTTCAGCAGCTGTGTCTGTATTTTGTATTCAAACAGAAGTGGTCAAAACCTTTCCAGTACATAATGCAGTTTCATCCAAACCACATCTCTGCTGGGGAAAGAGATCAGTTTTCCTAAGTTTGTGTTGAAAAACACTTGATGCCAGCACACAAGTAGAGGCTAATGGAGAGAGTAAAGCAGTATGATGGCAGGGCACAATTTTACTGCAAAGCTTGTGTACTACAGCCCGGCACTGACCATACCAAAGCATACACACAAGGGGATTCTGTGTAAGCCAAGGCTGCATATCCCTGGTTAAGGCTGGGATGGCTGAAGTCTTCCCCCTTTCAGTTCTGGGCATGTGAACTGCCAGATTGACCTACCAGCATTTCCTCAGCCATAGCAGCACACAGAACAAGGGTGTACTGCCCCAGCCCAGCCTTCAGGTAGTAGCTTGTAGCAGACCTGTCCTAGATGGCATTATGCTGGCACACATCCAGTCTCACTGGAAATGGAACCAGCTGGGCATCTATGCCATTGGTAATGGCCTTTCCATGGTCACTCCAGCCTTCCTAAGACATGTACTGTAAAAGGTCTCTGCAGCTGTTTCTGTTGTTTTACTTAAAGAACCAAACAAATGTGTAAATGTGAAATAGTTTTTCTGACTCAACATCTAATCAGAAACATTCTCTGGCCCCCTAGAGACACTGCTCCATGGAGGGATAGCAGTGGAGAGGGATAGCACTCTCCTACATTGTCTCAAGTTCATAACACAGTAGTTGAACACTTACTGCAATCAAAATGGCATGTTACTTGAAACAAGGCATTTTTGGCTTAATATAACCAGTAGTACAGTTTTTTTTCCTATTTATTTCCTTCCTATCATAATTTCCAACTGACTGTACACATTAAAGCATAGCTGAAATTTCAGAATAATTGACAAAACCTGTAATTTTGAGAAAAAGCATCTCTGGATGAATGAGGGTGATCCTAAAGATCCAGTGTGTCAGTGTAGGTGTTTATACATGCCATCTGTATCATCTGACCTGGATGTGATAGTGTTACATTCATAGAGGCATTTATTTATTTAATTTAACTTTTATTGCATGCACTTTCCTGGGCACTTAAATGTTAAAAAAAAACATACTGACTTAGGTGGTTAAATGTGGATGCATGTATGTAAATATGTGCCTGAAAGCCAATCATGGGACATTGAAATTAGGGATGCATTTTACCTTTGTGAGATAGTCTGTAACAAACTTGTTTGTGGATCTTGCAGATCAAATTACTTAATACAATTAAATATTATTCTGTTTTAGGACACCACAGACAAAAGGTATTTATTAAAAATTGAAAATATGGTCAAGCATAAACTGTATCTGGGGTTTAAATAATGAGCAGTGTTCCACTTTGCAGAAAGGGAGTTAAATGGAATTTGAAAGAAAAAGAAATTGCAGAGGCAGGATCACTTAAAGGTTCTCCTAAGTTACTCAAGCTAAAGCCAGCACTACATTGTAATAGAGTACCCACCTGTAGAGTTTTGTTACAATGCCTGATAGGAACATAAACTGCTGTTTTTATATGACCTGAAAAATTTCCATGGGCTTTTCTTGTAAAACAAAGCATTTACTTACCCCACAGAAGCAGGATTAGTTATCCAAGGAAGGGCAGTGAAGATGGTGAAGAGCCTTGAGGGGAAGCCACATGAGGAGCTGAGGTCACTTGGTGTGTTCAGCCTGGAGGAGACTGGGGGGAGACCTCACTGCAGGTACAACTTCCCTGTGAGGGGAAGAGGAGGGGCAGGCACTGATCTCTTCTCTGTGGTGACCCATGACAGGACCCGAGGGAATGGCCTGAAGTTGTGTCAGGGGAGGTTTAGGTTGGATATGGGGAAAGGTTCTTCCCCCAGAGGGTGGCTGGGCACTGGAACAGGCTCCTGAGGGCAGTGGTCACAGCACCAACCCTGACAGAGTTCAGGAAGCATTTGGACAAGGCTCTCAGGCACATGGTGTAACACTTGGGATGGTCCTGTGCAGGGCTAGGAGCTGGACTTGATGCTTGTGGGTCCCTTTCAACTCAGCATATTATGCAATTCTGTAATGATGTAGAAAATTTACAGTCTGAATGTGAATATATTTGTTTCTTTATAAACTTACTTCGTTTAATAGACCATTAATAAAAATGCCATAATATTTAAAAGAATACAAATGGGATTTTTGTCCTTTCTTTTCAGTAAAAATGAAAAGTTTGATGCTTGTAGATGAGCTGTGTACTTAATAAGTCAGATAATATTTCACAGAGGTACCTTAAAGATTGTGGTCTTCAGGAAATCATTATCACCAGATAATACATTTGTAAGCTGGAGAATTTATAGAACTGTGTTCCACCTTTGAAAGAAATTAATGCCCTAATGACTTATTAATACAGTGGTCACACCAATCACTGTTTCTAAAGCAAATGCACATTACGACCAGCTTGTTACATTTTAAAATGTTCCAGCTTGTACTTTGACTGGTATCACACAGCCATAATCTTCTCCAGCTGTTTCATATTTCACAGAGCTATTTTCCTTCAGCCACTCCCATACTTGAAAACGTGCAGTTTTACACATTCCCTATGGCTGTTCCAGCACCTGTGAGGAACTTGCTGTTTACTACAGCCCTTCTGGACTAGCACTGCTTAACCCCAAAATTCTTCACTTGCAAGTCAGATGCAGGGAGGAAGAAATAAGTTCCTGTGACATTTAATAATGCCAGCATTTGGAAACACTGAACAGCAGGAAGAGATTAAGGTATAAAACAGCAAATGAAGAGGCTGGGAATCAGCTCATCAGTCTTCAGACGCCTACCCAGCCAAGCCAACAGATTAAATTCCCTTAAGAATCAATGGATGGAAACAGGCCTTTCCAAGATGCAACTCACCTGATCTCATCTCTCATGCCGGGCTTATGCAGAGATCTATTTTCTCCAGAAATTTATGTTTCTCCACAGCAACTGTTTGACCAGTGGTGCAGTGCTTGCTGTTAGGCACCTAAAACGCGCATCACACTTTGTGTCCGACTCTTCTGCTGTGAATCCAAATTTTCTTTTTTCCTGGAACACAATTTCAATATTCCAGGCCATTTTTAGTTCAAGGTCTTGCTCTAAGAAAAGTACTGTTTAACACAGTTGTTGTTGGCCAGACTTCGCGAACGAAGATCATGGGATAAGCCTGCGCAATGGATTTTTTAGGTGAGGCACAGTGTGTGCGGAACTGGCCCCACCCCCTTTACTCCTGAGGCTCATCTTGCCACGGCCGAGCAGCTCAGACGGTGACAGCGAGTTCCTCGCGATTTGAACCAGCGTCCTCAGAGGAGGAGCCGGCTCCACAGGCGGGGGCCTACGCCACTCGGCCAACGCCCGCCGCACTGTTTAACATAGTAAGGTTTCAATATCTGATAAAAAGCCCTTAGTTTAAATACACATTTATTTGCATAAATATCTGTTTAAAAATAAGACTCTGAAAATGGGGGTTTTTTTGAGGCAGCAGGAACTGGCAAGCCAGCCAGTGCACTTTATGGCTTAAGCATTGTCCTAAACCCTCACGCTGTGAAGAGCCCTGCATGCTCAGCAGTGTCATGAGTTGCAGGCACCTTTGGACTCTAACAAAGCAGGGACAGGGAACCTGCAAGGCTCCTGTGCTCACAGCCAGACACCATGGTGGCTGACGCTGGAGTTTGGCATCCTGGCTCTTTCCAGCAGTTCTGAGAGCAAAGGAATTGGTTATGAAAAGCAGAGCAGTGAAACTGTAGAATATGCTGAATTGGGAGGGACCCATCCAGGATCATCGTGTCCAACTATTGGCCCTGCACAGGGCACCCCAACAATCCCACCATGTACCTGAGAGCATTGTCCAAACTCTTCCTGAGCTCTGTCAGGCTTGGTGCTGTGACCACTTCCTTGGGGAGCCTGTTCCAGTGCCCAGCCACCCTCTGGTTGAAGAACCTTTTCTTGATACCCAACCTGACTCATGATGGGAAGGTTTCTAGATGCAGATATCAACTTCCAGAAGGACTATGCAAAGGCCATGCCAGTGATCCAGACCATGACACAGGCCTGCATCTGCCAGCCTTACCAAGGGTTACTCTGGAACAAGGTCTGGTGAGAATACATCCAGAACATGCCATGGAAACCTCTGAAACTAACCACAAGCCCAATAGTGGACCTCTTTGGACCTCTGTACCCAAAGGGAATCACGAGATGGAGTGACCTGTCCTTGTACTGCAGTCACAGTGAAAGTGACACAGGACACCAATTCCATATGAAGTCACCTTTCCATCTAATAAAACTACTGACTATAAATCTTTTAAAAGCTATTTTATTTATCTTGAAAGGAGAGAAAACTGATTAGTTGTATAAAATATTATCATAGCCTTCAGTCTGTTTGAACAAAAAAGTACATTGTCACAGTAAAGAAATAATGAATCTGTTTAGATACTGGACTCTGCATCCTCCCCCTAGACAAAGGAAGAACCTTGACAACTGTAACAGAACTTACTCTCAGTGCACCCCGATGTTAACATACATTCTGTCTGCAAAAAGTGAGAAAATAAACATAAGGTACTCTTGAAATTTCTGTACACTTTTCAGGAAGAAAGCTGAAGCCATACTGAGTCTAAAAAACCCCTCAATATTATCTTAAAATTCACTTATACATCAGTGTGCTGCTCAGACAATTTTTATTAGCCCTAGGATTAGCTTCAAATCAACACAAGAATGGATCTATAAAACATCCTACTCTAAGTACTTTAGGATCAGCTAAATAACCTGTAAATAAGCTATTTGAAGGAGTTGTTGGTTTAGAACATTAATGTCACGAATAGCATGCTTTTCTACTGCAACAGTTCTTAATTTAAGTAATTTAGGCAAAAGCTAAATTTCATAAAAATGGGTCATTTTAAAGCAAGACATTTGCTTATATTTTAATTTACTGGAACAAAAACGTGTGCTTTTGTTACCTGGCTATTTTACAAAACTTGTTCATCACAAGAAAACTTCCAGTACCTGAATCAATAACTTACAAAAGAAGACAACAAGTCTTCAGTTGGGTTTTTTTTTTGCTAGTTTGCAACCATTCACAAGTTTCCCAATTAACTGCCTTTTCAGTAAAATAAAGCAGACCGATTTTCCCAACATGGGTTCACCACATTCAGTTTTTGTGCAGGTGCTGCAATAAGGCCAACGGGAGACATCCTGTGCTTTTAGAGACCAGGCTGCTCTCACCTGGAACCCAGCTGGAGACATGCAGCTTTCTGCTGCTTCTCAAGCAGTTTGGCTTGGCTACAGTTAGGTGACAAATCTGAAGAAATCAAGAAAATTCTACATCATTAGAATTTCGAATTCTTATGTGTACCAGGTGGGGTTTAAGTTTGGTTGTTTGGGTTTTTTGTTCTCTTAATATTCGAGATTTTCCAAGACAGGAAAGTGCACATCAGTTACTCTGCACATGGGAAAAAGCTTCAGCCTCTGGGAATATTCTCTGTAGGATTCTGGGATGAATCTCTGTGGGATTCAGATTCCATGAAATTCAAACTGATGGACAGTGTAACTGCCCTCCGAAATTATACCGGGGTGAGAGCTGGGTAAGGAAAAATACCAAATGCCAAGTAGTGGTGTCAGCAGTATGGCTACATAATACAAAGTTCCCTTTGAATTCAGACTGTACTTCTGAGGTGAGGCCCTGACTCCATAAGGCCTAAGACTGCTGTCCAGTTTAAGTTAACTGGAATTTGATGTGCTAATAATGTACAGAGGCAGGAATTTTTGCAGTATCTGGCCCCTCATTTTCAAAATTTACAAGTAATGAAAATCTAAAAATCAAATTTAAGAAACAAAATTAGTGCATTTCAAATAATTCTAGCTAAAGTTTCATCTTTAGACAGAAATAATTCAATCCAAGGAGACTGAACTGGCTTAAATCAGTAATGCTGCAACAGGAAATTCAGAAATCTTGCAAGTCTGTTTTTAAAACCCTCAAAAATATATAAATTAAATTCAGTGGCTTACATTGTATATATGCTACATCATAAGGCAAAGTATCATGAAAAACATTTAACAATTTAAAAAGTACAAATGCTTTTAACTAGCAGTTTGGAATAAAAAGCAACTAAAAAAGCAACTCTATTAATGAAGGCTGTAAAACAAAAAGAATCTAAGAGGGCTGTCAAGTGCAGCCCCTGATCCTGAGAAAAATCTCACTTTTCTTCAGTGGCTGAGGTATCATTTCCATCATTCAGCTTCTGCTTTTGCATTCTTGTTCGAGTAGATGCTACAAAAAAACCACAGCAAACAAAAAGAATGAAATGAAGTATTTTCTTTGTAATTACTTGGACTGATTATTGTAAAACTTTGTAACAACATAAGGAGTAAAGTACACTATTCTATCCTAAATAAACCAAATCCCTCATTATAAAATAACACCTTATCCTCCACTGTTTCAGCAATTTTTGCTCAATCTCACGCACCTTATGAAATTCCTTTCACCTGTTCACTCAAAATTTCATGGTTTCTATATCCTCGCTATGTCTGTTTTCATCCTCGAGGTGGGCCAATGGCCTCCATCACATAGGGAATCTTGCCTTGTTACCAGGAAGATGCTGTGGGCTGAGCAGTGCCCATATCCCAGAGCCAGCTGGCCAGGAAATGCCTCTTCCCTCAGTGACACACAGTAACATCAACCCGACATGAGACAGAACTCTCCTTCTTAACCTCTGCCACAGGTAATCACTGAAATATCTCCCCTACCTTAAAATAAAGGAGAGGAGCCTGGATCCACACTCATACATATCTTGATGAGCAAGGTGAGAGTTTTTAATGGGCAAATCCACTCAGGTGCAGAGTTCAGACTGCACCAGAGTGAGAATGCCTTGCCACACCAAGTGTGCTTCTTCTTGGGAGCAGAAAACATGTAGGAGTGGGGCTGTTTTGCCAAGATTTGAGTTTAATTGAAAAAACAGAAGACTGATACCATAAAATCTGCAAGAAATGCTGACCCACAGTAAAAGAAAAAGCAGTCCCAGACATTTTAGTATAAAAGACAGCAAATCAACAAACAAAACTATGTACCATTTTCCTGTGTACATAAATTTCCATTTTGTAATCTGTATTTTTACAAAAATCAACCAAGTTACCCCAATGACATCAGTGTTGAGCAATGTTTTCATCTGAGTGGGCCCAAACTTTTATCCAAGACACTCACTGCTGTGCAGTTTATGAAGAAAATAATACTCACTCATTTCTGCAAGCTTTTGTTGGAACTTGGATTCCTGGGGTAGGTGTTTGCTGCAGACAGAAAGCGTATGATTAAGTTAAGAAAAATAACACTTTATCCTTGTAACCTAAACTTTAGATTAAGGTTAGTTCATTTCAGTGTTACTGCTTTCTCTTACAGGCACTGAATAAATCCTTCACTTCTGACATCAAAGCATCTAATTGAGAAGCACGATGCTACCATCTCTCGTTTAATACAGTTACTAAAATTCACAAATTAACACAACTCAGGATATCAGGAAGAAGTGAGGATGGAAGGCCCCAAGAGCCAAATATAAGATGACTGAATATATAAGATTACTGAAAAGCCAAGAACAATCTCTCACCTTCCATCTGCTTCATCTTGCCCCTCAATGTCGAAGCGCAGCCTCTTCAGGGGCTTTGGAGCAGCACTTACTTCTGCGCTGCGCTTCAGCTGGCAGTCACTGTTACACAACATCTGATTTATTTTTTGAAACTTTTCAGAAGTCTGAAATTACAAGAAAATACAGAAAGAATTGCCAATAAATCCTGAAACAACTCCAGCTTTCCAGATTATCCTCTCCACCCTCCCGCCCAAAAAAAAAAAAAATTCAGGAATTCTAAAACTGTGGAGTTTTAAGAACTCTATCTTCTACCAAAGCAACTAAAATAAACCGCAACACATTTTAAAAGTGAAGTCTGCATATTTGAAAGAAATTAACAGAATTTCTCCATTAGTACTGTATTAAATTAGATACACTCACTGGCCAGTTCTAGAGATGTGAGCAGGCTATCCTATTCCTCCAAAAGTTACTTGCATTAAAGATCAGACAGTAAAATGTTAAAACTCACCCCAAATGATTCTCCAATTGACACCAAAATTCTGCGAAATGAAGAAAAGAAGTGTTCAAGATAAAACCACTCTTAATAATGACAGAAGCATCCGCTAATTTGTACAGGCACAAGGCATTAACAAGGTCCCTTCCTCTCTCTCTGCATTAACAGTGCAATTCCATACTGTGCTTTACAGTGAGATGTTTTTCTTTGGGCCAGTGAATGCTGATCATCAAATCAAGTGTATCACACAGAAAGAAATGAAATTGTGGCTTAGAAGAATCAGAGGACCCCACAGTCTGTCCCTTATAAGTAGGAAGACCCTTTAGTGCTGGGTACACAGACAACCTTCCCCTCATCTTTAATTGTTTGCCAATCAAAACCATGCAGGACTTCAACCTGAAATACATAGTAACATTTAAACTTTGGTACACAGTGGGCCAGATGCCCTGGGACTCACTTGATCCTAGTCTATAAAGCCACTGGAAACTGACACATTTGCTGTCATTCTTGTCTGCTAAGAACTAGTGACCAACACTTTTGAAATGTTCTGTTCAGCCAACTAAAGAACCATTTTGTTCCAAAAAAGTATTTTCCCTTTGAATAAGCTTACAATGCTCATCTGTGTTTTTCAGGAGTGTGATCCAGAATCAAAGCCAACAACATTTAAGCAACTAGGTCAAGAAACTCCTCTTTGGGTGGGTAAAAAAAGAGAAAAAAACAACCAACAAAAAGCTCCATGAGCACAACAGAAGAGCACTGAAAATAAAGGCTCCACATACAGGACACAAATTTTTCACCAGAAAAGATGCAATAGCCATAAATTACTGACAACCAGATTACGGTTTTCTAATTTGCTTTCACTAAAATCCCCAATACCTTTAATTTAGTCAAGCAAATGCTTGGCAACAACCTACCTTGACCTTGGAGTCATCTTTGTGGGTGACTGAAACCCATCAGAGAATTTGTATGGACTCTTCAAAGGTGAGATGTAGATGTTATTGCCAGCAGGAACACGCCGAGGAGAGTTGGAAAACTGGTAAGGGCTTCGAGGAACAGGTGGGATAGGCGACAGAGTGGGAGGCTGTAAGAATAATGAAATCATCACCAGGTTTTATTGTCTCTATATTTCTAGTTCACTGAATAACGAACAGAGCTAATGGCTTACCCTGTTGGAAGCATATTGCAAAATGTTTGTTTTCAGCTTCTGCATAAACACTAAGTTGTAGAAGACTATAATGGAGTCGTATTGCTCTTCCCGGATAAGAACACGTTTGAAAGTCTGCACAGGGTGAGAAAACCATACACAGATTTTTAAAAAAGGAACAAATATTTTACGTCTGACAAACTCATAAAACCATTCATAAAGACTGTTAGGTAACAGCTAGGATGGCGTGTGGATTGTATGCAAGCCATTGTAACTAATATTTAGAACTGTTCTGAACTGTTGGGGGTTTTTTCCAAACATGCATGAATACCAATAGAAGCATCTGCTTCATTAACTGGCACAGCCCCTTAGTGCAAACACAGTTCTAACATTTTCCAAATTTAAGCTCCATTTACTTATACACACACACGTCAAAAAGTCTAGACTCCTGTGCATGCCTTGGAAGGCTAAAAAACTCCTTACTGACCTGATGTGGACGAAACAGTTCCACAGGCTTGGAGACAAAAGTCTGAAGTTTATCCACAAATACAGCATGAGAAATTCTGTTACTGAAAGGATGCCAACAGTTCCTAATACTGGTGAGGACTTTTCTATTGATTTAATTACTGTGTTGTGCAAAAATTTCAATACATTAAAGCTCCTATGAAGAAAGGAACTTCTTAATGTTAAAATTAAGCCCGCAACTTTAATACATACACAGCTGTTTGATATATAACCAAACATCTCTATTTGATATCAAAACATATTTCTGTTGAAAGCTTCTGTAGAAAGTTATCTGCTTCTCTTCCCTTAATGCTCCATGGGAAGTTAGATAACTCCTAAAGGAATCTGTGTTATTTTTGAAAATCCTATTAACTCTAGACATAACTCTTTCATTTAGTCTCCAAAGAGAATCATAAACCATTATTTACTACCTTTAAAGAGACAGAATGAAGTTTGGTTTCTGAGGAGAGTTACCAAACTATTTATGCAACATATTTAGAAGAGATATTTCCTATTAGAGTCAGTTTTCTCCTCCACAAGTCAGAGATGCAGCAAAGCAGAAGTCTTCTTTTTTTATGTTCAAGTGTAGTTTATTTTGGTTTCAGAGAGAAATAATGAGTTTATAGCATATTTATGAAGGAATAACATTTAAGAACTTCCATACCTCTTGATTTGTGTTGCAAAGCTCCTTGTATGCTGAAACTATTATTTTAAATCGAAGATCTACATTCTTTACTTTGCATATGGCATACATGGAACACATCATGATCTATTAAAGAAACAAGACAAGGTAACTGAAAATGCAGAAAATGAATTCAGCTTCTTCATTTCAAGTGAAGAAATAAGCTTTCTATTACTGACAAGTGTTCTGTAAATTAGCATGCAATTCAGTATCATAAGAACTCCAAGAATGTAAGTCAACTACTGTTACCTCTATTTCTGCACAAAAATCAACTAACTGGAGCTGACAGCATCTTCTCAAACTCATTTCACATGCTGCAATTTTAGGATAGAATAACAAAACATTTATCGACCAGCCATGTTGTCTTCCCAAAGAACATAATTATTTTCTTACTCAAATTATTAGAAATTGTGGCGTGTCTTCATTATTTTGAAAAGAAATGAAAATGGCATTTGACAATGCCATAGTGAGTTCCCTGACAGTGCTTAAAAAAATGGAGATGATAGACTTCAGTCTAAATTAAGTTCTTCCAGTGATCAGTAGAGATGTAAAAACTCAGAGTACAAGTTCTAATGGCTAAAGAATGTGTAAGAAATTTTGTTCAGGAGAGTCTTTTTAAACTTCTAAAATTTTTTTTGTTCACGTTACCTGGTCCAAATGCCTGTCTCTCATTAGCTCATACTCATTTTGCAGTGTGTGCTGGAAGAGGGTCCAGATCAAGGATTCCAGATCAGGATGTTCAGAAAGAAGCTGAAGGAACAGGGTATGTAGCCGACGGTAGGCCAGTAGAAACACTTCAGAAACAGAAAAGAAAAATAAACTGGGATTCTAATAATAGTATACAAAATAAAAGGAATGCAGTGGAGGATGGACAGCAACTGAACGTTCGCCATCTCCAACTACAAAAACTAGGAGACATCAAATTAAGTTAGTAGAAGCCAGGTTCAAACTAAATGGAAAAGATTCTTCATACAAGAGACAGTGGACACACGGAAGGCCACATCAAACAATGCTGCACACATATGTCTATGTCAATTCAAAGAGGCTGAACAAGAATTTGGAACATGAATCTGCTGAGAATTACTAAGCCAACACAGTGTAAAAGGTTCAGAAAAACCCCCAAGCTGGACAAAGCTGAAGCTTGGGAAAGCACCACCTGTGCTTGCCCAGTTCTTCACTTTCTCATGACACCTATTTGTGGTCACTGCTGGGAAAAGGATGCCACGACAGAACCACCCTCCATCTGAGCCCATATGGACATTCTTGCAGTCAGTAGGTACATTTTCAGTTCAAACTTGCAGTGTGTAAGGCCCCACCCGTTAACTTGCTGGCACCATTTTATTGCTTCTCTGATTGGGTTTGCATACTGTTCACTACAGACTCTACACTAATAAGAAATGTTGAGCACCAAAACCCAAAGCAGATAAATAAAAGATAACTTTGCAAATGTCAGCACATACAGAAACAACAAACCTTTTTTGTAGAACACAGAGAGGGAGGTAGATTTTTGTGGTTTCTGTGTTTGGGGGCTCGCAGCAGGTTGAGCATTTGGAGTGGAATTAGTACTTGGAGGAGGTCCTTTCTTCTTTGGAGATTTCACAGGAGAAAGATAGCTGGAGAGTCAACATATATTAAGCACTTAACATCACGGGACAAAAGAACAATTTTATATGAATAATGCTTGCAGGAACTCTTCACTCTTCCCCATGAGAAGAAATTAACTGCCACTGCAACCTGTTATCCCCAGTACCTGATACGGGGACTTATTTATTCCTAGACAAATAAGATAACAGTCTACAGTTACAGGTTTGATGGGCCTTAGAAAAATATATTTCAGCATTTGATTTAAATTTATATGAGTAATAAACATCTATAAATACAACAGTTTAACAAAACCTAAGTACCAAGCCTAACAAGTAGAGAGACAGACTTGGATTTAAATTTTAAGGGTGATATTAACTTTACATTTTTGTAGACCTCAGGCATGCATGTCACTTACAGGTCTGCAGCAGTGTGATTATGTTGGGAAGGTGTACTGGGAGTGGAAGTGGTCTCAGGCTGATCAGTTTGGCCTTCTCGTTCTTTCGACTGCTTGATAAGATCAAACAGAGGAGACCCCTAGGAAAATTACAGAAATACTACATTATATTAAAAATAGACAACCACTCTAAATCGATTTTGTTCCTTCTTTTCTAAAAACAATCACCAAGATATGATCCTCAACAGAAGATTAAAACTTTGAAGTACTTCAGAACACACACATTTTGCCAGATAAATTTTAACCACTTAACTGACAAATTTTAACTATTAAATATACTCTTTTTTTCTTGTTTCAACAGCAATCCATTAGATACAAATTAACTGCAGATTTGAGACACAGTTGTATTCCAGAGTCCCTTAGTACTTCCTATTAAATAGGCATTCCTCAAAAGAAGAGCAAACAATACATTTTTTAAAAAATCACATTTCAAAAAATAATGAAACTAAACAAACCACAAAAAGAAATCCCCAAATAAACATAACCCCAGCAATCCACAAAAACAAACAAACAAACCCCAAAAAACAACCAAAGAAAGCCTCAACCCATTGGTGACTGAAAGTTACTGTTGTATCTACTGTCAACCCATTTCTACTACAACATCTACCCAATATTTTGCACATGCTAATAGACAAATCATGGTCAGAACTCATTTAACTGCACTGGGGACTATATGATCTCTGCAGTATCATGTTCCAGAGCCACCTCTGGCAAGTGCTGAGGTGACTCTGGATACATTAAGTCTCTGCCCTCATGGCCAAAAACAAAAACTACTTTGATTTGGGATTAATTATCAATACTTTAGGCAAGACAGCTGGAATACACCTGAAACTAAGAGCTTGAAGTAGGAGGTGATGCAGAAAGATCCTAAGTGGAATGGAGAAGGTTCTGGGTGAAGCAATATCAGCATTTCTGCTGATGTTAGTAATAAACAGCAGTCTAGCAGAAACAAAATCTCAGGCTGCTTGTGTGTCATGCACAGAGTAGGATTATACTGAGACAGCAAGACTGCATGAGAAAATACTTTGGCACAATATTTATAATTAATTTTGAAAACAGGGGATTGCTGGCTTCTAGGCTTTCTTGTTTTCTTTAAACAGAAGACTCATCTTTGAATACAATGTTGCTCTCAACAGTGCACCATCGGAACTCCTGAAGCAACAGAAACATTTGATTAGCAAATATGTGCCTTCTTTGTGGTGGGGGGAACATCATTCATAGAACTGAGAATGAAGCAGACAAAACCAGATATTCAGCATTTTCCTCAAATGATGTCCCCAAAAGACAGCAGTAAAATCTGTCAGCTCATGGGTTTACACACAACACCAATTATCCAATGGTCCATAGTCTGTTTCAGCCTACAAAATGCACGTTACCAATATTAAAATGCAATGGCACCAATGACAAATCTGTAGCTACAAACAGGAGTGCAGCACACATGTAAAGCATGCACCATCACCTGGCTAAGGCAATAAGAAATGGCCTAGTAAAACTAGACTAGATTTACAAAAATTATAACTAGCATTAAGACATTCTTCATTTACATTTATTTCTAAAAAAACTAACACTTTTCTTCTGAAATGCATCAAATAAGAATTCAGAGCAACAAGATGAGAGTGATGAGATTTACATTTTTCACACTGTGCAATTTTTAAATTATATGATTTTGGCAATACTGGAGCTGTTTCATCCATAACAGAAAAAGCATTGTAAGCACATAATTATTTCTCCATCATTTCTAAACCAGCTTAGCTCTTGGGCTAGTTTGCATCATTTTCCCCTGCATTTAGCAGTGAACACACCTCCCACTTGTTTCTCTCAGCATTGAAGACACATGACCTTCTCCCTTTCTCATTCTTCTGGCCTCTTCCTTTTTATTATTCCCACCAGCACTTCACTATGTTCTGAAGAATCCAAGTTTCTTTCCCAGAGTAATCACTAATTCATTGGTGCGCTATCCTGACTAAGAGTGAACCCTGCTTCGTTCATTTCACATTTTATCTATTCATGGCTGGGAAATAATTGTTTTTGATGAAACATCAGTGGGAGGAAAAGGGGTTGATACAGCAAAATGAGAGGCCTAGGAACATAAGCAAAAGTTACGACATTTGAATTAGCACATGAGACCAGCAGTTCCAGGTCCTCTCTCACCTGTGCTCCAATTTTCACTACTCCAAGTGTGATTTCATTAGACAAAATGAGAGGACACAGCAGCCTGCTACGCATGGAAGGGATCTGTCTATTTTTACATCATTTCCACTCCTCTGCTTCTACCTGCCAGCCTCAACATTCATGTAAGTCAATCTGATGCACTAAGCCATCAGAAAGTTAACAGAGAAAGCAAACTCAGATTTAGGTCTACTCCACAGAGAATCACAGGCAGAGCCAGAATAAGCAGTAAGAACAGGCAAGGCAGCAACACCACAAAGGCTATGGAAAAAGCAGAAAAGTGCAGAAAAAAACCAAAAGTACAAGATGTCCTGCATTTACTGACAACCTTGTTCCAATAAGCTGATTGACAAGCAAATTTTTATCTGACAGGAATGTACAAAACATACTGCTGCTTTCTATCAGCTAGATTAGCTACAGTCAGCAAACGTGTATTTTTTGTGTAGAAACATCTACTTATGGAGATTAAACAGCAAGATGCAGCGAGTTCAGTATTTTTTAGCTCTCAAATTCTAATTAACACTGTGGTTAAAACCATGGCAAGACAACGAGGGTGTTGCAACACAGCTGGCCCCAGCAGTGCAGAGCTGCCAGCATCAGCAATGGCAGGATGTGAGACAGCCTGATTCAATGCGTGCCCTTGGGCAAACCACAGCTGTGTCACCCACTCTGACTGCACAGACTTTGTCAGCCCTGCGGCTGCACAAGCAGGAAAAGGTTATTTAGTTTTCAGACCTGGTGCCATTTTTGTTTCATGTCCACCTTCCTCTCAGACTTTTGATGCAGCCCTCTGTGCATTGTCCCCAGGCAGCTGTAGCACTCTCGCTGGTACCTTTCTGAATGCATGGCCACGTAGTTGGGAAGAATAGGTGCTACACTGACAAGACTGGTGCCTCACCAAAAAGAGTGTGCTCCATAATGCAGAATTACACAGAGACAAGTTTTCTTAAATGCAACTACCCCCATCCTGCAAAACTGATGCGTTTAATTACAGCCTTGTCTCCTGTATATTTACACATGAAAAATACTTCTATTTAGTGAATTCAAAGCACATTCTGCAGCTTGCAGGGAGTTTTCAAGTTTATCAGGGTAAACTTCAGCTTCAGTCCCACTATTAGATACTCACCACTCAAATGAGCAAAGTACAATGCCATTAACCAGGCAATTATCAGTCCTCTGAGTGATGGTCACAAAAGAACTTTAACCCCAAGTCCAGCTTAATGGAACAGGAATGCTCATCAGGAACTTGTTTCTAAAGCCATGCTATTCACACTGTCTTACAAATTTTATATTGCTTTTTAAAGCTTTTAAGCAGCACTTGAGGTGAACAGGTCACCTGCAATGTGTTCCTTTCACACGAAAACAGATTTGCAGTTTTTACTTTAATTTAATGTTCAGTAAGTGATTAATGTTACTTACTAGATACAGCCACAGAATAAATTCCATTAAATAATTGAAATGCTGCTTTTAATTTCAGACTTCCCTGTGATGGCTACAGAAACCCCATTTTATTAGTGCAAAAAGGAAGAAAGCAATGAAAGCTTAAAGTTTCTCAGGGTCAAAAGGCCACTGGCATCAGAATGAAGAATAAGACTGAAATTTGACTCAGTCCCTTCTCACACTACCCAGGGCTAACTCTCCCCACTAAATCTGTGAATTAAGTGGGGCTTTGTTACGTGAAGTTTCGTAGGATGCTTCTGTGCAGCAACATCTCCATCACAAGCATCTGCAGTTATTATTCCCCATCTGAAAGCTCCTTTCATGGACAAAGCAGGCAGAATTTCTTATTGGCTAATCTTTATTTGGCTATGGTGAAACCGGACACACAGATGCTTCCCAATCTTTGTATTGGCTCTATCCCAACAATATGTTTAACTAGACTTTGGTTTCCATGAAAAAGCTAAACAAAAGACCTAAATCCTTAAATACGGGGAAGAGCTACCTGGGGTTTGGGTGTACTCCACTGACCACACAGGAAGATCCTGAGCAGCTTTTTAAAAACCAGGATTTTAAAAGCTGCTTTTGTCTTTGTTTTCTATATGCTTTATGTATTTATTATTTATAATAATTTCCTAATACTTTTTCAGGCTTTAGTTATCTGTTCACAATAAATTTTAATGCAGTGTTTAGCACTTAACTATGCATGTATCTCAATGCCAAGGTCCCTTGGGGTTTTTTTACCTTTTTTTTTTTTAATCTTGTTTTTCAAATTATTGAATCAGTCAATGCAATACATAATGTTAAACAATCTTCTTCTATGTGCTACAAGATGGCTGTGATTGACACGGCAAAACCAAGTCAGTTTAGAACTGACAGCTTTGGAATGGAAGTGCAAGGACTGGATCAGCACAAGCTATTTCCACCCATGAGAATATCGCATGCCCAGAAAGTTGACTTTTGCTTTCAAGTGTTTTCAGAGGCTGCATATGACAATTAGTTATCAGAATTCTGGAATAATTTAGGCCTGCTAAAATAAAGTACACTTCACAGTCTAAACTGAAATAGTACTGGCCACGAAAAAAACTGTAAGGTTAAGGATTGTGTCCTAACTTCACACATGTAGACTATGTTCTATAACCTACCTTCCTTTTGGGGCCCGTGCTTACAAAATTTATGCAGAAAACCACTAACAACTGCAGTGATAATGGTTAATTCACATAAGAATACTGACAGATCTGCTTTTAACTGCTTACAGCATGTGTACATTGAATACAAATACTACTCCTATCTTACTCATCTCCATACAAATAGGGTCATCAAACTGTGTGAAGATCGCCTTTTATCCTGTGATAAAGGAATACAGATCTCTCCAGCCAGAGAAGGAAAGCCAGGCCACTGCAGACCGGGTATGGATCCTAGAGTTTTGTTGCTTTAAGTGATGCTGCAAATCCATTCTCCTTAGAGTTTTGTGATAATCTACTCTTCCTCAAAAGTCTCTAGAGAGATCTGGCAAGTCTTGTTAAAAATCAGACATTATTTCAGAATAATTAGTATACCACAGTTTTCAACCTCTTCACTCGCAAAATTATTCTTCACCAAATTAAGACCGATTACCCAATTCTTTGTGTTTTACAGGGTCTCTTAGCAAAGGTCCACAGGACCACCTCATTACACAAGAGCAGTAAGGGAGCATCATTAAAATATCCTTCCTAGCAACAGAGAAAGATGTCTGTGAAAATAGCTTTAAAATTTTAACCATAAAGATGATACACATTCTGTGTTAACATAGTGATTAATACCATTGCTTATGTTCAAAAACATTACAGAGACCAATGACAACGCTCACTGAATAGGGAAATAGTTCTGCAACCAACTACCAGTTAAATACTGGTAAAATGAACATTTGTCATCAGGAATGCTCCTGTCTGCCAGGCCTGTGAGACTAACTTTCAAAAAGTCACCTTGAAAGGAGTTTTGAAAGACAGTCTATGAGAAGTCTTTGCAATCAGCTCTCACACCACTTCCCTCAGCTGTTTTTCTGCTCTACTCACACAACTGCACATGCAGGCACACAAAGCACTACAAATTACAATAACCCTTGCTATGTATTTTTTGCTGAGTATTATCCAAGAAAATATTATTTTAGGCTCATCTGCCACATGTTTTGTCCCCAAAGTAATTGCTGCCAGCATCTTCCAGATGAATCTGTGGTCTGCACTGGCAGTGCTGTTGCAGTAACAATCTGTATATGAAGTAATCAGCACGTGTATTACCTAGCACCCCAGGGCAACCAGACTTCAATATGACTAATTCTTGGACAAATCGTACTTTTCAAGATTTTTAGGCAAAACCCAAAGGTCTCAAAGACAACTGAATCAATTCCAGTTTCCCCTCCACTCTCCTGATAGAAATGGTGTACACTAAACTAAAACACATCTGATGTGAACCATTTGGCTGGCAGAAAAGGCAACATCTCAATCAGTAACAAAACATCCTGCTAAAAATCTTGAGGTTGAGAACTATAGCAACAACTTTAAACTGCAAAAACACTACAGAATGAAGAGATTTTCTGCACAGGAAGTAGAGAAGAGATGCTTTAAGGGACCACTATGTTAACTAATACCAAGAAGTATTAGGAAGACCATTTCTGTAGTTATTTTCATGTATGAAAAATTACTACACTCAGGAGCAAACAAGCACTCAAGCACTTATTTTACTCAGAGGAACTTCTGGGTCAATAAATGTTTATCTCAATAAAGAGAATTTATTTAGGTAATTACTGCTGTAACAATCTATACAAACTGTTACAGTACCACACCGCATTTTCTATCAGTTTCATTTCTAATTGACTTACAGTCAATTCCCATAACAACAATTAAGAGTAGTTCTGGGAAGTATTTTACAAGTATAAGTAGAAACATGACAATGAGGTGCTTCTGACACTTTTGGTTAAAGCCAGCAATTCAGTTTTAAGTCGTGTATTCTTTTCCAGCTTCTCATTACCTTGACAAATTTAGGTACAAAGTACCACCACTAATCCTTTTATTAACCTGAGTGTGGTAAGTGTGATAGGAAACTTTGTAGACAGCAGTTTTTGAAAGAGCAAGACAGTATCTTTTATCAACTTAACCAAGTCAATGAATTATGAATTGAACAAAAAAGGATATAACAGATCATCTGCTGAGGATGTGAGTGGCATGAAAACCATTTTATGCGATGGATTTATCAACCATTTTTAGAAAACATTTCAATCTGAGGAAAATAACACATGACAAAGAAGGAAAAAAATGTAATTGTAACAAAATCATAAGTCACAGCATTTTGGGCATAAACCCATCCTTTGAGAAGAGTTTTGATCTTAATTTGAGTCAATACTTCTATGACTACCATTACAGAATATCTCCAGCCTAGTTAGTCTATACCTCGTATCAGCTAAAGACAGACAAGGCCTGGCAGTCATCCTGCTGCCTTTGGCTTCCAAAGCAGAAGCACATGCAGAGTTTCTGAGTGCTCAGTTGGCAGAATTTAAGATGTCTCTTTAAACATTTCTGCCTTACAAGCAGTTATTTAACAATCAGTCAAAATGCAGTACAGTAGAGGTAAAGATGACTGCAGTGGAAATCAAATTAGCAAGAGAAGGTTAAAAAAGGTCTTGGGGTATTATTTAGAGTTCATTAAAAAAAACATTCTTCCCAAACGGAAAATAAATAATGGAATTTTGACAAAGTGATACAAAACAGTAGAAAAATTACTCAAAACACAACAAATTTTTCAATAACTTGGCTGAACAGGCCTGAAACAAAAACTTGGGAAGCATGATACTATAGTAAGGAAAGAAACCATTTTCACACTGACTTAGGTATGTGCATTACGTTTTTCTGTGCATCTATACCCTTTTGGTACTTCAGAGGAAGATAGACGAAGAACACATGGAAATAGTTGTCAAATTTAAGGGAGTGACTTTAATTTGGATGCACTTCTCTGCTGTCTTTACTTTCACTGTAAAGAAAATGCCCATTTCTCCTTTTGGTTAGTGTGAGATCTGTTACCAGCAGCTCCACTGACTTCACCACAAATACACTGGTATTAAACTCAGAGAAACAAAACCCAAAGTGTGCCCACAAGCACAGCCAGACAGCAGTCAGAAGCCTTACATATAAACATCTCTGTTTAAGAAAAGCTTGTACAAGAAACCTCAAGTAAGATACAACAAGGAGGAGTTCTGCTATGTAGACTTCTCTATTTTTTTAAGTACCTAACAAGTTTTTTGTTTATTATTCAGCAGGCATTTTCTATAGCTACTCTCAAGCATATAAACCGATTATTCAAACAGGTTTTAGCCTTCACTTCCAATGAAGTAGGAGGCTGCAGATTAATGCATTTCTGATGTTAGACCCACAAATGACAGTCTCAACCTGAATCTATCTCCCAGCTACCTGACTATTTTATCTATTTTAACTGCATGTTACATGAGGTACCTGTAGCATATTTGTCTGTGATTTTCTAACTCTGTAGTCTGGTTGGCACGAGTCTTTAGACTGTAACATGACAAGGAAAATGGAAACAATACCAGTAGTGAAGACAGCTGTGGCCCAGAGTACCCAACACCCTGAAGTCAGTACAGCATCTTCAATTCACTCTGGATCAGGTATTTTCCTTTAAAAACTGTCATCCTTTATCACCTCTATTAATCTTAAATAAGAAAGCATGACTATGCATACTATGTCTATATTACCATTCACTTTTATCCTCTTTTGTGGAAAAATCAATTAGGCATACATGGCTTTCTTCTATTGCATTATAAATATCACCATTTCAAACCACTTACAAGAAAATAAATTATAGGGTAGTAGATCAGAGGCACAGATCTCATTCTTCAGCTTAGCTGAGGCTTTTAAACCTCACAGAGCCAAACACTAAGTTAATGTCTGGCCAAGAGTCAAAACAATACAGATTTGAAAGCCTCAAAGTTGAACGTTGCCACAACACTTCCAGCACAGTTTCGCTGTGGCTTATATCAGTCAAAGTGAGTTGATGCTTGTCCAAGTTACACATCTGCACTTTCTGCTTCATCCTTTGCTTTAGCAGTAGCACAGCTATGACTGCAAATTATATATTTGTTAGGATTAATTTGTTAGGATTGACTGAAACCAAATCGTTGCTCACATTTGGTGGAGTGCATATATACACACAGCACAGGGGAAGAAGCAGAGAGGCTTAAATGGATAGCAGTAGGATTACTTCAAGCAACAGCCCACATTCCAACTGTTTAAGTCAACCATAAAAACTGTATCTGAACCTAATGAATTCAAGAAGTACAGAAAAAGTTAAGGTAATATTTGCAAGCAGAAGTAGGACCTTCGTGACTAACTGCAACAATCAGTCCTGATCCACTCACTCTTATCCCCCGCCCCCTTATCAAATATTTTCCTTTTTTTTCTTTCAAAGACTGTGTAAGTGATCACTACTGAAACTTAGAACTAATGACTTTCAATCCTACTGCTTCTAGCTCAGATTTTAAAGACTTGCATAGCCAAAAATTAACTTTTTCCATCTCAAATCACCACAGATAATCACCACAGATAACAGTTGAGAAAGTCTGACAAGACCCAGAGACTTGAGTAAGGGGTGTGCAGGACAGCATATGATGCACAATACCACCTGGATCTTCCTCTACCACCACCACTGGAAACACCTGGAGGAGCCAAATATTACTGCATGGATATCTCACTGCGAATTGCAGAATAAAGCTCCTGTTCTTAATGCAGTGCCTTTTTCTGAGGCTAAATACCTTACCATAGAATCACAGAATGGTTTGGATTGGAAAGGATGTAAAGATCATCTAGTCCCAACTCCCTCACCAGAGGCAGGGACACCTTTGCCTAGACCAGGCGGCTCAAAGTCCCAGCCCACCTGGGGCTTGAAAACCTTCAGGGATGGAGTACCTTGTTTCAGAGGACTGTCTTATAGAAAAAGATGAGAATCCCTCATAACAACGGGCACTTGCTCAGGATATGGGACATGGGTTCCAGCATCCCTTCTCCTGCCAGGATTAAATCAATGCCTTGCCACTTCCAGGAAGAATATTAACACAAATTCAAGTGCAAATGGATCACTTATGACAAATGTTTTACATTTGAGAGCATCACTTCCATTTCTTCTGCAGTAGAAAATTTTAAATTATCACATGAGAAGAATGTCCTTTGTACATTCTCCACTGGCAGTTTCTTTCTTACCTTCTGGATATCAGCTGATTGCCACATTGACAATGAAACTGCTAAATGTAGTAAACAATGTAATAAAATAGTTCATGAAGTACTGAATTGGTTTCGTAAAACTTCAGGATATGGGCTGAAAGGAAAGTGCAATTGTAGGGGAAAGTCAGCTGAACTATTTGTAAATGCTGTTTACCAGTACTAATGATATACTTAAGTAATCATTTAAGTGATCTTATCATGCAGAATTTAAAGAGGTTATTTGCTGACTTACAGATTTAGAAAGTAATAGTTCTTCACATTAATCAAACCCAAGTTGTGTTTTTTGGCAGCAGTTCTCCTTGACAAGCATTTTCATGTCTGTATTTATCTAAACTAATTAGCTTACCAGTTTGAACAATTCTTATGAAATGCTTTCCCCCACTTAACTTCTTACATTCTGTTTTTGGGAAGGAATCCAAATTAATACCATACGGTTTGGGATTTTTTAAACAACATGAAGTCACACATCTAACTGAATGACTATGCCAAATTCTTGCAATAGCTTCATAATGTTATCCTTTACAAAAAAGAGAAATGAGAAAAGGGAACCAGACTACCATAATCATGGCCAGAGAATACATGTTGGGCAAGATCTTAAAGATCTGAAAAGTAAAAACTGCATTAGAATTACACAAATTGCAAATGTCTTTCTAAAAGTTCTGTAGCCCCGATGTTTTCACCCTGTATCTTTTGGAATAGTTTCCAAAATAATTCATGAGGCTGCTTCCTCCCTATCATTCCTAGTATTTGCTTACTATAGCAACTGGTTTTTTAGTTTATTTTCATTTTTAATTTAAAGTGTCATGTTTTGCACTTGAAAGGTATTTTAGGAAAAATCTGCAGTCATTCACAGATTAAAGCTCGAAAAGATTTCATGTTCTCTAACCTCTACTAGGCTAGGACTAGATCATGCAAGGATCATCTAGACTTGCATGTTGCAATAATCTGATGTCTGACCTACGCTTCTAAGGCACGATGCCATGCTGCCTCTTCTCCAGGTAACACAGTGCAGTGTATGTAAATAACTTATGCGCTATAAAGTACAACTCTGAACATCATCTCAGGATGTATCTGGATACCTGTTATAAACTCTCCAGGTCACTGTCCTTAACAAAACTCTGTGTAGTGTCTACTGCATACATACTGCAGGGCCTCTGAGGAATACTGTGCTACAAACCAGCAGAACCATTTTCAACCATCTTTCAAGAGCTTCTCTCTTCTTCTAGCCAAGTGGGCTTATTAAGATGCAATGAAAATGGTGAATTTGTTCATCCTGCAGAGCAGGTTCTCCCTTAAAATGAGACCAATACAAAGAATGAGAGGCTTAAATCAACAACTCCTAACACATACATGCACACACTGTTCATTGCAACAGAAATTCAAAGCCGAGGCACAGGGATGGGTAAACAGGTGTGCCATTTCTTACCTGCTCTTGCTGCATGTATTAGAGACAGGTGGGGGCCACCTTTTTAAATACATCATAAGACAAGTGGACATGGTAATATCTTATTCAATTAGTTTCCTCTGGATATCTTTCTAATGGTGTTCTCAGAAAAAAGTGTTTTGCACATCAAAACATTTGAGAATGCAAGCAAAAAATGCTGCTGGGACTTTCCATGAGTTACACAAAAAAATGCAACTCAAACCCCTTCATTCAAGTATTTATCAGTTGTGTCAGTGGCCTGAAGCATCACTGCAACTGCTCCTGTATATTTACAATGCAAACAATCAATTTCATATTCCATGATAATGTTTACATAATTCTAGGTAACCCTAACAGGTTCATCAGCTTAACTGGACCTTTGAGATTCTTGCAAAAAAGCTTCTTTTAGCATTAGACACTGCGCTTCTCTATTAGTGCTATCACAGAAATTACTTTCAAAATTGCAATATTGTACTTCAAAAAACTGATCCCCTATTTTCAATCTGTCTCAACTATTGTGGTCAACAAACCAAATAACAACAAGAGCCAGCTCTGAAGTGTAAATAAATAAAAGGGTACATATATTTTCTGAAATATTCTAAAATTATCTTCAGAACTTCTATAACAAACTCCAGCACACAGTTCTGCACTTTTCTCCATCACTCTGCATGGAGAGTTTTTTCTAAAACCCTTCCCCAAAAAACTTTTAAGCAAAATCAAAAGGAAAAAGCAAAAGAATGCAAAATTCATAGTATTTTTAAATATTCTCTGGTTTTCTCATTCTCTTAAGTTGTTCCCCCCTAAGTAGGAGTATTTAGAAAGCCTCTAGCAGACTTGTAAATATTCTGAAGGATTCTGTTATGCTAGGGGATACTGCAATGAGGGAACACAGTACCAACAACAACACTTTAGGTCTGAAATTCTATTTCAAAGAAGTAGTATTCACCTCAGAAGGAATACAATATACTTATTTGCCTCTTAGCTGCTTAAAAATTATTAATTAACATGCTGGTTTCCCTTTCTGCCTATATCAGCTTTTACTTGGTATTCCTTAAGTCAAAACATGTAGTCCACTTCTCTTTATGCTACTAGGTACATCAAGGGCAGTATAGCAAACAGCAGAGAAGGGACTTCATGCAACTAACTGGAGTGGTTTCAAAGAAGCCACTTGCTCACACACAGATTGACAACAAATACTGTGAAGAAGCATTTCAGAACTTTTGACTAAAAACATTTGACTAAAAGTGGCATTTCTTGGAGTATGATTATCATATTCATCGCTCCTCTTTTTAAGAACAAAGAACCAAAACAAACTACTTTTCTCAAGTTCAAAGTACCTCTGCTGTACGCGTTTGGGTTTTAAAATCTTTCCTCTCCATTAACCCAAGAGTAGAGGGGTATAAAGAAAGAACTCTAGCAGCCTGAAAACTCACGCAAAAGGAGACAAATTGTTTCTTCTCTCTACAAGCAAGAGAGAAGCTGTCCTATCTCACATAGAGGAAACTGGAACAATTCTAAAGAGCAAAAAAAGCATTTCAAACACGCAAGAATGAAGAACTTACAGCCCAAATACTTTCGCTCCTTTTTTTTTTTTTTTTTTTTTAATGCTTGAAAGATTTTTGGCTGTTATGTACTAGAACATAGTTAGTAAAACAAAAACTAATCAGGAAAGCTGGTTCTAACAGGTCAAACTTTCAGTGGAAAAAGGTATTCACAGTTTTCTTTCAACTCTTCCTTGTAATTTGTATGTGTGATTTCATATCTATTAAGCTAACAAGCTTCCTGACATGGAGAAGCCTTTAACTGGCTCTGCAATAATCACATGGCTAGATAAAAATGTTCTGTTCACCCCAGGTCTTATAATGCTCATTTAAAGTCTTGCCTGCCACACCAGAAAATTTTAAAGGGAGGGAAAAGGGGAATTTTCAACGCACTAACAGCTTCACACTATCTCCAAATGCGGATAATATTTTAAGAAGGCAAAGCCACTTCCCAGAAGCAGTCTCACAGGAACTTAGAGGTGTCTGAGCAGACAGCTCCTGAAAGGCAGCTAAGGAAGTCAAAATGCCCAGCCCCGTTTCCTCTATATCTTCTTTTCCAGAGACTTATGGAGCTGAATCAAGTGAAGTCTCTTAACTGATCCTTTTGCTTGGCTGGAAGCTAATTGAAAGAGACAAAATTTTAATCTTTCTACATTTTCATCATATTCACTAGCTTAAGATACTATTTAATAAAGGGTTCTCCATCCAAGGATTTCAAACTACATTTAGCAATTAAGATGGCCTCACATCCCAATGCAGAAGTGAATGAGCTCTTATATGCAGGGAAGGTAGGGCACAAAGTCATAGAAAACTTTGCCAGGACTGGGACATAAAATTTGTGGCACAGCCAAAAAGAGACTTCCTGGCTTCCAGCCCTACTTCTCAACAGTAATAAATTCCTTCCTGTACATACACATCCTCAAAGAGAAACTCCAGTAAATAGACAAGAAATGCTAAACTCTATAAAAATAAGTAGACAAGTAACATCAACTTAGGGCAAAGAAAATACTGTCCTGCCAGGGTTTGTCTTTGCTGCAACTTATAGCACAAGTTCTTCTGCATAAGCTTGCTAAATCAAAGTGAGAACAAATGACTGTACCATGACACAGATGTGCTTCTAAAAGTAGTAATATTAGTTACTGAATACCGGAGTTACATAGAGCACCTTCAAAACACTGTAGGAACTTATTATTACACTATTAATGTTAAAGTTGTTTTTTCCTCTAAAGAGCTTTTAGAAATAGCATCAGCACAGACTAAATACAGTACATAAGACAAGTTCACAATCAGTTTTGCCTTTGATTACAACTTCTGTTTCAGAAGAACCTACCAGTACTGAAGGTGAGGATACCAGGGGAACACATAACACTGGTCAGCACAACGTTCCAAGCCTTCCAACACTTGCTTTATTTCAGTGAAATATTTCTTCACCACTCAACTCAGACTTCTGAATTTAAGAGATCCTGCCCCTGTGTCCTGAATGAGAGCAAGTATCAAATTCTGTGGCACCTAGGGGTAGGGGGAAGGAGCAGTGTCCTACAGCCACTCTCCTAGCTCACTGCCAGGGTTATAAGTTCCTTCTGACCCCCAGTTCAATGCTGGAACAGGCTTGCCACACAAATCCAAGATCGCTTAAAGGTGCAAATAGTCTTAGATACCTAAACTCTGCTATCTCCACTCATATAAGCAGTGTTAGGTGTAACTGACTGAAGGAGTGCATGAAACCACGGCTGGAGTGAGAGATGATTTCTCGAATCTCATCAGCTCTTGGCTTTAAGGAGCCCATGCTCACTCTGCCTTTGGTGCCTCTTCGAGAGCCACAGGAAGCTTGCTGATGAAAATGCAGGCTTTGCTCACCTAGCACTAGCAACAAATGACAGGTCCTAACTCATTCCCATCTCTGACGCAGAAAGGTAGACAGACTTATATATGCACTTCCCTGCAGCAACAGCCGTGTTGCCTTCAGAGAAAACCCCCCTCAGTGTACAGAGCCCTCCCTGCAGCTGCTTCCTCCTTGCCTACTCCCCTCCCCGCCCCAAAGGAAAATTGCCTGCGGTGAAGGAGCATAAGCAAGGTCATTACCATGTCAATCCTTTCTTCACAGTAACTGATAAACCTCTTTAAAAATTTTTAAAGCACTGGGGTCTACTAAATTCTTTTCTGAACCTGTCGGCACAAAGCCCAACACCTTAAAACTCGATCACAGTGAACGGGGAGGGGGCAGGGACGTTTCGCTCCTGCTTGCGCTGGAGCCCAGCCAGAAGGGAGGCTACTCCTGACTCCCAACAGCTCCCAGCACACTAACACAGGCTCTTCGGCTTGGAGAAGCTCACACGAACTTAAACACTGCTCTCTAACTATCAGCCCCACCTAAGGTAAGAAAAGGGATACACAGTTTGTCTTCGCCATTCACGCCTTTACACTAAAATGACTCAGCGTGCGTGCTCGGTCACAACCCTCCTTGCAGAAACATGAAGGGAATCAAAAATCTGTCAGTTTGGGGTTTTCACATCTTCATCTGCAGGCGGAGAAACCCGCGTCTGAATGTTGTTTCTGGACATATACAAGTACCACTTGGGTTAATGCAAAGTACAGGGGTAACAGAGTCCCAAAGACAACGCAAGTGTATACCAAATACCCTAAAATACAGCTCTGATTAGTGTCCACACATGTAACAGGAGACACAACACATGCCACAGTAAAGCAGGGGCTCTGAGAGATGAAGCAAAGGCTGAGGATGTCCCTTCACAGCTGCTTTACAGCACATTTACTGTGGTGAAATGGACAGTGCCCCTGGTCAGACACCTCACCCTGCCTCTGGGCACCCACACCTTCGCCCAAGTGCCGAATCAAGTACTGATCCATGAAAGACAAACTCATTTGCAATAGCTTCTCATTCTTAACATGAACTATGGCTTAAGGCTTTGACCTATGACATCAAATTTCTGTACTTCAGGGATTTTCATTCCAGTAACTGAGCCCGTCCCACACAGTTTTCCTGTGCAAACAAAGTCAGAACAATAAAACTGAGGCCAGAGCTCCCGTGGACTGATGCAGAACTTTTTCAGGAAAACCCCTCTTTCACCGTGCAAGGTTGTCAGGAATCGAAACAAAATTTAGTGTGTTATGACTGCTTTTGTGAGCTAAGTCAGGTAAGGCAACTTTATGCCAAGGTACAAGTTAGTTAAATTGAACACATGAGAGACTCTGCCAAGCTCACATTTTCATTTCTAACTGACTTAGAAGTGCAAGATGCACTATGTCTTCTGACTAAGAATGAATTTCAAAAATAGTCAAGAAGGCTTCTTGTGCTTATGGACTATTGAAGTTAAACTGCTTGATTTCAACTCAAAATCAAGGTGAAAATACTTCACAGAAAACTATAAAGAAAACTTGAAATAAAACAAGCAAGATCCACTTTTGTATGCTTCTGAATTTTGTCTGACATAGCTTACATTAAAGAAACTATGCCAAAATCCTGTGAAGCACTATTATTTACTCTTCTTCACAGCAGACTACAAAGGTTTTGCCCAGAGCCTTGCTTAGGTACAACTGATTAAAATCTAGTTCAAAAGAACCATGCCACCCAGTCAGATATGAAGAGATTTGTTACTCTAAGACTTAGAAATAGATCGGTTTCGATGCCAGAAGTGAGTCTATCCAAGCTGTTGTTAAATAAATGAGCCTGTCTAAACTGAGATTTATCTCATATCTGCCCCTAAAGGCAGTAAGAGCTGCTTTTTTCCTTTTTTTTTTTTTATATTTACTTAACAATACAATTAGTTACAACATGTTTTCGTTTCACTGATCAGTGACTAATGGGAGCATTTTGTGCATGTGCAGTAACTGGCCCCTTTAAGTCGCCAGAAACAATTGCACAGTACAGTATGCATTTTGGTGTGTTAATTATGTGCTTATATATTGCAGAAAATGCTTTCTGCATCACAAAGTTTCAAAAAACAAACAAACAAACCACCCCCCCCAAAAACCAAACAAAACAAAAAACAAACAACAAACAAACAAAAACAAAACAAAAACCCAAAAACCAACCAACCAAAAAAAACCCCAAACAAAACAAACACCCAACCAAACCTGAAGGGGTTTTTTTGTTTGGTTTTTTTTTGTTTTGGTTTTTTGTTTGTTTGTTTGTTGGTTTTGGGGGTTTTGGGGGTTTTTTTGTTGTTGTTGTTGGGGTTTTTTGTTTGTTTTTTTTTTTTTTTTAAATAACCGCATTCCTGGTTAGAAATAAAGCTTAGAGTGTGTTTTCTAATATGGAACAAGTTAAAACCTTTTCCTTCCACAGCAGCTTCCACAGCACCATCTCAGTGCTGGGAATGTCCAAGAGCAACCTTCCCTCTTTCAGTTATTATTTGGTGAAATTACTTAACTACTTCAAAACATTACTTTGTCCCTCCTTAGGCTGGCATTGAGGGAATTTAGATAAAACCACTCAGCTGATTCCTAGTGATTAATGTGTTCTCTATTACAAGCAAAGATACCTAACAAAAACCCTAATGTTAATTCAATCCTATATAAAATCCCACAATTGCTACTATCCCCAAAGAAAAACAGGAACTCTAAGGCATGGGGGTTATTCAGGGACTGCAAAGTCTTCTCACTACTGAAGAAAGAGATATCTGGGCCCTGGCACACAGGACCTTCCAGGGAGCACGGAAAGAGTTAAGAGGCAGCTGCAGCACTCTGCTGGTGACCATTCGCACTCCTGCAAGCCACACTCCGCAAGGTACAGCGGTGACATTATCAGATCAGGGGAAGGCAAACAAACCAAACTGAAACCTCTTCAGGGCCCAGCCTCTTCTTCCTGTGATGTCATGCTACAAATCGCCTGAGCGCTCTGCTCTCCTCTCCAGAAGGAGCTGAGCTGGCGAGAGCGCCGAGGGCTGCAGGAACAAACACGCTCTGGAATTCGGTGTCTGCCCTGGCAAGCAGCTCCCTTCTGCTCCTGCCTCCCGCCCCACGGGGCAGCCGGCGAGACGAAAAACTTGTGCAGAAAGAAGGCTGAGGGAGAACTCGCACAAGTGCCGGCGCTTTGCGGCGTCCAGGAAATCGGTTTCCCGAGGACACACTCCCAGTAAATTCGGATGGACGAGGCTTCGCCGCCACCGCCTGCAGCCAAGAGAAAGGCAGAAAGCCCTGCGATGGCTTCACTGAATCGAGGCGGCAGATGGAACTAAGCAAGCGCTGAGGTGACCTGGGCTGCCAGAAATGATGCGCTGTCTGACTTTCGCAGACGGTCTATGTGATTACAAATAGCACTCGGAAGAGAAGAGTGACCGCCCGCTGATTTGTGCTGGGGATGTGCTCCCCTGCCACAGAGCTCGCCCTGCTTCCCTGAAGCTTCCACAGCACAACCAACTTGCCAAAGCACACCGTTCAAATACATCTGACCTGCGAGTTCTGCTGCAATTTCAAAAAAGTTGCAATAAAAATACCAGAGAAACCTCCAAATCACAGGGATCTTAAACACACCCTTATAATGGTAAGCTCTAATTGTTCCACTGAGGACTCCTTTAAATATACTTTGTATGGGTGTATCTTTAGCATGGTGTTTGTTCTTGGCCTCATAGCAAACTGTGTGGCGATCTACATTTTCACCTGTACCTTGAAAGTGCGAAATGAAACTACAACTTACATGCTGAATTTAGCCATATCAGATCTGCTTTTCGTGTTTACATTACCCTTCAGGATTTACTACTTTGTAACCAGAAACTGGCCATTTGGAGACATTCTTTGCAAGATTTCTGTCGCCCTCTTTTATACAAATATGTATGGGAGCATTTTATTTCTGACCTGCATAAGCGTAGATCGCTTTTTAGCTATCGTACACCCCTTCCGATCCAAAACTCTGCGAACCAAGAGGAATGCCAAAATTGTCTGTGCCGCAGTATGGGTAACTGTGTTAGCAGGCAGCACACCAGCAAGCTTTTTCCAGTCTACAAATCAACGTAACAACACTCAGCAAAGGACGTGCTTTGAAAACTTCTCAGAGGACACATGGAAAACCTACTTATCCCGGATTGTTATCTTCATTGAAACAGTTGGGTTTTTTATTCCACTCACCTTGAACGTGAGCTGCTCCACCATGGTCCTACGGACTTTGAATAAGCCGCTTACATTAAGCCGGAATAAATTAAGCAAGAAAAAGGTACTCAAAATGATTTTTGTCCATTTGGTGATATTCTGCTTCTGCTTTGTGCCTTATAATGTTACCTTAATACTTTACTCCCTTATGAGAACACAGACCTGGGTTAATTGCTCAGTGGTAGCTGCAGTCAGGACTATGTACCCCATCACCCTGTGCATCGCTGTCTCAAATTGCTGTTTTGACCCTATAGTCTATTACTTCACATCAGACACAATTCAAAATTCGATAAAGAAGAACCGGTCCACTAGAACACGGGACATCAGATTCTCTGAAAGGCCAGTTTCTGAAAACTTCATTCAACACAGCCTTCAGACCATAAAAATGAAAATATTTGACAGTGACTCTACAACATAAACTATATTATAGGACTACTGGGACTAAACTGGAATTAAAGCCTGCACATTTCTTCAGCTGTGGACCTATGTTCTGATATGTAAATGTTACATTTCCTTCACATCTGAGAAATTTATGACAAGACTGTTAAGTGTTAAGCGTAAGAGCACACAGAAAAAGTATTCTAACGATTTATGTCAAAGGTCTGCTCTGACAGATTGCATGTTAGAAATGAACTTTTGGGTTGGGATTAGATTAACCAAAGTCCAAAGGCTGTTTGTCAAGCCAAACACAAATAAAAAAGCAGATTGGTTTTCACTCCTGAAGTTGAGGCAATTGCTTGTTTTTAATAATGATACCAGTTTCCAGTTACTGAGGATGGGGGTGAAGCCACCTACTTTATGCTGCGGGATCCAGTTACTCAGGAAAATTGCCCCATATTGTCATATCACTTCAGCTACTGTGCCTGCTTAGGGCTTCCTATTCTCCCTCTCTCCCTCTTACTCCTTCCTCCTGTCTTCTTCCCTGCACTTTCCTTCTTAAGGAACATGTTCATAGGATGCTTCAATCCATGGCTTACAAGAACTTTGTTTCTCCCAGGTTTATCTGATAAAAATACATTCTCTCTCCACAAGCCTGGCTGCCATAAAGCAATTAAGTCTTCTGGTAGTTTAGAGCATTTGGAAATGACTCAGACAAACTGGTTTTTCTTCTCACCTCTGTCTCAGATGCCTGAGTAATTAAAGTAATTTTTGATGACTGAAGTTAGTTTAATAAAGTCATACTGTAACTAAAGCACTCTTTTGTGAGAAGCTCTCCAACATGACTTTTGAGGAAAATAATATCCTCCAAAGTAGTTAATTCAATCCAAAGTAGTAGTTTCTTAGAAAAACATGTCCTTTGCCAACTAGAAATGAACACGTGCATCAATTCAAATATTTATTCCAGGAAACTACTTGGTGTCCCATAAAGAAATTCAAGACACTGGTTTTTACAGTGCAACTTCCTCTCAATTTTTGTGTCCTAGAAATAATTTTAATATGAGCATTTAAAATTTCAAATGCCATTTTCTTTCAAATTTTAAAAAGTATAAAAATCAAATGCTTGGGACTATGTGCTGGCAAAATTAATCATGACACTTTGAAAAGCCAACACCGTGTAAATAGAGGAATCTACATATATTACTGTTACAAACAAGAATATATGGACAGAAGTGCTTAAAAACATCCTGCTGTGTGTTTCCCAGCTACAAGAACATTACATACATTTTCCTCAAAATTAATTTAACATCACTGTAAAATAAAAGAAAATTTAAAAGGTAAAAGTAAGCGTTGTTTTTTTCCCCAGAAAAACCAATGGAATCAAGAATAAGAACCGAGTTCAAATGAATTTGCACTTTAGATTTAGTACAGTCAGCTGCAACATAGACACAGCACTGAGGTATTTTTTTTGTTAGGGTTGTATATAGAAGCATGAATCAATGTTGGAGAAAACGCATATTGAGCTGTAAAAATATATAATACGTTATCTGGCTGGGTTTACTTCCACTTGCAAAACTTTTGTTTAACTGTTATCAATCAACCATATGTTGCCTCCTGCTACTGGGAAACTGAGTTACTGGAAGACTGCTAGAAATTAGTGTTGATTGAATTTCAAATTTCACAGTATTTTCAATCTTTATCCACAGAACTTATTAACATTCAAATACTACGAGGTTAAGCTACAAGGATATCATAAACATTTGCATAATATCTGAAAATAAGCAATTATCTTCGTTGGGAATCCTAAACCCCCAGCACAGAGTAGAAATTCTGCACATATTCCATATGCCACTGACAAATCCAAAGTTCAAAACCAGATATACATCTCTAACATCTCAGTATCTCTCTCTAAAGAGGCTGTTTAATATCAGATTCCCTCAAAGACTGTGAGACAAAAGCCCTTAATGTAGTGCTGGGCTATGTTTCTAGGCTACTACTCTAATGGAGCTTGTCAAAGCTGTTACTCAGGTGAGCGACAACTTGTTGAGCAACACCTCTGCACTACAGCAAAGAGCACCCTGGAGCACTCTGGTAAGGAGAAGCTACTCATTCTGAGATTATAAAACTGAAGGGGAAAAAAAAAAAGTAAAAAAACCCACTGACTTACAAGCAGAACAAGCACATAAAATCACATGCATGAGTACTGCCTTTTTAACCAGACTTCCTTAGTGTATTAGCTCAAGTAGCCTGGAGAAGCACCGACAGTAGGTCTTTCTGCTTTGCACTCACTCTCCAGGGCATCCAGGGCAACAGCCTCTGCTTTTTGCAACAGCACAGTGCCACACAATACAGTAGCTTTCTGATCAGTTGATTGCTTGATATTCCAAAGCTATTAGAGAAACTTTGCATTTTTTATCATTAAACTTATTTTACTTTTCCATGGGGTGGGGAATCAAATACCCTATCAAAAAAAACAACACAGTCAAAAAACCATCATCTGGAATTTTGAGAATCAGACCACTATTTGAAAAATTCCTGATCTGACTGATTTAAAAGATGAGTAAACCTGCACCTCCCACAAAAAGCTGATGTAAAGCCCAGGTACCAGCTATTCAGGACTGGATGAGGTTTTCTCCACCTCTTCTGGTTCTGCAACAAGATTATCCTGGAGAGCTGTGATGGAGCAATGCTTTCACTGGTACATTCCTGAACAGACACACTCCCTCTCTCTGCGCCTGCCTTTTGATACCAACTCTTTCCCTCCTAAGTCTTATGCCAAAATTTAAATTTAAAATCTAGATGAGGAGTTATGCTCTTAATTCATGCCAAGACATCTCAAATGAAAAAGCTTATATTGCCAGAGCTCCTGAGGATCTGAATGTGTTGCAATCAGTACTTCCTAAAAGTGCATTATTTGTCCTCATACGCTTACACAGGAGGCATTAGGAGTTCAGTTTCAGGACCAAAATTTTTAAAAATTGTTCTTTGCAGTATGGTTTCTTCATCTACAGAGTACAGAAAATGCACACTTACTATAAAAATAAAAGCAGGGGACATTTAGTTGATTCCAAGCATGTTTTTGATCTAAATCAAGGCAGACAGACACTGATAACTACATAATTAACCAGCAACTTCAAAGGACAAGGGAAAAGAAAAAAATCTTACTATGAACACCTCAGATTTATCTCAACATACTGCTCCTAATCTAAAGATGTCCCATTTTATACTTTCCATATTCAGCTTGAAATTTTAATTTCTGGCTTTCTCAGGAGACAGAATGCAAGTTATTTTTTTCTCCTGAGTATACATGTCTTTGACATTTAAAGAAATACCAAGTCAAGTCAAATACATCTTTATATTTTTCACCTAAAACTGTGCAAAAAAACCCCGCAGAAGACACTTTAGACAGATAAGGAATCCTTAACTGGAATCAAGCTCCAAGCCTTTGTTTCTTAAAGAAGTAACCTCAGTTGCATATATGCAAAGATTGAAAAAGACCTCTTGAGACCGGGTGGAAGATAAGAACGGCTGTACTGAATCAGGCCCCAAACATTCAGCTAATCTACAATCCTGCCTCCAACAGCAGCCAAGGCTGTATGCTTGGGAAGAAGATACCAGTAGGAGAGCCACACAAGACTTTCTCAAGTGCTGTCCCACTTCACCAGTTGTAACTCAGAACTTTTTGGGTCAGATGTATTTGTGTGCTCCACAACACTAAAAGTTTTTCTTCTGTGAACTTGTCCTGTCTTCCTGCAAATAAATGTAAAGTTTTTAACATTCACAGCATTAAAAAGTTCACATTTTGTGTGCGTGGAGGGAACAAAACTAAGAAACCCAAACATCCTTTGGTTTCAAATCCACTAGTTTCATTACTGCCCTCTCATTTCTTCTGAAAGAGGTGACGTGCACTAGATTGCCATTCAGTCTTTCCATATCACTCCTGCTTAAGACAGTCTTCCATCATCTCTTGCAAACGAGAAAATGATTTTCACTTGCAATTTCAAGCAGCATCATTGCCAAAAATGAGATTTTTAGGATCACACAAAGAACTCAACTAAAATTACAGAGGTTCACTTTGAGACTGGTAATTGTGTATGTCCCACTCGAGCACAGTAACCTCTAGCCTTATTTATTCTCTCAAGTTATTTTCTAGGAGTTTTAACAGTGAAGAACAATTTGTTCATATTTTTCCAGCAGTAAACGCAACATAAAGTTCTTGCACCTAGGCAGACCTGTAAATCTTGACAAGTTTCTTTTTCGCTAGACTATTCTCTTTTAGACCTCAGGGTTTCTGGCATTTGAGCACCACAGAATGAAAGAGGATACATTTTAAAAGCTAAGATAAAATGTAAATCAGAATAATTCTAAATCTAGAAGATATAAATGCTTGGGCTGCATTTCTTATCCAATTGCCAGAATCTTGAAAACATGGTATAAACACAACTGACTATAACTGCACTAGCACGTTTACAGAACATACTCAATAGAACTCAAATATTTAAGAATAATGCAAATTCAGAAAGCCAAGCTTGCACAGTCTAATACTTCCACAAGAAGCTGGACAGAGAAGTTTGTTCTAATTGTCTAATTCTGCTTTGATGCTGAAGCCTTTCCCATTTATCACCTCCCCCCATCCAGTTCCTGTCATACAGCTGTTTATGAAATAAGCACAGCTCTTCTCCTAAGAAAACTGAACTTACCACAAAATTGAATCAAACAAAAAGAACCCTTCACACACGTTCTGGTCTTCTAGAAAATCTGCCACTTTGTTGGAAAAATAAGAATTCCAGACCTGAGAATTCAGATTTTAAATAACTCTTTTTTTTCCTATTTAAGACACAGTCTGCCCACTCTAGTTCTAACAAAACTAAAAGCTGTCCTACACTAAGAAGGGATAAGTTCTCTACAGTTTAAACATGAGAATCAAACCACAAGCAATGACAAAGGAAGGCCTTCAGCCTTCTCATCCTTTTATGATGAGATAAAAAGAGTATTTTCCACTCTGCAGCTTTAAGATTTCCCCTAACTGTACCTTTTTTAAACAATGAGTTCCTGTCATAAAGAACAAAATTCTTAAGTAACAGTACTAGCAACAGGAGGTACCAGAAATTAATGCCATTGTCTTGGGAATAATATTAAGTCTATTTTACATGAAAACAATTGTGGCTGTGTTAAGTCCTGTGCTTTTCAGATGAACTGTGCAAATACTGCTGCTTTATGAAAGGAAGTCAACTGTACATATCAGTGGCAAGTCTTCACCCTTCTGTAAAATCATGAAACATTACAGATCTAATAATTTTTGGAAGTTTGACCTGGTAAGCACTTTCTAAAAGCAACTGTTAATGTAATAATAACTGAAGACATTCCTGGTCACTTGGGTTTGATGCATTACAAAAAATTTACCAGTCCCCACAGCATTAAGAACTACACTTGACTAAAGTCGAAACCATCTATAAAAAAATCTTTTATGGTCATATAAAGTAATGCAAAAAGTACCCATGCCATTGCAGGTATTTCATAATGGAGACTTTTGTTAAATATATAACAAAGCATGGGATAAAACAAAAATACAGACGGTGAAGCAAGCACCAAAATATCTGCCTTTTGAGTTCTAACAAAAAGTATGTTTCATTAGTGAAATCAAATCCAAAAACTGCTGGTCTACTTGTTTGCTTGAATAATTTAACACTTCTTATGTGTGAAACAAAGTTTACCACATATCCTGCATGTTCACATTGTATTTCACATGCTTCCATGCATGGTAAATGCTAGAAAAAAAAATTAAAAATTAGCACCTACTGCTGTCCAGATAAGATCTGTGAGCTCCTCTGAGCTGCTGGAAGGTGCAACAGGCACAGACCACGCATGCCAAACATAGGCTCTGGTTTGGGCAGGACAGCCCCTGAAGGGAAAGGACAGGGTGCTGACAGTTCAGGTGATTATCCCTGCCAAGGTCACACTAGGCAGAGCCTAACTGGGTGGACCTCAAGTCTCTTCAGGAGAAGACCCAGTACACCAGTCCAGAGATTAGTGGCTCCATGCTCAGCTGGACCCCAGGCATTTAGCAGCCTGTGCCTAACCAATCCTGACATGCAATTCCAACCCAAATGAAAAGCTCCAACAAAACCCAGAGGGATTCCCTTTCTGGTGGATGGTGACCCCTATGCCTACTCAACAGCTGTGAAAAGGGGGATCCACATCCCTGATGAGGACTTTTTATTATTGGAAAGTTACTGTATGACACATAAGTGATACAAACATATAACTGAAATACTACATATAAAAGTATAAAAGCAGGCACAAAAGCACTTTTTCAGCCTACAAAAACCAAATCAAAACACACCCCATGCACTTATGCATGACTAACTTTAAGAAAGTGCAGCAAACATATACACAACCCCCCCCTTCCAGTAATACATAATTTGACAGTTTGAATTTGACATGATACTGTTATCCCCTCAAAAGCTTGAAAATTGAGCACAGAGCTGGGGGGGGGGAAACACAACAAAAAACAAACCTTCACTTTAGAATGTTTGTTTGCCACCTATTTGGCTTCTTAACAGAAGCTAATTTTATCATCTGTAGAAAGGTTAGCAATGAAATGGCTCAACTGGCACAGCAATAAGGATAGAAAGAGCAATAAAAACTTTTGACAGTTATTCAAGACTGTGACTCAGATAAAGTAAGTAAGACTCAAAATACAAACAAACAAAAAAAACCCCAAACAAAACAAAAAACAAACCAAAACCCCAAACAAAATAAAACTTCTACCATTTCACCAGTTTTGTTTCACTACAGATATTTACAGAACTACAAAGTTGGAGAGCATAATCCCACCCAAAGAAGAAGCAGCAGATATACAGCTGCAGAATTTAACCCAAGCATTATTTACTTTTGTATTCAAGACATACATCAAATTTGCTGCAATTCAGCAAGATTTTACAAAACTAAAAGATTGCAAATACATCACTTTAAACTCTGATATATTCCTCCCTCATGAGCAACCTATAAAGTATTTACATTGCAATGTTGCAGGATGAAAAGTTGAAGTTCAAACTACCTAGAAACATAGTAGGACTAAAATGAAAGTTCTACAACTGTGGTATGACCACTAACACACTGGACTATATCAAAGAAAAAAGACCAACAGGAAAAGCAAGTATACCCAGAAAACTATTTTACTATTTCCTGTTAAAATGTTACTTAGAATCAGGGCAACCTTAAAGAATAAAAAGGTGAAAAAAAGTCTATTATGTTACCACAGACTTATGTCTGTGACTAACTCTGTACTTGGGACTGGTATAGAGACAGGCAAGGTATTTTTATACTGCACTAACAGAACTGGGAGCTCCACTGAGCACAGCCTATAACCCCCAGCTCCCTGTTACAGTTGTAAATCCATAACCAGAGAGATCCTGACACAGACTCTGCTTCTGTACTTACACTGATAACTATACATGACCTCCGTAAGAACAGAAAAGACAACAGTGACTACAGGCAAGAAATACAGCACAAGTAGCCACCTAAAGCCAAACGAGGCATAATTGCACAACTGCCTTGCTAATGTCCCCTTCACATGGAAAGGAAGGGGGAAACGCAGTTATGAAAACTAGAACTAAGCATGTGACTCACTTCTACTAACCTTAACAGACAAACATAATAGATCTAGTTTAGGTTTGTCATTGAGACAGATGCTCTCCACAGTTAGGGAAAATGAATAATCCCATTGTAAAATACTTGTTTAAAATAAATAGAATGAATTGCTTTCTGGAAGTGCAGCTCCATCTCAAGTATAGAGGGAGCCTAAATATCTGAGTTATTGAAGTAGGACTCATAGCCCCCAATAAGAGAAACTCTATGATTTAAAGCAGGAGATGAAGCAGGGAAAAATTTAAAATCCTTAATCAAGAATGGCATCTAAATTTCACAGAATGCAAACTCTCAATAGTTGCTGTGTCTTAGGTAATCTCTTTGGTCAAGTTTGTACTTGAATCAAAAGAGCATCTTAAGGGTTGGGCTGACTTTTTATGCCTTCAACAGATAAACCCTCTAACACTGTGCTAGTGTAACCAGCATCTTACAGTCCTGGTGAGCGTTTTTGTACACTTACTGAGTACCTATCAAGAAGTGAACACACTGTCAACACAGACAAAAGCAGGAAACACAGGACCTTGGCTTTAAGTGTACTGGTTTCTCTTCCAGTAGCCTGGAGGATTTGCTCAGATGGTAACACCCAAGCATGAATAACAGCTTGAGTCAGCTTCATGATAAACAGGAGTGGCAGGGAAGATTTTCAAAGTGATGGTACAGACAGTGAAGACTGTCATTTACTATTCTTCCTGGATTTTCAATTTGCCTTCAGCAGTTCAGGCAGACAGAAGTTTCAAGCCTCAAAAAGCACAGCACAACTTCTATAAAAGGGAACTCTTCAGGAGTACTAGAAACATGGGAGAAACACATATTTTCATTAAGCATTTAATAAAGAGTGTGTATAAACATGCTCAAGACAAAAAAAAGGCATATATATCTATGCTACACTATATGGTATACTCACAAATACCCAAAAAGCAATCATCTTACAGACTTCTAAGAACATGCCCTATATGATAAAGGCAAAATCACTGAACGTTTTCCAGACATAGGAGTCACAACTGAAATGGCATAACCTTAAAAAAATTCAAAAAAGCACATGCAGCAGAACCAGTATGATCCTTCAGCACTATCACGCCAAGCAGCAGTGGTGCTAGTGACCTCTCTCATCCCACATGCTTCTAGAACACATCCATGATGCAATCAGAAATATATTTAGTATGTCTGTACAGACAGAAAAACCTCAAATATGTCCTCAGTTTCCTTTTGAGGGTTAAAGCTGCACCCTCCTAATGTCACTTTGTTGAAAGGAGCATGGTGAGCACATGGAAAGCAATTGTTTGGTGGCCCTTAGCATGTTCTGTCCTCTGCAAGAAAAACCCTAGAAAATATTATAAATCACTGTCCACTGCAACTTCCAAGCTGAGACAGGATACTAGGTGCCTAAAAGCCAGACGACCACTGGAAATGAGTGATGTCTGAAATAGCAGTCTGCTGCCTGCAATTCCTGAGGTGCCTGTCTTTACACCAGTGAAGCTCCCTAAGTAGTTTGCATCCTGCCAGCGAGTGTGCTTGCAAATACTGTCATTCTGAATATGCTGAGCACTTTTTTTGTGCTTAAGGCTGCCCCTCATTCACAAATTAGGTATTCCTGTATCTGAGGAAAGGCAAACTTTAGTAGGCATGAAAGGAACAGACTAGCTTTTCCAAGAGAAGCCAGCTGCTGTGCAGAAACACTTGAGAGTCCTGGAGCCTAGAGGAAAGACAGTGCAGGAACGCATGACTCATTTGCCAGCACTGCAGTCGCTCGTGGTTGAGCCCACGATTACAGCTGTGGCTGGTAACACAACGAGCCACAGCCTGTCCTAAGCCCTCAAGGGCAAGTGGCAAAGCACAGCTTGCACCCACATGCACCACCACTAAACATTCTGAGGAGCTAATCCATACCAGCAGTATGGATTAACAGTCCCTGAGCTGCATTACACCTCAAATATCGCCTAGGCATTGTCCAGAGGAGAGCTGACAGATACCAAAACAGGCCAGGGAACACAGTACCAACGAAACACCATTGATAACATGGTAATCTCTGATGTGGGGCAACATCAGCCCCAAACACCCAGCCCTTGCCACCTGGCCTTACTTGGCTGCCTATCAACAAGATTTTAGACTCATTCTTCTAATACAACAGTAAATGACTTACTCAGTAATCTAATGTATAAAATGTTAACAGTATGACCCTTCATACTTCTTCCTATTTTAAAAGGAATTACTTAATATGCCGAAATGGAAAAGGTCTTCAAACTGCATGTAGACATCTATCTCCAGAAGAGCTATAGGACTTCAGACAAACCTAACGTAAATCACTACTGAGAAGGATACACCACAGGCAAATGTACTAACTCCCTTGCCCAGATGCTCAACTCCTCCTTACGGGGAGCAGAGAAACCTAACTTGAAATTGTACACTGCATTCAGGGAGAAAGGCACTAACCACTTGAGTTCAGTGAGCTCCACAATAACTGTGTCTTTGTACAAGCAAAGACTATATATAGCTAAGTCTGTACTATACCAAAGTACTAAGGAGCACTTGCTGACCTGTAATCGCTCACAGCTTTACCCTGACTTGGATCTGTCTAACAATTTTTACGCAAATCTGAAACATACCTATTTAATACTTTTCTCCTTACTGCATGATCAAAGTAGGTCTGTTGCTATTCCAGCTCAGTGAGTTTGTTATATTAATGCAAGAATGTATTCTTGGGGAATACATGGCTTTTACAGGAAAGGCATTTCTTCCACGAGCTGTATTATTTAAAACCAACAGAAGTCTTTGATGTTGGATGATGTATACAAGTATTACTACACAGTTGACAAATACTTACTGGAACATTGAGTTATGTTCAATCAATGATATATAATATTACAGTACTGCAGATTTCACGGCAAATGTTGAATTGACAGTAGAAATTGCAGAGGAGAAGCATTATGGAGCACAGGTTAGGCAATGCTACATGGACAAAATTATAAATAAAGCAAAGCACACTTGTCTACTGCTGATAATATTTTAACCATTAAGAGCAGTAACTTCATAGAGCCATCTTCATCTTGTATCAATTAATAAAACTCCAAAACAAATTACAACTCTAAATTGCAACATATATCAATCCTGGTGTTCATTCTTCCTTTGAAAAATACAAACTCTGATCAGGACAGTAAGTGTCATACAGCCAAGGAAGGCCACAGTGTCAACAGCTGCACTGCAGTTCATTGCTTTGGTTTGGTTCAACATCTGTTTGTTACACAAAAACACCAAAGCCACAGTTGAAGACAGCAGACCAAATCAGGCTGTGAATGAATTCCCTTCAGTCTGCCACACTGAACCTTCACAATACATTCTGGGCTGTTGTGGGGTAGCAGAAGGTGGCGCAGCTGGCCTCACCCCTGTTAACAGCAAAAGCTACCATATAACCCTTTAAAACTGCAGTCCTTTGAGCCTCCTGACTCCTAGTGCTCAAGCAGATGAGTTAACAAGTTAACAGCAGAACATTCTACCATCTGTAGAGCTAACGAGAGTTAGTGGAGTGCTTCTTTCTCTAACCCACCTTACTCGGTTGGCATAAATGACCTTATCTTTAGACAAGTCTGCAGCTGGGCTGTCACTCCAGTGCAGAAGAACAAGACCCTTTCACTACCCCAGCACTGGGCAGATGAACCCTTACAGAGCAGAAGGGCTTCACTCATCTTGTGTTGGGCCCACTAAAAGTTGGCTTGCAAAGAAAATACTCTGTAGCATGGCCCAAATTATTATAAGAATTCCAAGTGTGATGATTTAGAACATGTGTACCCACATTCTCTACTTACTGTATGCAGGGCATTTGGAGGAAGAACATTCTCTGAGCAGCATCATGAAAAATGTAATACCTTGCTTGTATTATACCTCCCCATTGAGAGCTCATGAGCAGAATGGAAGCTGAGAGGTCTGGAAACACAGCTAGACTGCTTTGCAGGCACAGATAACAAAGACACTCCAGAGGTGTTTGCTTTCTTGAATGACACAGCACACACCAAAAAAAAAAAATCAACCAAAAAAACCCTCCCAAAAACCCCCCACACTTAAGTCATGTTGAAACAAATGCATTTCAGACATTACAGATATTTCACTCAAAACAGACTGAAAACTGAGAGACTGTGTTTGATTCGCTTGCACTGAAAACCTGCTCTTCTGTATTTATTCCTAACACAGCGCGGCAAACAGCAACACTTTAGTCAAAGATGTGACAGGGCAGTCGACAGGGCTTTCTCAGAGGGAAATTCAGATATTCTGGAATTTGTTCACACAACCTTCATTTCAGATATTCAGAAGAATTTTTTTGGCTGGCCACAAGAGATATCAATTTGACAGAATAATGGAAAAAGCTGATCATGAACTTCCAGCCTGGCAGATAATGAGCTATTCCTTTTATAAGAAACTGATTTTAACTATGGCAGGGTTTAAATCATTTATAGAATATGATAAAAATGAAGCAAAGGCTATCGTGATCTTTGAGTCTAATGTAATTTCAGTTCCCTATACTTAAAGTTACAAAATCAAAATTGTACCCTAAATACCGTGAGCACAAATGTTCTACAGTACAGAAAGAATACTGTACAGTATATTTCTATTTTGCAACTAAAAATTATGCATTATTAACATATTCTTAACTGATCTGCACATAATCTGCATCTGGAAGCATCAAAACCTCACTGGTAAATATATGAGTGGGTAAACTGGGCTTCTTCTTTCAAGGTTCAATAAAAATTTAAGGAAAAGGAAGTACTTTTCACATGATTTAGTCAGTATGTACTCATTCCTTTTTAAAATCAAGAATAATTGAGAAGAATCTTCAGCTGTTTTCCACCTTTGGTTTTGTCTGGTGATGCTTTTTTTTTTCCCCTCTTTTTTTTTCTTTCGGTTAAAAAATAGAATGACTCAGAAAAGTTTCATTTCCTTCCTAAAGCACAAACAACTAAATCAGCTAGCTATGCAAAAGCAATACACAGTTATAATGACTAGCTCAAGAGTAATATATTATCTTCAAATACCAGCAAGAAATCTCACATTCATTTGATACAGCTTCCAAAGTCAGCTAAAGGTCAAACATACTTAAAACTTTTCTTCAGAGAAATTATGCAAGGCATTTTTCCTCACAAAAGCTCTGTGACATGTAAAACTACAATAAATTCAAGCTATTCTGTATTAAATTGCTCAGTCCTTTTAAATCTCTCATTAAGTCCTGTTTCACAAAGCAGTTGGGAGATTGAGGAAAGACTGGATAAATACAGACCTGATTCTCTAAAATGCAGACAAGCCTTGTAATGAAAAGTACTACCTGGAAGAGGTGGGGGAGGCAAGAACTAAACAAAAACATGTGGTAAATAAGTAGGAGAATCAGAGTTGCATTACGCAAATATTTGTAAATAAATACATTTCAATAGTTTCTGTTTACCAAGCTAGATTTTTTCCCGTAAGCTTTACTCAGTCCATGATTTTCTTCTTCATTCCAACACTTTAAAAAATACATTCTCTAGCCATATGAAGAAACTTGAACCTTCTTGAGATTCCATCTTCCTCAGACTGACGGGTACTTTGTTTAAAATTAATCCAAAACAATCACTTATGGTAGGACATTCCTTATAAGTAAGAAGAAGGCATCTGGCTTTTCTCTCCTCTTTTATCAAGTGTTTGGAGGTTAAGAGATTTACTGGTATGAACTACACTTCTCTAATTGCCTACCCACTCTTGAGGGAGTTGCAGACACTTGAAAACCTCATACACCATTAGATAAGACCCAGGTAAAGAACTGCAGAAGAATATAGTGAGCCATTCCTTTGTTCATTAGCTGAGCCTTCTGGGACACCTCAACAGCCTCCTAAGCCAATCACGGCAGCATTTTCTCCTGTTTCTAACAGGTTAAGCGCTAAATGTCTTCAGCCAAAACCAGTCAATATTTAGATGTGAGAAATGAGTGGATTTTCTGCACTAGAGGACTCATGACTATGTTTCTGTGTGGGGCCTCAGGTCCTTTGCTGCAGTGAACCAGACACTCAGCAACACATTTTAGCATAGATAATGTTTCACTACTATTTCTCTCCTGAGCCACCACTAAACACTGCTGTTTACAAGTCACAGTCCTTCCCTCATGGATAGCCAGAGAAAGCAACAGAGGCCAGCACAGAACCTTAAGATGCCTCTCCTGGCTGCCAACAGCTGCCCTCAGCTTTTGAGGAAAACCTGCTGTGCCCTCTAGTGCCAAGCCTCCAACAATAGGAGACACTCACTGTCCTGTGGCTGGGGAGACTTAGATGAGACATGAAATGCAGGTCAATGAAGCAGCAGGGCCCTTGGATGCATGTCCTGCACATTCCTTTTCATCCCCTCCACTAGGTTGCACTCCACATATTTCGCTGGCACTAGGTCATCATTGTCTCTTCCAACTGAACTGTTCCATGCTATTAACACTCAAATCAGCTACATAAACCACCCCAAAACAGTACCAAACACATGCCTCCAGAAGCTCAAGAAGAGAGATTCCATACATTAAAAGACATTCAAGCTGAACACACAAAAAACCTGAAATAAACCCGTGCTTGTTGTTGACATCATAATTTGTTTCAGAAAAGCCTGCAACACTCGTAAGTTTTGAAAACACATTTCTTTGGCTTTTTCAGTTTGAATGCCGAGGTCCAAATGACGCTATCTGCCTGTGGAACTTGAATTAATGGGTAGAAACTGGTAAATATGACTTATTGCTCATCATGAAGCTGGCTTCAAACTAGTTTGCAGAAAGCAGCAGGAGCCACTTTTGCTTGTAGAAAGTCAGAGCTATCTGTACCTCCATGTCTTTTGTCCTGTGAAGGTTACAATTCTCAAACACCTTTTACATGCCTGCAAGTTTCTTAAAATACTGTCTGCCTCTGAAAATAGTGCCTCCTTCACCCTGTTTCTGTAGGCCCTGATGAAAGACATTCAAGTGCTTTCAAGGCCATCTTATTAAAAAACCAGCAAAACCACGAAGGGCACATTCAGAGAGCCACATGTGCCCATTGACTTTGTCAGTAAGAAAAATCAAGAGGCAAGGGCTGGTTGGCACAAGGTGGTCCACTAGATTCACCCTGGATCAAGGCAATTACTTCCAGCATGCTTCTCCTAAGCTACATGGGGCTCTACCTGTTCAGGGCAACAAACACTTTTTGAATCTAGGAGTAGAACCCCACCGCCTGGTAAAGTACCACCCTTACTCAAAAACTGTTAACTTTGCACTCCCGAGTGATACACAAACTCAACATAGTTTACCCTGAAAAGAAAACTCACTTCACAGTTAAACTACCCTATTAGCTACAGCCTACCAAATTTTTAAAACTTTCCAGAACTAAAAGATATAGGATGGGTTCTTTAATGGTTGCATTATGTGTCTCTGGTCAAAATTACCAGTCTCTAACAGTATCCTGTTGTGTGGTGTAAATAGCATATTTCTGTTTTATATGTAACTAATAATAAAAAGATTAATGTTTGATTTATTGAAATCCAACCAAAAAAAATCCCAACCTTGCAGCATTTTATTGTAATGGCATTCAAAAATACCAAGGTGACTAAAGTGCAAAGGACAATGTGAGACAATATTTTAAGTACTATTAACAAACAGATTAGATGCCCAGAACTAAGGCCCTATTGCCAAGCAACTGAAAAAAAAATTAACTTTCAAATAAAAGCATAAAATTTATAGCCTTGACTTTGGTACCAAAGCACTGTTGAAGGGTATAACCCTTATGATTCATGCCAGACTAGTAAGATGATATTTGCTTACAATACATAAATCAGCAGAGCAATGTTGACCTCTTCCTCTGATACACTCCTTTTTTCCCAAACCTGAAGACATGGTAAAACTAAACCTGTTTTGCCCTTGTAATTTATTTTTCTAGAAATAAATCTCAGCAAGAGCGCAACTTATTCTATAGAGTTGAGTGTGATTTCTTTTTTCTAGGTAAGGACGTTACACAAGGGCAAATACTATTTTAAAGTATTACTTACAGATTGCCAAGCAAGAGACTCCATAATTCGATGTTCACAATGCTCTAGATGCTTTCTCATTTCCCGTGTTAGGCTTGGCTCTGCTCTAATGAAGCTTTCGATCACCTTGTACAAGTCAAAAGCCTTTAAATCAAATACATTGAGAATCCATGGGAAAGACAAGTCTGTTTCAGCACTGGTGCCATCACTTTGTGAAGCAGTTCCTGAAGGGAAAATGGACTAAAATTATAACAAGTACTACATTCTTTCACTTCTGNTTGTTTGTTTTTCTTTTTTTGTTGTTTTGTGGTTTTTGTTGTTGTTTTTTTTTCTTTTTCCTTTTAGTATTTATTAAATCGTTGCTAGTTCAAAAATTTCTGTGAAGGTTTTTTGTTTTGTTTTGTATTTATTGTATATATTAGAACAAATGGCAATAATTATCCATAAATAACAATGCTATCGGGGACTGAAGATTTAACTTACTGCCATATGTAGCCATGACAACCTCAACAGCACAGGCCAGAAGAGATGTGTGGAAGATATTATCATTCAGAAGTGTGCTAAAAAGAAAGGAAGTTGTTAGTACTCGTCCTAAGACTGAAACAGCACACTTCAATAACAAGTTAGGGGCAAGTACCTGAAATTCTGCACTGAGAGGCGCTCTTCCTCCTGAAATAAATCAGAACAAATTTATGAATATTCTTATTATTTCCAAATGCACTGCAGTACTAAGCTACCAGCACTAAACTTACCGACTTCAGCATAGACTCCATTACTCTGTAATAGAGACGTACTCCAAGCTTGTATCTCTGTTAGAAGGAGAAATTAAAGAATATTACAAGAAGTTTCAACAGACTATAATAGGCAGACTCTTACGTTTTAACAATTCAGAACACGTTTGGTTTTTGACAGAGCCACTATAAAGAAGTTATTGTTCCCAGTTTAATTTGCCAGTAACACTGGAGATGCCTCAAAGTATTACAGGGTGTGACTACCCCAACCACATGAAGACTTAACCAAATGTAACAACATAAACTGTGTGTGTGTTGATTCACAACTAACAGGATAAAAAACAGGGCTGACAGACAGGAAGGAGACTGTCGAATACAAACTTGGTTGGATTTATTTTCCAAGATCCTTGTTGAAAGCACAGCTGACCAACTGATTTTATAAGGAAGTGAGTCAACTTTTGCAGTTTTAGGCCAAGTTACCTTAATGAATGCAAAGAGATGTTTCACTAAATGTATTTTGCCCAGCAATTTTCTGTTCTTCAGTAACGTATTTCCAGCATATTGCCACCTAGTTCCTATTTCTCCATATATATATACTAAGCAGAATTTAAATACTGTCTTTACAGCACTTCAGAAAAAAATACTACTCAATTTGAAAAAAATACTGTTACTTTTTCCCTATTAGTGATCTGCATTGAATCAGGACAGTCAGTAAGTCAGGTCTCATATTAGTACTAAGTGTTCAAATGAGTAATATTCAACTCAAGTGCTACTTACCTGTGAGCCAGTTTCAGCCCATCCCTGTCCAACTGCTTCAGCAAATTTCTTTTTGAAGAGGTGGTCAAAATTTTCTACTCTTTTCAGGATACTCTCCTGAGGGTTCACTGTGCAATTCTAATAAAGTACATGAAGCAAAGTAGGGGAAGAAAAAAAAAGAAATTTTATTTCAAAGACATTTTAAGTATTTAGTCACATGAGCCCTGCTTCACTTTTTAACAACTCTCAATCAGCTCATCAGCTGATGAGTAGAGTACATCTTCTCTCCTTTTTATACTCCCTTCTTCTTCCAGCCAGTACAGACATGTATGAACTTTAATATTTAATAACAGAAATAAAAAAGCACTTACAAGGTTCCAGTACACATCAGTTAGATAGAAGTGCTTTCTAAAATGAGTAACTACATTTAAATAATCCCAATTAAAATGTAGTTCTTCAAAAACCGGGTGTTAATAAAGGAGTTTCCCAAAATGCATGCATCATATCTACAGGTCCATACTTTACTTGAGTGGTAATTCCAAGAATCTTTCACAAATCTTCCTTGTAGTAACTTACATTGAAATATTTGATGAGAGTTTCTGATGGTTTATCAGTTGCTGAGTTTAAAATCATAATCAATTGTTGAATGTTATTCATTGCCGCTCTGGAATAATACAATAAAATGCATATTAAGCATTATGGTTGGCTCAACAGTTTTCAGAAACTGAACAGCAATTCTTAAAAAAAAATAAATTTAATCCTCACCTCCAGTTATCAAACAACCTTCTGGGGAAAACTGCTGCACTGTGTTAACCATTGTGAATTTTAATAATGTTTTCTATCTAATAATCTAATTGTTTGCTTATGGATTACAATAACTTTAATAACCAAAAGAATGGGTTTGTGGATTAATTTCTCTCCTAACACCTAGGAAACAGTTTGATCCTTCTATGGCATTGCTACTTCTTGAATTTTTCATTGTGGTTTTTGGTGGAGTTGTGTCTTACCTGTTGTAAATTTCTGTGTAATTTAACCTCAATTTGGCTCATATCACCAGGCAAGTAAGTGCAAAAATAAGAAAAATGTGTTCACTCATTAATATTGTAGTAGTGCAAAGATGCAGTTTTCTTTCATCTACTTTTTAGGTGGTTTTGGTAAAATTACTCCTGCCAGAAATCTACTGATAAGGAAAAGCGTAAGGACAGTGGGAAAAAAATAAAACCACACAATAGATTCTCTTTGTGCTCTGAACTAGACTGATTTTATCTACTATTTTCTATATAAATGACCAAATAATAATTCACTGATAAAAATTACCAGAATCTCTCCAGTTTCAGGGGACTTTAAAGCACATCCTAAGTGTCTAAGTCCAGAAATACAACATTTTAAGAACAATCAAATTAATAAGTATGGTGCTTTCAGCATGTCCTACAGGAGTTCTGTTTATTTCAGGGAGAGCTAATAATACACTTTCCACTTTATGCTGGTGATCAAATGTTTGCCGCCATCTACTGACACTTCTGTGGCTTTTATGGCTTTACTACAGCCCAAAATCAGGGCTGGTCAAGCGGCCTCCATATGAATTGCTCCTAATGGCAACAGTTTTGGAAAACAGTGCAGAGCCCAAGTGTGGATGGAGAGAAACTAAACACCTCAGTAGATGTCCTCTCAAGACAAAAGTTGGTTTAGCACATTTCAAATTTTTAGCAGTGCAAAAACTTGGTACTGTTGGACTTTCTCAATGTAAAGAACCTTCTTCCATGTCAAGAACTTTAATGAGGCAGTTTTCAGTGCTGGAGGGCTTCAATTCTACTATAACTTAAAAGTGTCAATAGTTACCTATAATTGTCAAAAACGGGATTTGTTGCCAATGACATTCTTGTTAAATACACTGGATGTTATAGGTGGTCTAGTTCCCGACACCACGCATTCAGTTTGGGAACCAAATGGCAAAAACCACCTTCATGGCTAAAAACCACCACTAGCAGTTAAAGATTTGACGCATAAGACTTAAAGGGATCACAAGGCTTTCTAGTCTTTCACAGTCACAGGCAATTAAAAGTTCCTTTATATACTGATCATTAGTTATCTCAGCTGCATGTCTCCTTTTATTATTTTTATGAAGAAGCTTTTCAGAACTTTGATGCTTTTTTGGCTAGAAAAGGGTTTCTGCAGATGGCATCAAGCAGATTTATACTGGATGAACAAGCCCCAAGCCTAATTCATTCTTCCACAAGCAACCTCCACTGTAGAAATATTATCAATAAAAAGAAAGAATAATTTTACTCATTCAAGAAAGCTGAAGTAATAATACAGGGTACAATATTTTAAGTTCCCTACAGCATGTTAAAATGAAAGCCATTTATATATCAGATATGAAACAAAAATTCACTATTTCCCTAAATCTGACACCGTAAGGATGACTGCCTGTGAGGACACTTCTCTGTCTACAAAGCGCATGGCTTTGTAGTCACACAGCTCATTGTTTCTTGAGTGCCTAGGAATTTCTAAGCAAAAACACACTGATTCTGTAAAAAAATTATGTGGCACAAGGGAATAACAGTACATGCAAATTTCCTTTCCTTTGGTTAAGTGAATTCAAGCTTGAAGTTTTTCTGCATTTGACTGTAGATCAAACAATCTCCAATTAGTACCATATTTCTAACACATCTGTCCATTTTCCCATCTGAACAAAATATACTGGCACTCTGAAATGTTCATCTTCCCAATACATGAAGAATACCAAAAGCAAGTACTCCGAAATGCTAATTCTTCCCATACAGGAAAAAATAATGCTAAAAAACCAAAGGTAACTGAAGAAATGTGTGTGCATGCAGAGTCTGGTATCATAAAAAGACTCCAGGAAATACAGAGCTAGGGTAAAACACATTGAAAGAGAAACTATACCGAACAGGTGTCTGTGGAAGTATAAGGCTCATTTCTTCCTCTGGACTGTTTTTCAGTGGTGTCCTCTCCAACTGTGAGCTACAGAAATGGAAAACAAACTTATGAAGAACTAATGCCAATCAAAAAAATTATGTTTTCTATAAGGATTTATTAATCCAAAGAGACAACTGTGAAACAGATTTTTAGATTTAGATGTCCAACCACTCTACTTGTTTAAACAATGTAATTTCAATTCCCAAGTAAATCTGCTTTGAGCAAGATGTTAGACTACCTCCAAAGTCTTCTTCTAAGCTTCTTCCTTTCCTAGAATTTTATTTATAAACAGTTCCATTTATATGTGGAAACAATATTAGTTCTCTTTTAATCCACTTTTAAATTAGTGTAGTTTCCTATCATCGACTCAGACTCACATGGTGAACTCACATCAAGTTATGGAAATGCTGAATTATCAGGAATCATTGAAATTTAGGTATATAACTAAAAAAGAAATCAAACAGAATCACAGAATACTTTGGGTTGGAAGGGACCTCCAAAGACTATATAGTCCAAACTCCTTCAACAAGCAGGAATATCTTCAACTAAATCAGGTTGCTCAACCTCACCTTGAATGCTTCCAGGGATGAGGCATCCACCACCTCTCTGAGCAACTTGTACCAGTGTTGCACCATATTTTCCTTCAAAAAACCTACCTTCTTTCAGTTTTAAACCACTACCCCTTGTCCTACCACAACAGGCTCTGCTAAAAAGTCTGGCCCCATCTTTATTATAAGCTCCCCGAAGGTACCAAAATTCTGCTCTAAGGTCTTCCTGAAGCCTTCTTTTCTCCAGGATGGACAATCCCACCTCTTTCAGCCACCCTCGATAGGAGAGGTGCTCTAGCTCTCTGATTATTTCCATGGTCCTCGTCTGAGCTCACCGCAACAGCTCCAGGCAATGTGCCTGGGCACAGGTACTCTAAACAGGTACTGTTTATTCTGCTGAACCACCCTTCTCATGCAAACTACCCTTTCCCAATTTGTGGGTACGTGTCAGAGGTCAGAATGGGCTGAGGACCATTCCCAGCAGGCACCTTTCAAATGCCACCATCCATTTTCAGGAAGGACAGTGTGGACAGTGAGGTCCCAAGCCTCCATTCCAGCTGGCTCCAGAGCCAGAGCTCGGGCACATCAGTCAACTAAGCATGAAGTGGCCTCTGCCTTCTCCTTACAGTTCCTCAGTTTTCCCTGGATGACAGGGCCTTCCACAGAGAAAGAGTCAGAGCAGAGCTTCCAAATAATTTTACATAGACTAACATTCAGATGTTTTTTAATTATTTAAGTGATAATGTAAAGGAAGGCTGGTTATGCCAGAAGTACTTTAGCTGAACCACAAACCTAAAAGGTCAACAGGATAGAGATCCCCATTTGTAACACAAGGGGGTAGAAAGCAACACAAGTTCAAATTTTCCATTATAAAGTGAAAGCAGTAAATGGAAATATTACCATGATAGGACATCAGGCTGTAGAGTTTCATCATGATTCAGAAATAATCTTGCATCTATATCTTTGTTTTTCAGATAGAGCTCCTCATACTGTTTCAAGATAACATCAACCTCAAAGAAAATTGGAAAGAACAGGATTTATTTTATGGGAAAATGCTTGACAATTTACTGAATAAGTTAGTCTCTACCTCATGAATACAACACTGAAATTCTAACAGAATGACCTTTGAGTTCACGAAGTTCTTATACAACAGCTGAAACACACCCGGAGAAAGATAATTGCTCATAAAAGAAAACAATCCAAGATCATGAGGCTTTTTTGAAGAAAAGTAGGTGCTGACACCGTGGAAAAGCTAAAAATAGCTAGAATGGGAAACAGACCTGCAATTCTATCCTTCCAGAAAAGAAGGGTGTCTACAGGAGCAGGAACCATAAAATGCTTGATCTTAGAACAGCTGTCAGACAATCAGTCTGGTCCCTGTCTCTGATGGTTTGGATTTGGAGACCAATGCCCAAATTCAAACCTGCTTCTTCTAAGGAGACTTTCCTCATTTAATATAAATATATTTGTATGGGTGTTCTGAAGAGATATGCCGCCTCCTGCAAAAACACAGACTTACTCCAAATCCACTTTGCTGTTTTTAAAATGTCTGTTAAAAGTTCCTTAGTTCATGAGATCCCATATTGATATGACTTCATATTGCATAGAAAAGTTTGTTTGATTTTTTGATGGGTTTTATTTTTTTTAATTTGGATGACCAGCATAAACTTGAAGTCTGCAATTTTTATTTTTTTTTTTTTTTTAACCTAGACCTCCACTTTGAATCTGCCACTGTGCTCCTGTGGAATTAAGCAGTCATCTTAGTTATGTGTTCCCTGAGCCCTTACACACACTAAATGATGCTGTGCTCTGGCAAATTTCTGCTAGAAAAACAGACAACAGTCCATATGAACCCAAATCAGTCCCCTCTCAGTCCCAAGAGAGAGAAAGCTGCAAGTATCTCCTACAGAGCTTTGCTCCTCACCTTGTCCTTTTACTTTTGCCAAATGCATTTGCTCCAAACTGATCTCACAGTTAAAATTTTGAAATATAATCTACATTCGATAGTCCTTATCTCAATTTTCTCATTATCACTAGTTTTTGTATTTAAAAAGTTAATTGTATTTTTATTACCTACCAAATGGTTTATGAGTTCATTTTATCTAAAATATTTTAGTATTTCATATATTTCTGGAAAAAACAGCAGCTCTTAAGACAAAATGACTCTACTGGGATAACTGGGAAGAAACCTTCAGACAAAAGTAAAAGTTTTGTATTAATCTATTCAACAGTGCATAAATCCTGACCAACAAACACATACTAAAGACAAATGAAATATCAACGTTAAGCCTCAAAAGCTTTTCTTGCTTTGGAAGTAATATTAAAATTTATTAAATGTTCAGTGTTGTTTTTATGAAAAGGAATGTCAATTTAAATGTGCTACGTTTCCAGATAGTACTGATGAGCTCAGCTGTGACTGATGATCATCTGGATTACATATATGAACCGACTACCTTCGAAATATAGCTGTAAACTTCTGCTTTGGCACTCAAGTTTCAGGAGCAAGGATCATGTACTGGATTTTTCCTCAAAAAAATTGTTTCATAAAATTTTCACTAGTAGAGTCTTAGTTTTGACACTATGCTTAAGTTGAGCAGCCTTGGATGAAAACTCTGATTTGAGAATAAGCTATATAATGACCTTTGCCTGGAAGTTCATAAAGAGTTTCTTTATGAACATTATATACTATATATCTCCATGATACTATATATACAGTTTATATATACACACACATACTAAATATATAGTATATACAGTGTATTTGCACTATATATAGTGTTTATATATATATATATATATACATACACAAATATATACACACACACATAAATTAAAAAAAAATCTAAACAGGTTACTGATAATTTTTTCCTAAATTAATTTCAGGGTAAGACCTTTAATGAGTCTTGTACTTTGTTCCCCAGCCAATATGCTGTGAAATTGAAAGGAAGATACACCTGCCTGAACCCTGCAGACTTATCAGTCTGATCAGCTACAGAGCTGCTTATTTTCAGGTTCCCACATCTATTGGTGACACACAGCTAGACCTACTCTTTCAAGAATGATGAAAGGAAACACACTGCAAGAAGTTACCTACTAAGGTGCACTCTTGGATGCAATTGCCTAGAGGTAATCTGCTTCATCCAGGCTACAGCTTGGCAAGATGAAAGTAATTCTGCATACACACTTGCCGAGCTGTAGAACTGAGCCTTATCTTTTGGGTATATTTCCAACATAACTACAGTAACATGTCTCATTTATATTTAAATTAAGGTATGTAATTTAAGACTGTATGCATTTACAGAGTGACTTCAGAGACTTAATATTGTAATAGTTGTGTTTTAGATGAATGGTCTTACCAAAATCATGGATATGTAATGCTTATGTCATGTTTTGCTTTGAGCAAAAGCACTGGTTTAGCCTTGGGAGATTAATTTATTAAATTCAAATGAAAAAGCTAACATACTTTATGAATACTGGAATCCCTACTAAGCCACATTCCTGAAAAAGAATGCATTTTGCTAGATGATTTTAGAAGAACCTATTTGTCATGGGTTTCTATAGCTGAATTTTAGTAGAAAAGTAGAAGTACTTTAGTAGAAGCTGCTAGAAGTTTCTCCTGTCTTGTTGAGCTAATTAAAATTATAGTTACGCCTCTGCGATACAGATGCAAGAATTGGAGTGTTTGCGCAGCTGAAAATTCCAGCCTTGAGATAACAACGCAGACAGACAGAGACCAAGGTCAGAAGAAGAGCAGGAGGAGGCGAAGGAAGAACCATGCTGGAGCAGGGTGGGGGGGAAGGACTGAAAGCTATTTCCCGCCCTCCCTCTCCCTGAAGCTCATGAAGATCTTTTGGGGTGTGGAGACCCCCTGCAGCCCCTGGAGGAGCAGGTGGATGCCTGAAGGAGCTGTTGCCCTGTGGGAGACCCAGGATGGAGCGAGATCCTGGAAGAGACTTGCAGCCATGACTCCTGGAGAAGGAGACGCACCTGGAATAGGTTTTTCCCGGTAGGAGTGTTGCCCGGGGGGTGGACTCATGATGGAGAAGTTTGAGGACTGTCTCCCATGGGAGGGACCCTACAGGAGCAGGGGAAAGATTAAGAGCTTCATGGCCCCCCTGCAAACCGTGGTGGAGCACGGTGTCCCAAGTGCAGCCCACGGAAACCCCATGGAGTGACCCACAGGACGAGACCAATGCCAGCAGCACGACCACCACCTGCGAAACTCTCATTCCCTGCTCTCTCGAACTGTTGGAGGGAGGGAGGAGTGGGAGAAGTGTTCTTAAGACTGATTTATTTCTTACCTTTTAGTTTTAGTTCTTATCTTGTTAGTAATAAATTTACGTATTTAGCTACTCTGAGTTTGTTTTGCCATTATCTCTCAGCTGGTTTTTTTCTTTCCTTTTTCCCCTTTCCCTCATGGAAGGAAGGTGGGGGGGAAGCCTGGAGGTTTTGGGTGGACAGTGGGTGAAACCACGACACTATTAGAACTTCAGCAATGTGTAAAGGGAATCTTAAACAATCTGGCATAAGTAAAGCACTGGTTTTAGTATTCAGTTTGTATGGTTAGGTTTTGGTATCTGGGGGTCTACAGGGGTGGCCAGAAGATTTCCCCACGTCCAACAGAGCCAATGCCAGCTGGATCCAGGATGGATGCTGCAGGCCAAGGCCAAGCCAATCAGGAATGGAGGGAACATCTCTGTTATAACATATTTAAGAAGGACAAAAAGTTATTGGACAGATATAATTGCAGCCGGAGAAGAGCAGAGTGGTAACGCATAAGAACAGCTCTGCAGACACCAAGATCAGTGGAGATGCAGGGGCAGGAGGTGCTCCAGGAGCTGGAGCTGAGGTTCCCCTGCAGCCCATGGTGATCATGGTGAAGCAGCTGTGACTCTGCAACCCACGGAGATCAACAGGCGTGCAGAGATCTACCTGCAGCCCCTGCAGGAGACCCACACCAGAGCAGATGGATGCCCAAAAAAGGGCTGTGAACCCATGGGAAGCCCACTCTGGATCAGGCTCCTCATAGGGACCTGCAGACCAGTGGAGAGAGGAGCCCACGCTGCAGCAGGTTTCCTGGTAGGACTTGTGACCCTGTGGGGGACCCATGTTGGAGTAGCCTGAGCCCGAAGGGCTGCACTGCATGGAAAAGTGAGCCACACTGCAGCAGTTCATGGTGAATCACTGCCTGTGGGATGGACTAATGGTGAGGAAGTACATCGAAGATTGTCTCCTCCGGGAGGGAACCCACACTGGAGAGGGGGAAGGACTTGTTTCCCTGAGCGGTGGCAGAAATAACATGTAATGAACTGACTGTAACTCCCATTCCCCATCTCCCTGCACCACTGTGGGTGTAGAGCCCAGGAAGGAGGGAGGGGCGGGGGAAAGGTGTTTTTAAGATTTATTTTACTCCCCATTATCCTGCTCTGATTTTGTTGGTAATAAATTCAGTGAATATTCTCAAGTTCAGCCTGTTTTGGCTGTGATGGTATTCAATGAGTGATGTCTACTCCCTCCTTTTCTAAATTCATGAACATTTCATTGTATTTTCCCTCCCCTGTCCAGTTGTGGAGGGCAGCGATAGAGCAGCTTTGGTGGGCACCAGGCATCCAGCCAGCGCCAAACCACTACACTGTCTTAAATTCCCCCACTTACCTCTGGCAGTCCATTTGAAGCTACAATACCAGCAGAATTCAAAAATGGAATAAAGCTTGTGAAATACACGTTTTTGACCTAAAAAAAAAAAAAAAAAAAGAAAAAAATGTAACATTAGCAATGTAGAGTCAGCCATGCATACACAGCTTCCACATCTTTAAATCAAGGAACTGACATTTCTGTAATGCACTGTGTTTTATTTTCAATAAAGCAAGAATGAAACTCCTTATATATCCAAAAGACAGTGATACATAAGCATGCAGCAAGCAGTCCATCGCTGTAACATTAAGTGACTAAACTGCGAAAGAAATGCATTCTTCCCAGCCCTCTCATACTTCTACTTCCATCATCCATCTGGATATTCAAAAATTAGTCTTTTGACATAGGAATAGATTTATCAGCCAAGGAAAAGGAGAAATTTTTTAAGATTCCCCACAGAAGCAATGTGCTTTCCCATCATGGGATGCAGCTGTGAAACCCTCTCAGAGCAGCCCAGCATCTACACACTGCATCCTGTGATCAGCATGTAACTTCACATTGCACTCTTCACAGTTCAGTTTACCTAACAAAGTTACCACAAGTACCAAAGAGCTTGTTCTGGGGCTTTTTGTTTGTTTGTATTTTAAACTACCTACTAGAGAAACTACAGAATGGTAGAATACCTTCACTGTTGAACTTGAGAGAATAGTTAAGCTGGCAGGAGTACTGACATTTAAAAAAAACATCATTTAAATAAATACATATTCCAGATAGGGTTTAGCAGCAAGACCTATCAGACTTTAAAATGCAGGCATTACCTCATCTAAATTACAATCATGCTCTTTACAAAGGATTTCAATAATTTTTGTATCGGTATCAAGTTGCTTTGCAGTACGTGTACTCCTGTTCTGACCTCTTCTTGGAGTTCGAGTTGAGCCATTAACAGTCACTGCAGGCACAGCAGACCCTGGAAAGATACTCAGAATGATCACAAGGTTACATTCATCTTAAGAAAAAAGAAATTCAAACAATTAAACCCAAGAGATTCCATTTTTATACAGCTTTTCAGGTCTTCCTCTTAAAACTATTTTCCTTTTCATCTGTTCAGCTGGGTAAGAAATCTTCATTACAAAAATCTTTTAAAAAAAAGGTAGTTAATTCCTGTATCAGTATTTGGACATTTTTAAAAAACTATTCCACACAGAATGTAACAGTACTTTTTGTAAGCAGCTTTGAATGAACACCTATTTTGCAAAGCTAGGAAAGCCTTATCTTTTCACACAGGAGTAACTATATTTTCTATTTTTACAGAAGTGTAAAACAAGAAGCAGAAAGACTAACTTCACGCTACTTGTCTGAAGGTTAATAAATCAATGCAGGACTTAAGCACGGCTGGGAATCTGGAATATGGCCCTGCAGGAAATTGCTCCTTTCCCCAAACACCCCCAGGCAAACAAGAAGAAACAACAGAAGTTCACCTTGAAGAAGATATCAAAAAACCTTAATAATTTGAGGAAAAAGTACTTCATTTTGTTAAGCTCAAAGTAGATGGCTTCAATACTGCCAGCTTGAAATATGTGAATTATATTAACAGTGTACATTAATTAAATATTGCTGGTTTAAACCTGGCACTCTAACAAGCATGCTGTTCTCATCTGTATCTTTATTTATATTTGACAACTGTTCTGAGGAATTCTGACAAACTACACTGCTGGCGTGTTTGCATGTTAATCCCCTCAGCCTCAGTCAGATCACAAAGCCTGACATCATTCGGGACACTAAGCCTCTTGGTCATGAGGATTTGAACAATACATTTTACTTGCTAAAAGAATGAAGAGCTGTTTGATAGTTACACAGCTTCACGTTAGGAATCTAATGCTATGCACTTTTGACAGTGACACTCATATCTGCAATTTAGGCTTAAGTGGCAGCATTTTTTTTCAGGATGTGTATGATGCACACAACCGAACTGTTTCTAATAATGAGCTCCTTGTCTGCAGTTTCACTACATAAAGTAAATCAGTGTGAACAGAGTTCAAAAACAGATAGTTTCAATTCAGTGTTTTTTTGAAAAGGATCAGTTTTATAATATCTGAAATAAGTAGCAGCCTGTCTGTCCTACCAGGAAGGACAAATTTAAATTCAAAATAGTTCTGGAGGAGGGAAGCAACCTGCTTGCCCCAAGCCCCTCTTTCCCATCCTGTATTTACATTGGCATTAGAATGAAAGCAAGATTAATTGTTCTCACCTCCTACAAATGATTACTAGGTCCGATAAATATCCTCCAAAACAAGGAATTAAAGAATATAGTAGCAACTACATCATCTATTCTATGATACTATAACCCACATGGATGTTTAGCTGTGAAACAAAGAAATTAGGATAAAAATACTAGGATCACACCCCAACCCAACAGAGGATAAACTCATTAGGATCAAAAAGATGTGAGCCACATATTGTGGCTCCAAATACTTCAGTATATTGATGCCATAGCTTGCTGAAGAAAATAGTTAACTAAAACAGAATTCTACCTTTGAAAGTTGGCATAATTGTTTACTTTCTCTGCCTTTCTAGTTGGGTTTGCCAGGCTTTAGGTATAAAAACGGAATGTCCAAAATCTTACTGATGAAGGGAAGTTTCTATAGTTATACTTTAAGTTGAAATAGTGACTCCTGCTAATAACAAATGGGATTTAATAAAAGCAAAGCAATCTACATTTTACCTCTATTGTGTTATTTTGAGCTTCTATCCACCATATATTTGTTTTAAATGTCTATATATAATCCAGTATCTTGTAGATTTCTGCTGTCCTCATACTGTTATACACCAGCTAAGCAAGGGACTCATAGTACCATCAATTCCTTTTGTAACTCAAAACAAACCTGAGTAACTGTTCTCAGTTTTAATCTACTCAGAACCTGAATTCCTATACCAAATTAAAACTGCTGTTTAAACAAGTCCCTGAACAACTTGCATGGGCAAAGGACACAGCAAACAGACAGCAGGAAAAAAAGTATTAAATACACTGCCACATTCAGATAACTAAAATCAAGTTCACTACCATCTAAATTGAACTAAAACATAAAAAAATCCATTTTAATAAGCTTAAGAGGTTTTATTATGTTAATTAGGAATGTTAGTATGACTAATAGAAATTTAATCAATTTAATTTCTACTTTAGTGAACAAAATACTGAACTCCTTACTGTATGGTTCCTTGAGCATAGCAGGGGGTGACAGTTTGATAAAATAATCTAAGACACACAGCAACAACTGGAAGGAAATCACCAGGTCATCTTCCACTTGCAACACTTTACCTGCAAATATTTAAAAGGACAAAGAACACATTTGTGAGATGTTTGACTTAATTTTAGAAGTCATTTTGAAAAATAAAGATGTTGAAGTTCCCATAATAAGGCACTACCATTAGAATACTGAAAGCATCATACAGGATGCCAGTGTTCTTTAAAGGCTACTGATTTTAAAACTCATGACTCTAAAGAAGTTTGTTGCTGTAGAGGTGGGATACATATACACAAACTTACTGTGCACAAAACTCCTGCCCCCAGTGCTCCTTCCTGATTTCTTTTTTGTTTTACTGTAGTGGAGTAATGGTGTAGATTGTTTTACCTACATGGGCCTCTTATTTTTCTGTAATTCTTCCTCACTTTCTTTTTCGTGGTCTTATGCAAGCTTTGTGGAAGCTGCTAAATATTCAGAAAACAGGAGCTGCTCATAGACAGTGATGAGAAATTCAAAACATGCTAACACACTGTACGCTCAGCCTGTCAAGTTTATTTGAAATTACTTAAGTCACACAAATGTCAGAGCACTTTTAGAGCTGCACTGTTCCAGTTGTTCCCAAATTATGATTCATAGGTGAGAGATCTCCAAGATGGCTTTCCTAATTTTCATGGTAATGCATGCTAATAGCCACTCACAACAGCTACAGACCACTACTTGTGCAAGAATCACCCAGGCTCTCCTGCAGCTACTTGCTGGTAAAGTTTAGCTTTCTTTGCTCTCAAGAAAAGGCAGACTAAAAAAAAGCTTTCTTGAGTTTTGCTTTACTCTTATACTTGGAGAATTCTAGTGAAAAAGCTCCCTAAAACTCAGCTGATCCAAGACAGATTTTGATATCAGAGATGTGTACACTTTGTTGATAACACATATCTGGAATAAGCAGCAATTGAGATATAGGATTCATTTCTTTTTGTAGTAGTAATACAGTGAGACAGAACTCTACAGACTCCTGTAATTGCTATATCACTCATTAATCTTGCTTTTTCAAGAAAGATTTGTAGTATTCAAAGAATGTGATTTCAGGGACTTATTATGATGTCTTATTAAATTTACTTTANATAACAAAACTGTCAGTCTACTGTTAATCATCCATTGTTAAAATACTGGCAGACTATAAAGAACCACATAATAGACTTACATACAGAATACCAACCTTTCAAGCAAAAGAACAGAGTCTTAGAAATCTTAAATACATATATTTATATACTGAAAGTAGTATCTGTAACTGCAAATGCTAAATTGCCTTAAAAAACAGGACTGGATAGTTAAAAAAGCCAGGCAATCAAAACACTCTGGGCTTATAGGACACATATTTGTAATAAGGATGCTAGTCTTAAATGGGACATGTAAAATAAACTCAATTCAATCATATTGATAAAAATATCTTTTAGTCAAAACTCACCTTTTGCCAGCAAAAAAGTAATCCAGTAATTTTTTAGGACTAATACAGAACTGAGTTCAGCAGAAATCCTGTAGAGAGACAAAAGTATTTTCCACTGATAGCTCTGTAATAATTTAAACTATAATTTCTTAAAACATGCTTCAGTTTATGGAACTATTTAAGACAACATGCAACACTTCCCATATAGTTAAGGTTACCAAAAATCTCATTCCATTCCCTATGTAATTATGTCTACACATTTGAAAAAATTAAGCCTCTGTAAAGCCATTCAAGAAACATGAAATATCAGTCTCATCCTTAGAAAAGACAGTGAACATAGACAGCTCACTTAACTGTTATGAGCTGTTTTCTCTTGTGTCTTTGACTAATGCCTTATTCTTCAGTCACAGCATGAACTCAAGCTCATTTAGGAGTTCCTAAGGCATCTTTAGCACACTTATTTCTTGCTACAGTTAGGAAGTTCACCCTCCAAATATTCATTGCCACCATGTCAAGACATGCCATTGGAAGGCCATCCTTCATGATGGATATATATATATATTATTTCTATGTTTCTCATATCTCACTGAAATTCAAAGTCCCCATTAAATCTAAATTAAATACACAACATACTAAAACTTGAAGGGTTAAAAGATTAAAAGTGACAGCATTTTACATCTTATCTTGACATGCACAATTTAGGAAAATCAAACTTACTCACTACTAGGTTGTTCCAGATAAATAAGGCCACAAGTCCTAGAAAATAAAAATAAATTTGCATTTTTCAACATTTTTCTGAAAGCAAACTATGCAGTATCTTTGACTTCAGTGAAGTAAAAAAATACACCACTTCACAAAACAGTAATCCAACTTGAGAAAAAGAGACGCTGGCTCTCAAAGAACAGATTAATAGCAGATCAACTACAGCCCTGCCAGAGCTGAAATAATGTCGTCACTTGCATACTTATGTCAAAGCTTAAACAGCAAAACAATTTTAAACCTGTAAAATAAAATCTGTTACTGTTTTCTTCCAGAAAGACATGATTTGTACATACATTGTTACTCAGCGTTTAGTACAACCCAGCAAAGTGTACTACACCTGCACAGAATACTCTATAAAAGGGCATTTTAAAATCTTTAGTATTTCTGCAGTGTCACTGCAAACCTTGTTAGGGTATAAGGCTACTTCACAATTATTCTAGGAACATGTCATTTCAAGTTTACTCAAAAGCAAAATAGGAAAACAAAAGACATTACAAATCCTGTTTGAAAAAATTGCTACTGTAATACAAGTTTCAAACTTCTTCAAAAGTAGTTAGAGATTCAAAAAAACAGAAAATGACAGTGCATATGTGCAGTACCACTTACAGCTCAGAGAAGACTTGCAACTAATAAGAATTAATTGTTTACGACTTCCAGAGAACTTCACAGCTTTAAGGCAAAAGTATTGCAATATACATATTTTCCAGGATAGCAGTAAGTGTGATTGACTGGATTTTGAAAAGACAAATAAAGCTTATATCACATCTGTGCCTTTATCCTATAAATTACCAAGTGGTCACCTGTTACCCCTTTCAAGGGTCATTTAAGGGTTATTGGAGAGCCTTTTGTGATTTGAGAGGCAAAATGTTAAATAAAAATAATATTAGATAGTAGACCAATCCTTTTATGTATCTGTACGAAGCTTAATAAACTGAGTAGCAATCACTTGTCACGCCACTCTTAGTACTGTTTGTACTGAAAAAGGGGATTGTTTAACAAAGCATTGTAACAGTTATGGAGTAAAACATAGGATGTGTTTATTTAATGCATGTTAACAGTTCCATTGCACTGTTCAGTAAATATTAGTGCACACAGTTTAAATGCACTTCTATAACACACAGTTTGAAAAAGTCAAATACTTAAAAATGTTGACAGGCATAAAGAAATCAAAATTTCAAAGTGAAATAATGTACTCTACCTTTCAAACTTGTGGTATAGTGCAACTAATACATCATATTTCTTTTTCAGCCTTGATACAGTGCTATCAACTTTAGTGCTTACAGTATCCATGTTAACATCCACCTCTTTCAGAAACTGAAAAAATGTGCATACACTGAAAAGGAAAAATATGACAGATTATCATAACTCTGAAAAAGAATATTCTGAAAGAGCTCNCCCTATTCTCAGTGGCAGAGAACCTCACTTTGGGAAACACTACTTATTTACCTCATGCCCCACCTTTACACTTTCAAGATGCAGGAATACTGTTCACCCAGGTAAGAGATGCACTCTGCAGTATGGGCACTACTACAGAAGGAACATTCTCTTGGTTAGCACAGATGCTAACTTTGGAAGTCAGAATGTGCTAACTAGACACGCATTTCTTCTTGCTCTGCCTATAAAATCACAATATCCAACAGACATCTTAATTTTTCTGTTCTACTTTAGAAATGCTCTCACTACTCTAAAAACATGAACCTTGGCTGTCCATCCTAAAGGAAGACCTAGGAATGAAAACGGAGATGAACACATAAGAATGATATGAAATTTCAAGTCTTGCAACAGATATTGGGGCACAGATATCCCCACTCATTGGAAATACTATTACACAGAGGATCAAAGTTCTCCCTACTCATCCATGTAATATTAAGGCCACCAAGGGAGCACTTCGTTATGTTCACACCCAAAATGAGCAAAGTGCTAATAATTACAGAGGAGGAAACTACCAAATATATTCAAGTATTTCACCTATATAAATTACATTTTGATCCTTTATCAGAATATACTGAGAGACTTTTCGAACTTTGTCAGATTAAAGAAACCATACAAAACTAGTCAGAAGCTCATTTAAGAATTCTTTTACCACAGAATAAAAAAATCTTTTAAATGTATCTGTGTGGCTCGAGAGGATAAGATGACTGGTAGAAATCTCAGTCAGTTTGACCCGACAGCTCACAAAAAGCCCAAGGCCAACAAGCATTAGATGAATCTAACACAAGGTATGCCTACTGCTGTTGCCATCTAAATCTACCTTAAAAGCAGCTATTGTCCTATAATATTGACTTCTCATTAATGAACTTAGTTAACATACAGTGTAACAGTAACACTGCTCTACAAAGAGTACAAAAGTACAAAATTTAGACTAGCATTAAAATGTTTGAAAAAGAGCAGCATGCTTGGGAAGAATCTGAAGGGTAGCATTTTTTTCCCCACTTCTTGACTTAGCCTAAGCTTAATGTTGGAAAAAAGGTATTATAGAAAAATGTTGATAGAGGGGAAGAAAGGGACATATTTTAAGTGCAATCTACACCAATTAAAACTGCTGAATATTTTAGGTTGAGCAAGAACAAGAATTAGTCATACAGTGAGTCACACAATCAAAGCCAACCACAGTTGAATCAAACAAGTATCACTGCTTCCTCAAACTAAAATGTGATAGCAAAACTTACAGTTCATCAAAATATTCAGAATCCCCATAAGTAACCTTCAGAGTAAAAGCAACTAGGCTGATTTGCACAAAGATCCATGATGCTTTAAAAACTTTCTTTATAAAATGTTGATTGTTCATGAGTTAATTATTGAAATCCAGATTCACATACTTAAAATCACTTACTTTATGCTTATATTTTTCAGAAGCTCAGTGAAAGTGAATGTCACTTCATCCAGATCAATTGCTACAATAAAGATACACACTCCCCATGTTTCCTTCTTCTTTTTGTTATATGCCTTTTAGAAAAAAGAGAGGAAACAGTTTTTATTATTCAATAAAAACAGCTAATATATGGAAAGCATTAATTTGCTCAAAGATTATTAGAAACAGTTAAACAAAACATCCTCAAACAAACATTTGACTATGGAAGTCAATTATTTGATAATGGTAAACCATTACAAGTTTTAAAGACCGAACACTTCGACTCTTATTCCTACAGCACAAGATCAATTTTACCCATACAATTCATGAAAGCTTCAAAATATAAGCTTTGGTTCCATGGAACATTTACACAAAGAAGAAGCCATTGTATCTTTTTTCAAGTTACCATATTTGACCATAACAACACACTGAAGGTTAAGGAATCAGAAGTCAAGCTATAAAAACGTAAATAAAAGCATGACAATGACAGGCAATAAACACTCATAACTGGGTACAGCTGTGTCTCAAACACTTATTCCTGCTGAAACACAAATCCATCTCTCTGTTCAGTAAACCATGACAGTAACAACCATTTACAGGCATTTTCCAAACACACATCTACACTAAGGGCTGCCTTCTGCTACTTAGAAGGTGCAAGTTATGGCCAATCACCCAAAACAGTGACAGACATGCCATCCACAGGGAGCAGAACTCTTGATGGTTCAACAAGCCACTCACTATTCTGCCAGTGTTAGAACTCCAGGGGAGCCAATTCTATGACACAAATTAACAGTTTGTTTACAATGTAAGCCAGATGACTCATTCCAGATGGACTGGAATGCATGGGAATGAACTCAAGACAAATCCACAGCCAAAAATCAATTTCTGAGGGTTTTCCTCTTGACCAATCTGACTCAAGATCTTTGTTGAAACAGCATCACTACAGAAAACAGGCAGGGCAACATCTGACCTTGGCTGTCATTCAGTTTCTGTAAGATGACCTTCTATGACCTTAGTTCAACTATCATGAAGCAAAGTCCACCTACCAATCACTACCCCAAGGATTATTTAACACCTACTAGTCTACACAGACTTTTTCCTTTTTTTATTACCTTTATTAAGAATTCTGAGGAACCAATGTTATAACTTCAGAAAACGTAGGTCAATTACAATGACTCAAAACAGTTTTCTACAGGAAAAGATCTAAAACTCTTACAAACTCTTTCAAAATATTTCTTTCTCCTTCTGGACTTACTATTACTTCATCTGGTTTTAGCAGACGGTCAGTTTGCTTAAATCTGGTGAAAACAATCTGGAGGAGTAATGGGCTTAAAATGCTCATGCAACTGAACTACTGTGAAATGGGATTCTTGCTCCTCTTCTTTGCAGTTGTAGTTGCAAGGTGTTAAAGGCACCAGCAGAAGCAACTTCTGTCCTCTACCTCGAGAAGTTCTCCAGTGCTAAACCAGTCAGAAGGAGGTGGTGGTTACAGGAAGTCTCAGTTCTGGGGTACAGTTAGAGATGTTTACTATTCTGCCAACACTGATAACAGTTTTGATGACAGCCTACAAAAGTGAGCCAGGAATAGAAACTTCAACTGATGCTGTTGTGCAAAAGAAGGTCAAGAGAAATGTATGCAAGAAGTATGCAAACACAGATGGGTATTTGAATCAAATCGGATATTGGATGGCTCACCGTAAATATCAAGTACATGATTTTTTAGGAGAAAGATGTAGAACTTGGCTTACTAAAATTTCAGCTACTACATCCCAATCAATATAGATAACTAGCTTGATGGTACAAGAAATATTCACAGGTATTTGTTGGACAGAGGCCAAAGTAGGCCACAAAGATGATCAGAGGGCTGGAGCACCTCTCCTAAGAAGACAGGCTGAGAGACCTGAGGATGGTCAGCCTGGAGAAGGCTCTGGGGAGACCTTATAGAAGCCTTCCAGTACCTAAAGAGGGCTACAAGAGAGCTTTAAACTCAAGGATGGCAGGTTTAGATCAGATATCAGGAAGAAATCCTTTAACGTGAGGGTTGTGAGACACTGGCACAGCCTGCCCAGGGAAGCTGCAGATGCCTTGTCCCTGGTAGTGCTGAAGGATGGGGCTTTGAGCAACCTGGTCTAGAGGTAGGTCTGCTTGCCTATGGCAGTGGGATTGAAACCAGATGACCTTTAAAGGTCACTTCAAACCCAAACCATTCTATAATTTTAATTCTTAATTAAAGATTACAGTGGGTGGAAGATGACTGGGGAAAAGACTCAAGAAGCAATCGAAAGAAAACTGATCAGAATTAAAACCTGAAGGAAAAATATCCAGGAACAATAATTATGAAAGTGAATATTTTACCCACTGTCTACATATAAGAAGTTCTGTGTAAAGACATTTAGATCCTCCATTTTTCAGCAATACCAGTTTTAAATTTTCTATCGAATACTGTCTGGGATGAAAGATTACTATCAGTTTTCAAAAGACTAGATTAAATTCAAATGTAATATAAGCTAAAAGTAATGGAAGTCAATGGGAAGTATAGAACTGATGAAAATAGTTAATCCGATACAGTAAGATCACATTACACCTTTGCATGTAGCAAGTCTGGAGGGGACATCCACCTTTACCCAGGATAGCAGAAGATCAGTAAAAAAAGAAACAGTACACCAGTCACCTGGGCTTTAGAAGTGCAAGAACACAACACACACAAGCAATGCATCTGCTGCTAAGATATGGTGACAATTTATGTTTGCTTTGGGATTTTCAGTAACTTTTTTTTGTTTGTTTTGTTTAACAACAGAGGATTCTAAAATATCTGTAATTTTGCTCGTGCATCCAACACTTCAGTGGATTCAGGCTCAGTTTAACTGCAGTTCTATAAATGAGAGACAAAGGTCTAGACAGAAAATGCTTCATTAGCTCATATGTATTTTGCCAAAACCAAGAAGCCTCCATATCTTTTAACAAAAGTATGAGATGGCCTACCAATTTTAATGTTCTCTTTTTAAGAAGAAACCACGACCAAAAGGAATTGAATTAATTTAATTGTGAAATTTTATTAATTAGGGACATTTGACCTGCTAATCACTAACTCTCATCTATATAGAGCTACTTTGCTATATTTAGGAATTCATTATTTCATGCCTCTACTTAAGATACAGTTCACCTTTTAAGTTTTTTTCACTAAAAACAGTTCAACTCTTTGTGAATCAAGTGCTCTGCAGCACCTGCATGCCAGTGTAAACCATCAGTTGGAGAGGATTTCAGAATATAAGAGAAGTAATTAGAAACAAGAAAAGATGACTGAAACATCTTCAGATGTTAGAGACTTTCTGGGGAAAATAAAAAGGCAGGAATAATACATTAATGACCACTGGCTTGAATTATAACACAGAAACAAATCAGTAAAGTACTTGGGAGAAAACAAAATCATGGACAAAGGAAGTTAAACTAGGAAGGGCTAACTATGCAGACTGCAGATCTTTCACCATGAGAATTTTTTAATAGCAGGTTAGACAAACACTTGATAAAAATGGCTCAGGGATTCATGACTGAAAAGCTGAGCAGCAGCAGGAGAACAGTGAGCCACATTTCCAAAAAAAGTGCTATGGAAAGCAAAAAAAAAAATGGAGTTCCTACCTATGCACTATGTATTATAGCAAACTGGGCTGATGAGGTTGAAGCACACCAGACCCTATACCTCAAAGTTCCTGGCAGAGTCCAATTTCTATCAATTTCCTAAATCACTTCAATTTTCTTTACAGAAGTTTGGTTCCCATTTAGTCAGCATGACATCTTTCCTGACACTGGTTCTTTCCAAAATATTCAGCAACAATTCACTCCAGCACTTTTTTTTCTGCTTCTATCACCCAGTATTCTACTTCCAGTGCTCATTTAGTTGTTCTCTCCCAAAACAAACAGTAACAGAACATAACAAATGCCCTGAGCTTCTTCATAGCAGTATTAGTATGGCTTCCTGGACTTCTTCTAGTATTTCTTACACTAACAATCACATGCTCCTCACCAGAGTGCAGTAGTAATTCCATGTAGAATTTACAGGCACTAGTGATTCACAATACTAATTTTTAAAGAGTTACAAAAAATTCAGAGCACAAGAGAAGCAAGCATCAGAGCCAACTGTTAAATCAACAACTGCTGGCATAGAAGAGTTTTGAAATTAAGACAGTAAAACCTACAACTCTAAAAAACATTCTCTTTATCTTGGTCACTTGGTTTGGTAAAGAAAAGATAGAACAATAGCACTTTTATGACACTAAAGCAAAAGCTCTTACTTAAAGAAACACTTCTATGTTTACAATAAACTTGTGTGGGAGTTCACCAGATACAAAAAGAATTTAAAAAGAAAACATCTTTCTGGTCACACAACAGATACCTTCCTTTACTCCACGCACTCAGTGTGCTAATTCAGTACAACATCTCTGGAATCAGTGTTTGAGGTTTTATCTAAGAGATTTTGAGTTATCATTTTATTGTAAGAGTGTCATTAAGCTCTGGCTGTCACAGAGGAAAGCTGTAATGTTTTCCCACTATGCAGGAACACACCACTATATCCAACAGACGGCTATAGTAACAATCCCTCTCTGCAGATCTAGTTTTTACAATTACAAGTCAGCCACATTTCCCACAAAGATTGTGCTACCATCTCTCTCATCGCCCTTCTCCTCCTTCACACCTCTCACAGGAGCTGAGCTGTTTCAAGTGCCCAAGGCCCAGTGGCAGCTGTATATCCTTGACTCACACATTGCAGACACAGATAAGTTGAGAGCACTGCACGGAAAGCTACAGTGCACAACTCTGCAAGATAAGAAAGCTGAAATTCAGAGAGAAGTGGCACCACTAGTAGCTCAAATACTCAAAAGTAAAAACATCAGTGTGAAAAGGTGTGATGATATTCTGCAGCAAAAAAAGCAGCAAGTCAGCCAGTTCTGGTGGTGTCAGTGGCTCCAGCAGGCATTAGCAGTCATTTCCAGGAGAAGTGGATACCAAGCTTTCTCCTTCCTGACTGATGCCTGTCTGGTCAGCAAAGTGTCACTGAAGCGCAGGCACATTTAGGCCGATACATCACTAACAATCTTTGTGCATGTCTGCCAAAAATAATGGCTTTATAGTTTCAAGCTGCATGTACCTTGTTTGCAGAGTCTCTGCACATGACTATATGTACCTTAAGTGACTCCAAAATGACAGTACTAAAAGACACTTTCACTTTAAGTCACTAAATATTCATTGAGCAAGGATACAGTAGACATTAAGACTATGTCCAAGCCCACATTTGCACCCTGAATCTCTGCCAGTTACCACAATACCAAATACCTGGGCCACTCTGCTTCCCAGTTAGCATTACAAGTCCACTCCACATCCTCAGAGGTTTGGCAGGTGCACTTCAGAGATCAGCCATAAACAACAAGGCCTGTGTGCCATGGAAGGTGAGGTTTCAGGTCTTTGTGCTTTGTAAATGACTTAAGAGTGGAATCCTTAGATGCTACCTCTACTTCCATCAGTGCCCTGAAGACTTAAGCTTCCTCAAGTAAAACCAACTACAATGTTAAACAGAGGTGTTCTGGTAGGTATTTGTCTCAGTTAGTGCCCCACTTCTTCCCTTTTAGCTTGTGAATAGAAAGCTGCTACACAAGCAGCTTCTGGTTCAGTTCAGAACTGGTCAGTAATGAACCCTATTGATTAAAACATATGCAGCTGGTGCACTCACAGGACTAACTGTGGGACAGCCCCTCCAACATATTACCTTTACCAGACGGGAGAAATAGTCCCATCCTGAATCCCTGCAACCTGAACTAGAGCCACCCTGAGAAGCCAGGCCCACCATCATAACATCCTGACCTTGAAAGCATAGCAACAATTAGCCAGGCTGTTTCTTTGCTTGCCTTCACAGTCAAGTGAAGCCTGTTCTCCACCAGAAGTAGCAGCTCCAGTGCCTTCCAAGTCCTCACACGGGCACACACTTGTCAGATTATTCATTTCAACACCTTCCTGATACACCTCACGGTTTGAGGAAAAGAATTTGGTTTGAAACACGAAATAATGTAGAATTTTTTTCCTGCACATTGAAAGGCTCTTCACAATTGATCTTAACTGCAAGAAAACAAATATTAGCTATAAATCATAATGAAGGTCTGGTCTTCACCCTATTCTTAATAGGTAAAGGAAGTCATCTTCGGGTGCTGAAAGGTTTCAAGTACCCTATATCTTATCTGGCCATTGCTGCTTAAAACAAATTGGTGGTAAAATTGCTGAACAAAACTTGGCCTGTAAGTGAAATTTGCAGGATTATACTGAAACCTGCTTTGGCTTTTTCACTCAAGGGAACTGACTACTCCTGTTTTCATTCTACAGGGGAACTAGACCATGCTCTTAGGTAAATGCTTCCTGTGAACATCCATGGCCAGAAATTTTATCAGTTACTGAAAGCACTGAACACAGTCTCTCTTCCATGCTGTTACTACACTTTACTGAAAAATTCAAATGCATTAAGAGCTGGTGTATTCACACCACAGTTTAAAGCAGACAAGGTATTAGTAGTGCCAAACTTCTTCACAGTGAGGGTGGCAGAGCACCAGAACAGGCTGCCCAGGGAGGTCAGAGTTTCCCTCCCTCTCTGGAGATGCTCAAAACTTTCCTGTGCAACTTGCTCCAGGTGACCCCACTTGGCAGGGGGGTTGGATGAGGTGATACTCAGATGTCCCTTGCAAACATGTGATTCTGTGATAGCTCTTGCAGGTCAGCTCAAGTTGCAGTAGAGTAAGCAGAAGTGCAACATATACATCAATGCGAGTCCACACAGAAGGCACAATACCCCAGCTAGGTATTACACATCTAACTCAGGTCTGTAGGATTTAATTGTATTGTTGCTATTCTCTGAGTCACCTTGCTGACACAGCAGCAACACTAAGAAGGAGGAACAGCAAAAATCATGAAAGGGCATAACATTCTATTAATCTGTTTACACATGCCCAATGATTAACTTTGAATGGAAATACCTCAATGATAAGTACATACAGGTTAACATTATGCAGTAGAAAAAAATGAGTTTAACATGCAAACATTGCTTTCTCTGCACTAGTCTTCTCCAGACCGTTTTTGCAGCCTCATAAAGGAGGCTGCAGGAAAGATACAGAGAAGCACACAATGAGATAGCCTGTATAAAGCTGACTGAGCCATATATGAGTAACTTGCAGTTTGAATAATTAGTTGATTGCATGGTGTTCTCTTCTACTGTCATTTATTGGTAATCTAAAAAAAAATCCTGAGACCATACTCTTATTGCAAAACGTTAACAAAAAAGGGGAATCAGTGGAAGCCAGTTTACATAGACTTAAACATAGCAACACCCAACTTCGTTTCAAGTGAAGTTAGACTGAAGTCATAACATAGGAGCTTTGGTCGTGAGACACTTGGGCCCCGTGCAGCCAAGTAAGTTATGGCTTAATGATTGAACTGGGTCACAGGACAAACAGTACCACAGAGCAACGCTGCGAGCCGCAGGTACTCACTAGAGCTCCATCCGCCGCCGATAAGCCCTCGTACGTCTTCCACGCTTTCTCCCTCACTCTCTCCGACACTTTCAGGGCATCACAGAGCACGACGAAGTCAGCTTCGCCGATCTCGAGCCTAAGAAAAGCATTGGGCATCGCCAGCAGTGACTCCGTGCGGCGACCCGAGGGGACCGACACCGTCCGCGGCTGGAGCCGCCCCGGGGTGACAGCGGCCCAGCCGGGGGACACGGACCGGCACCGGGTGAGTGGACCAGGGGTGGGGGGAGCGACATGGACCGGCATCGGGGCAGGGGGGACGACACAGAGTAGGACTGGGGGTTCGGGGGACGGACACAGACCGGGACTGGGG
>VXAU01004671.1:0-35694 GCA_013399695.1 Formicarius rufipectus | reverse complement strand
CGCCGCTGGAGGGGCCGCTGGCTCCGCTCCTGCCACCACCACCAACAACACCGCCACCGTCGCCGCCGCTGCAGCCCGGCCCCGGCCCCGCCGCCCGAACCGCGGGAAAACCGCGTCACCGCCCGAACAGCGACGACGTCACTTCCGCGCCGGTGCCGCGCCCCTGCCCCGCCCCGGCACGGCCCCGGACACGACTCGGGAAACGGCACGGCCCCGGCACGGCACGGCACGGGACACGGCACGGGACACGGCAACCCCCGGCACCGGAGACGGGAGGGTGTGAGCGATGAGACGTGCCTTGTCCCGGCACCGTGCCGCAGCTGTGCCCGACACTTCCTCAACGAGCTGGAGAGACAGTCGGTACATCTGTGTGACTGGGGGAGAACCAGAGGGCTGTGTGTGAAAAGAAGTGTAGGCTGGAGAAGAGGAGGCTCAGGGGTGAGCTCAGCGCTCTCTAAAACTGCCCGAAGGGAGGGTGTAGCCAGGTGAGTGTTCTCTTCTCCCAGGCAGCCAGCAATAGGACAAGAGGACACGGGCTTAAGCTCTGCCAGGGGAGGTTTAGGTTGGATATCATGCAGAAATTCTTTACAGATAGAATGATCAGACATTGGAATGGCTTGCCAAGAGAGATGGTGGATTCATTGTCCCTGGAGGTTTTTAAAATGAGACTGGATGTGGCACTCAGTGCCTTGATCTAGGAATCACTGTGGTGTTGGAGCAAGGGTTGGACTTGATGATCTCGGACGTCTCTTCCAACCCAGTTGGTTCTGTGATTCTAATTAACTGTGCACAGGCAGAGCAGCGCAGGAATTGCGGATCCATCGTGACCATTGGTTCAACCAGCAGGGTCCTGCACTTGGGCCATGACAACCCGATGGAGCACCACAGGCTGGAAGGCGGCCCGGGAAAAGGCGTTTGGAATGCTGGTGGAGAGCGGCTGGACATGAGCCAGCAGCGTGCCCAGGTGGCCAGGGAGGCCAGTGGCATTCCTGGCCTGTGTCAGGAATAGTGCTGCCAGCAGGAACATGGCAGTGACCGTCCCACTGTACTCGGCACTGGTATCCTGTGTGCAGCTCAGGGCCCCTCACTACAAGAAAGACCAGAGAAAGGGAACAGAGCTGGTGAAGGGTCTGGAGCACAAGTCCTACGAGGGTTGCATCGAGGGTTGCTCAAAGTGACAGTTCATCATGGATGAGAGCCTTAGCTCCATGGATGGAGACAGAAAGACTTTCTGTCAGGAATTCTTTCAAGGCTCAGGGTTGATCTGAGTAAGGACACAGGGAGAGGTCTGGACCAAAGATGTCCCTCAAGTTGTAGGCGTATGTGATCATTGACCTAAACAGCAGCTGAGGAGCAGCATGATGAAGTGGGCTGGTTTAGCCAAGCTTGAGCTTGAACTGACAGCAAAGCTGATCTGAGTAAGTGTCAGAGAGGTGGGCAAGGATGTGTTTGGAAAGAAGGTCTGCAACTCATCTTGCCCAGTTCTAAGTGTCTGCATCATCAGCATCAGAGTCACTCAGCTGGACTCCCTTTTTAGGTGGGAAACAGATTTTTCCTGGGTGCCATTCATCCTGGTGGACTTTAGATACCTCCTGTAGGATTAGCTGTAAAGGGAGCTCAGATGATAGGTAGAAACACTATACTGTACTCTTTTATTTTCTTAGGTTGGAGAAGAGGAGGTTGGGGGCAACTTTATCACTCTCTACAACTGCCTGGAAAGAGGTTGTAGCCAGGTGGGAGTCGGGCTCTTCTCCCAAGCAACCAGCAGGAGAGATTCAGGTTGGACACCTGGAAGAATTTCTTCACAGAAAGGGTTGTTAAACACTGGGATGGGCTGCTTAGGGAATTAGTGGAGTCACCGTCCCTGGAGGTGTTTAAGGACAGACTGGATGTGGCACTCAGTGCCATGGTCTAGTTGATATTGTGGTGACCAGTCAAAGGCTGAACTCAATGATCTTAGAGGTCTTTTCCAACCTAAATGATTCTGTGATCTCTCAGTCTGACATTCATCCAAGTCCTCACTGAAATGTTACTTTAACACGGTGCCTTAAAATGATGCTCAGCGTACGAAGTTCAGGCTGTATTCTGGCATCCCCTAGATTTTAAGTCAATGAGATTCAAATCTCCAGTGCCCTGATTCACAGACCTTAAAAAAAAATCTACTTTATTGTCTGCAATTGCACACCCATGTTTAGAAGGCAGATCACTACAGCAAACAAGCACATCTATTTTCAGATTTGTATAATGACAACTTCTCAGAAAAAGGAAAAATATTTCTATGCGTGGATGCACATATTTATCTGTTGCCTGTAAAGCAACTAGTTTTAGTGAGATTGCTGTCAAAACTCTGGATTTAAAAAAGAACAAACAAACAAAAACCCCCCAAAAAACAAAAACAAAACAAACCCAACATGAGTGTTACTGTGGTACACAATTGAAATGCGCTGGTATTTTTAAGACTCATGCATTTTGGTGGTTTTTTTCAGGCATTCTGTTAGAGTCTGTCTTAAAACAGGAGAACAGACTGATTTTCTGCTTTATGATTAAGCCAATGACAAAAAAAGCCTCTGAAGTAAGTGTTTGAATTGTAGACTGCAGTGGGATTTAGATATTCCTTATTATTATTCTAGTAAAACTGTGGCAATAGCTTTACCCTGCTTCTGTAAGCAGATTTAAATATTTCTTGTAATCAGGTCATACCTGATACTGTGGAAGGTTTGGAGTCTAGGACTGCCTGTCACCTACAGTTGAACCACAGATAATTACACAGATCTACCAGCTTGGAAAAGTAAGCTAAAACTCTAAACCTAAATGGATGAGTCCATTGCCTTCTCCTTACCACTAGTTTTAAGAGCACAGAAGAATTTAAAGGGAGAGCAAAGAATCTCAGAAACTTTGGTCAGAGCCAGTGGAGCCATCCCAGCTGTCAGCAAGAAGGAAACACACCCTCCTGGGTCACTTCACTCACAGCTGTTTTAACATGCTGTTAGAGCCAGGCTCTGAATCATCCAAATGATAGGCAAAGAATTTGTGTCATGGCCCTCTGTGTATTGTTCTTTTTAAGGAGCAGCCTCAGTGTAAATACTAATTTTCTAAAATTGTTAGTGTTCCAAGCACCTTTCCAAGTCAAATTTTATGCACCTTCTCATCAAGCAAGGCTCTTCAGGCTCCCCTCCATAACGAGGTACAAGCAAAATATAATCTCAGAATACTTCAAGTTACAACTAGAGGGAGAAAAGACAGAGCAGATGAACTGAGCAGCAATAACCTTTCATCGTCCATCCCAGAGCCTCAGATGTAGTAACTACATCTAAACTGCAGTAAGAAGACTCAACATATATGTATGTAGAAAGGCACATACTTGTGTAAAACCACATGCAAATTTCTGTGCTTTTTTACCCCCTTGTTAGAAGTACTGATTTGAAGGGTTTTATCCTGTATTTTAAAACATCTTTGAGCCTTTAGACTTTTCAACAAAATGACAAAGGAAAGAAGAAAATCAGCTCTGAATGGGAAAAAAAGAAACAAAGGAAACACTGCAAGGTCAAATAAAGTATTAGTGATAATTTTCTCATCTGACCTGACAATCTTTGTTCTAAACGTCTTTTAAAGTATAGGTAATAGACAGATGGAAGCCTGTGAAACACTGCCCAGTCAAGAAATCCTGACTCATTGTTTCCAGCTGCAACATAGTCTTAGGTAATTTTATTATCTTAATTTTTTCCACTTAAAACTGTTGCTAAAGTTCCATGGTAATTACCAGGGGCAATAGAAGCTGTAATTTCACTGCAAATGACACCAAGCCTAGAAGCTTGCTACTTTTTTAGTTTTCATAAAAATGAAGTATTTGTGAGAGGAAAATTTAAGTACACCTCATGCTCTACCAAGACTAGCTGCTTATGTCTGCATTATCACAGACCTCTTCCACTTAAGTTGTTGCAGTAAAATCAGTTCTTCTAGACTTATATGGCAGAAATGTACGCAATAAACCCACTAAGTTGGGAGCTTCTGGAAAGTAGTGCAAGTACTAAATATTGGCAGAAGTTTTGCTTGAATGAAATGTGAAATTCATGGATTGTAGATCATTGCCTTAATCACACCCATCTCCCTGCTTGGAACAGGCAGAATTAACTAGGGAGGGGACGTAGCCTCTCTCGGCCAGCCTTGTGTGTGTGCACAGACTTCCCTTGCACTGTGCAGCAGCCTCCAGCCCCCTGTGTCACCTGGAGCCCAGATGTCCCTCCCAAAGCCACAGCACAACTGCTAACAGCAGCAGGGAGGTGACAGACCTGCTCCACTGCCCTGTGGGCCAACTTTGCTTCAGCTGCTGCCCTACAGGCCCCAGGCCTTAAGAAGAACTTACCTGGAGCAGCACCTGGCACAACAGATGGACCCTATGTGCTGGTCTTCCTTCAGGAGTGCCTCGGGTACACTCAGGACACGGTTTGAGCAGGCCTTTTCCACTCCCCAGGATCACCTCCTCAGATAACACTTGCCCTGTGATTACACTGACATCAGCTCTGCCCTGGAAGCTGGACATGACTTACTGGTATGATGACATGAAGCTGACTGATTGTACCCCTTGGTGGTGGTGAGCCTTGCCCCCATATCATGGTTTACTACACAAAGACAGTTTGAAATATGAAGGATGAAAACCATTTCTTCAAGTTAGTATTTCTACAGTCATATAAAATCCACAGGGTCCATGACAAACCTCAACCTGCTTATCTTTAAACAAAACTTGTCTTTGAGAGGTACTTGTTAGATGCCTTCTGTAACAGTTCAGAGCCTCTCTCTCTATAGTCGTATTATTAGTAAAAGGAGTATTTTTATTCCACAGTTATACGTATCTGTGACCTTCTCTTCTCAGAACATGGTACACTGGTAGAGTCTCAGGTACTGCAGAGATGAGTTTAAGGCAGGGATCTCTATCAATAAAGCATTTGACCAAATTTGACCAGTGGGATCAGGACAGCGCAACCACTGTTACTGGATGGAGAAACCGCTACATATAAATGATGCTGAAGTGCAAATGATACCTCAGCCCAGGGGTACTTCTGGTTCTCTCACCTGGACATCAGAGGGGTTTTGCACTGATCAGTTTTTAGACTTGAGTGTCACTTTCTTTAGAGAGAGAATTAGAACTATTTTTTCAGATAGTTGCATTTGCCTATTTATAGAAAAATCAGAACTACTTATAAGGATCTTCCCACATTGCAGGTTCTCTGTGAGAACGGCTGTAAGAGCCGTGTGTGTTTTACAGATTTGCCTAGTGTTGAGAATCAGGGCACTGAAAAATAAAACCTGTGAGTGATGCAATTTATCCAATGAAGCCATAGTGCAAGTGCAGTTACATCGAAAAATGTCATCATTCCTGGTATGGTTTTCCTTGATTAAGGAAGGTTTCTGGGTATCAGTATAAATCATGCCTTTACATGCTCAGCTGCATCACATGTCTCCTCTGCATGGCAGTTCATTTTGGATGGTACTGCCAAGTGGTAATGAAATAAAGGTCAGCAAAGCAACAACAACCCGCCTGTTGCTTGCAATTACACTGCCACATTAATGACTCCAGTGACCCTCCCTTCCCATCCTGCTCAGTCCCAGGTTCTGCTTCCTCTCACCAGGCTCCAGCAAAGGAACACCCTGTCCTGGCTGCTGGCGGTCTCCCCAGTGAGGATGTTTCCCATGCCTCCACTTCCAAGATTTCCTAAGCCCAAATGAAGCAGAATGCACTCAACTGGAAGTTGCTCTCAGGAATCAAATTAATCTTAACCAACAACCTGAAAACCAATTAAAAATTAGCAACCGTAGCCTGTAGTGAACAGACATAGGCATTTCTCTGAACTAAACCAGCCCATGATCTTGGTTTTAACTTTTTAAGAGTAAGACCAAGATAATGACATTCTTTACCAAGCCATGGCAGTGAAATACCCTAATTAGGTGAAAACATTTGTGTTTAGTGTTTCAGAAAAACTCACAGTATGCCAACAGTGCTACAGGCTCTTCTACGTTGCTTCCTCCATAGTAGTAAAATATCCTCCAACTAGAACAAGCATTGTGAGAGTGCAGCTCTAATCTCTCTAAACCACAAGTTTCTGCAAACACTGACGTGTCAGACTTCCATCCTCCCACCCAACCCGTATGATCAAAATCATGTACACACCTTGCCAGGCGTCAGATAACTGAACTCTTGCATTTTCTGTCTTGCAGGCCTTAAGTATTTTCTTCATGCCAAAACTTGCCTCATGCCTCTTTACTAAAGCTGCAAGACTGCAGCTAGAGGAAGGAAGACTTGGAGACATCACAGTGTCCAAGCCCAGGTCATACACATCGACTGGTCACAACAGCCTTACACGTGCAAAGACCAGCTGAACATCTGGAGGCAGTCTGGGACCTGTGAGAGAGCAACACAGTCCCCTCCACCAAAAAACAGATGGATGCATAGGGTAATGATCTTGTTATATCAGTGACAAAGTGTGTTTAAGCATTAGGATTAATTTTCTCTGTTTTAAAAATATTTGCAAAGATAATTGTCCAGTGAAGCAATTTTTATAACTAACCCTTTTCTGGAATTCATTGGGCTAGGAATGTGGTTTTCTTCAGAATAGCACAACTATGTTTGTTTATTAAACTCAACTATTATTAAACTTTTTTTTAATTTAGAAAGGAAATAAACCCCAAGCATCTCCTAGAGCTAGTTCTTTCCCTGGATTCATATTCCATGCTTCACTGACCTTGTCTAAGAGGGCCGAAGTTCCAGCATGAGCTTTCCCTGCACTCTGGATGTTTTAGGTCATCTTCCCATACAAACTGCTCTGCACTCAATGACACGAGCGCATGCTGGGAGCTTTCCCTCAGTGCACACGTGTTTCTCCCTCCTTCCCCACATTACTGGCCAAAGTAAATTTCCTTTCACCATCCAACTGGATCAAAAGCTATTAGAGACACAGGCGTGTGTCGCATGATCTCAGTAACCACCTGTCTGTAAAAACAAATTATTTCTCCTCCAGCTCCACCACCCCTTCAGCAGCCTTACTTTCTGGTGTCTCAGTTGAAGGACACACCACAAATCACCAAGTTTGGCTATTGAGTTTTATTTTGAAGACAAGGTAAAGGCCATGCGAAGCTTGTTTAAAAATTAACAAGTTTCATGTTTAACTTATGAAAATAGGAACAGTAAGCTCATGAAAAGGTAGGAAGCATCCTTAGATGTACTCCAGCATTGATCCTGTGTCATCACACAGGGCCCCAAAGAATGCACCAGTAACCTGGTCCTGACATATACTTGACCCCTGTTGCAAGCACACAATTGCAACATCCTCAATGCCTGCAGCTGAAGTTTTCCCAGCAGGTTTTCCATCTTGCTTACATTTATACTTCAGTATAGCAGCCATATGAATATAATTTATACATGAACATCTAACCTGGATGTATGCGAGACTTTATTTCATGTTCATGACTGCCATACTCCATCAAAAATGGATTAAAAAAGTCCATCTTTCTGCCTTTGAAAAACAGCAGTTATACTTTTCATTTTACATATAATGCATTTACACTAAGACTACACTGTTTATTAAGCCACATGCAGATGAAGAAAAAAGGTATTGTGTATTTAGGAAGCTTCCTTTAAAACAAATTATTTTATCTCAATCCAAACATTCACAATAGCAGGAAGTTGGATGATAGCATGTTTACAATTGTATAATAGCTCCAAAACTAGTAAAGCATCCTCCCACTACATTAAGAAAAGATCCTTTAAAAGATGAAAAATAAGATTAGTACAAAGCCTCTTAACTCAATTAACCTAAGACAAATTATTTAGACACCTATGGGGCATATTTTTTAAAAACTGGTTTGAACTACTTTTTTTGCAAATACTCAACATTCCTACTTTCCTGATGAATCAATGCTCAAAATCTGGTCAGAAGACAAATCAGTTCCTGTGCCACAGATGCTCACAAGTGGCTTTGGTGGGAGATTTTTCAGCTTTGTTTTTGAGCATTACTGCCTTTTTTTGTGTCCTGTATTTTTTTCTTGCAACCACTTTCAAAACAGCAGGTACTATGATATGTCTTATTCTGCACTGTCCCCTACAAAAGTTGCTCTTACAAAGATCCGAATCATACCAAAAAAACCCCAAACCCAGTCTTGCTTTAAGAACAGAGTTTTAAGTGTAAATGCCACAATGCAGAATGGTATTAGCAGTATTTGTGCGAGCTCTAGATGAATTGACAAGGCTCAGTGGCACAGGCTGGCAGGAAGGCCATGGAGATGAACAAAGGGAATGGCAAAGCCCTGTGTGTAGTGAACACTCCTACTCCTGTCTCTCAGCTGGGTCAGCCTGACTCATGGCACACTCTGGATGATGCCTGTTATTTGACAAATACTCACAACAAGGATTTTAGACATTAACAACATGCTAAGGCAGCTCTGGGTCTCCACTCTGATTCTACATATTGTGTGTATTGTGTAAACAACAATCCAGAATTTTAGCAAGCAGCACAATTTTGCCTTTAAATGAAAAACAAACAGAAAAACATTCTTCTATGTTCATATTTAATTTCTCAGCCATCACCCACCTATCTTTCCAAACAGCACTTCAAGTAAAAAGCATCAACTTTAAGTGTAGTTCCCTTGTCTAAAAAAAAAATCCCCAGTAACAGCAGAAGAAAACACAAAACTTTTAGACAAACAGGTTTATAAGGTTTATTTTCCATTGCACATACATGGATTATATACAAGTTAGTAACATAAGTTACTTCTTAATTTTCTAAAAGATTGTTACAGCAAACACTTGCCATTTTAAAACATCAAGTCAGAAATTAATCTAAAAAGGTAAATATGACAATATTTTAAAAACAAAACAAATTGCACTTGGTTAGGGAGAGTCAAATACAGGTTTGTCTATATGCTGTAACAAACTATATAGCAGGTAATATTGCAGTTAGAAGTAGCTATTGCAGTCCATTTGTACATTAATAATTCTTTTCAATTTTACTTATTTAAAAACTGGTGAATATTTCAAAGACTTCCTGTTCTTCCTAGTATTCAAGATTCATCACGTGAAATGCACTAGCAACTAAGTCTTTATACAATTGCTATTCAAATATAAGAAGAACACCACACCTGAAAATAAGGAAAAACTGAAACATACTGATTTTACATGTATCATGAGATGAAAAGTATGGAAGGTGTTCAGCCAGAAAGCCCTGTCCACTACTTACATAAAAGAAGATTTTAAAAAATAATCACTGCACACGATACAAAGGGTGGGGTCATACTGTAATTTTTATGTCTCCTGTAATAGTACTATTCCTCATTACTGTTCACAGATGAGTGTTTCCATAGCAAACCTGTTCTCAAAGTGTCGGATCTTTCGGCAATTGATGGCTTCACGCTTCTGAATTCCTGTTGTGTTAGTAAAGAACAACACAGGGTAAGCAGAGGAGGTGAGGTATGTCAGAGACATAACAGTTTTACATTTGCTATGGTAAGATGTCACCAGAAATGAAAACTATCCCCCTGCAACCCACCCCTCTGAGGAAACACACACAGGCACATACTCAGATGTAAAGAATCAATAAGCAGGCAATGATTGTGAAGGTGTGGTGAACCAAATCGCAGTACTGGTTTAGTGAAAACCACAACTTGCCCAAACCCCACACTGGCTTGTTTATAACTCAGATCAGCTCCCAGTCTCCTCCTCTGTGCGCCTGTAAAAATGCTTGTGGGGATGTGAGAGAGGAAACAGCAAAGGAATAAACTGCTAGAGGCAAAAAAGAGTGGACTTGTAGTATTTAAATATTATCTTGGAATTGGAGAAAGACAGAATTTAACCTAATTTTAGCCAAACTAATAATGCTCACTGCAAACCTATGCTCATCATTTATTACTACAGAATAAACATATTCAGGTTTAAATTGATTTCACTATTAAGATCTTTTCATTTTCAAATGTCTTTCTAAATTGCTTTCATAAAATATATTTCTTCTCCTTGTTTTCCCAAGCCCTCAGGTCCAACAATATGACTAAAGCAATTAAACCTGCTTTGGTGTGCACTTGCACACCATATACTCATTATGCAACAACAACAACCAAAAAACCCCTCTAACAACCAAAAAGCAAAAAAAACTAACCAAAAGGCAAATCTGAGTAGCATTTAAATGCAAATTTTAAGGCAGTATCTTGTCAAGGCAGTTCCAAATAATGTTTTTCAAGCATTTTTCATGAAGAAGTACGAAGCACTACAATTTTCCTATGAAGACAACTCTTATCTACATTTCACTGATGCAAATAGGAAGATGTGGAACAATTTTTAGTGACAGGAACAACGTGTAATTCTGTACTTGGACTACAAGGCTATGGGTTCTCACGTATTAGAGGTCTTTCTTTGAATTTGGGTGGAGTGGCTCAAGAAACAAGATTAAAGAAGTGCATCAACAAAAGGCTGAACTCCAGAAGACACACCCATGCACGCACACACCCACATCATGGCACTCCTGGCTCCCTGGGGCCTTGAACACTTTTGCACTATGAAATTACTTATTTCCATACCTACACAAGAAAATATCAGATGTACTTGGTCCCAACAAAGCCAGTTACTGCAATAAGCAGCCCTGGTGTTAATTAATTTCTTTCAACAAACTCAAGCCTACTTAATGAACTGAAGCATCACTGAACTTTGCCAACACCCAAGCCCACGGGAGGAACACTTACCTCTCATGGCTTCTTTGCGCTGTAGTTTGTAGGTCTCCTTGCCGCGGCAGAGGCGGTAAATAAAGAACCCCAGTTGATCCACGTTTTCAATGCGATCAGTAACAATCATCTGTTCATGAATCAAATAGGACTGAGGCAAGTATGTTCCAGCCTGTTGAACAAAAATGTAACAGCTCTGTCAAAAGGCATCTCTTCATGGCCTAAGTACATAAGAAACACTTTGTAATGTTTTTATCATGGCTGTGTCATACCTTCTTTGAATTCTTTCAAAGTACCTATTACCCACGTAATTTCACTCTAAATGTTCAAGCTTCACTACCCTACATAAATACATACTGATTTTATATTCAAAATAGTCACAAAAGTTCCACTGATGCATACATCCACTGCCCTCCTGCTACAGTGACATCAACCTTCAGCAGGTTTTTTTTCCAGGTGTGCCCATTGTCACAGATGAGTCCTGCCCTTATCATCCAAAGTTTTCACTTAATAAAGGCCCAACAGACCTCAGTGGGAATGACTCCCAGGTAGGAGCTGGTAGAAGCATGATCTACATGGAAAGACTTGCTGATGAAGTAGGCCAGCTGTAGTATACTTCAGCTGCAGTCAATGGGGTTGGGAAGCTCTGAACTTACTCAGAGCATGGGTCACAACTCTCAATCCAAACCCGAGATGAGACCATCTAGCCACATAAGTTATTTTGGTGACTCCCACAACTGCTCATATGGAAAGGTATTAGAATGCCGTGGTGATACGTCAGGTTCGTCAAGGCAATACAATAAAGAAGGGAAGAGCCATGACAACACACAACGGTTTCCCAAGCCTTTTCTAGTCCCTTCAATGTTATTTGGCCATAGGCGAAGTGACAGAGAAATCCAGCTCTGTGCACACCTCACTGTACATGACTGAAGATGCACAGACTTACCTACCAGCCAATTTCTTAATACTACTGCTGGTAAATAATCATCAATTTTTAAAAATATAACTTCATCTAAGAAATCCAGTTAGGGTGGTTCTAATTTATAGCAATGGAGAAGGTGTTCCTTGATTTCTAAAAATAAAATGATCACTTACTGTGACAACATATTCAGTATCTGTGACGAAAGATCATTCTACATTTTATTGACAATCAACAACTTCAAATTTCCATTCCAAAACAAGACCACCTTTTCAGCCCCAGTGACATGTTGAGAAGCTGATTGAATGCTGTCCTCATCAGTAAAGAAAGGACTGTATAAAATTCACCTTAAATTATAAATATTTTCTTCAACACATACTATGAGGAAAACAACAGCAATTTTTTTTTCTTAAATAAGAGCTTAGAAAAAGTCATTCTTTCAAATTATCCCAATCATTATTTTGTAATTAAATCACTGTAAATTACTGAATCTTATTTCCTGGTCTCTTGAATTTTGGGAGAGAGCCCTGACGGAGCTCCAGAGCAAAGCAGCAGTGCTGAGGACTTTGTGGGCAGCCTGGAAGGACACTCCTGGGCTCATGCCCTTCAAACCACAGGACTTCCTCAACCACCTTCCAGACCTGGCCTTCTCTGCTTTCCCTGGGTGGGACAGGAGAAGAGGGAGCTCTGTTAAGGAATCTGCTCTGCCCAGCTTCCACAGGAGCAATTATCCAGCACTGGGATCCAGCACAGCCACAACTATCGTCATCTTTGAGACATCCTGTGCATCACGTACAGTTAAAATTAGCCAGTTGGCTCAACAAATGGTAAGGAGGTGGCTGAGCAAATATACCTGGGTTTCAGCCTTGTTTTCCAAAGAAAGGAGGCCTTTCATGTCTGCACATTCAAGCAAACTGTATCAAAATATAGAAATGTGGTTCTCAAAGCTAAATTTACAGCTTTTCTTGAAAAATAAACCAGCCCATAGAACCTCAATTTTCATAAAGTGCCCTCTGCACTTATTCACAGCTCATTTTAATGAAACTAGCACATCAATTTAATGTATTTTTTTCCTGGTGCAACCAGTGTGACTGCAGGACAGTTTTTAACTTACTTTGTGCATCTGCACCGTAGTTTCCCAGCTTTCAGTTATAAACATTTAGCCTGATTTTCTGCGACATCAAATGCCCACAGCTTTTTGTTAATACAATGAGAATTAAACAGATGTCTCATAAAATTAGGGCACTCACTGTTGGGGGACAATGATCAAAACAGTTTGCTTTTGCAGATTTTCAGTTGAATGCATGATGCCTGCTTATCCTCTTACTTGTAAACCAAGCATATTTGATTCAGTACTAATGGCAAACTAGGAAATTAACAGATTTTAATAGTGGAATTTGTGTGACCTAAAAATGGAAACAAAAAAGCACAGACAAAATAAAAAAAAATTTAAAAAAAAATGGGGTCACTGAGTTTTACAGACACAACATCATCTGTACATACAGGAAATGAAAGTGTGGTTAAATAGCCAGTCTCAAAATAGGCAGCAAAAAAGCAGCAGAGGATTTACAAAGTAATTTTTCACATGGTATTTATTTATATATACAAACCACTTAGAAATGGCTAAAACAGTTCCTGAGGTCCTAATTCCAACGTCTTTTTTGATAGATGCAAACCCAAAGATGATGTAACAGTTATAAAGTTAAAAAAGCCCAGTAAAATAAAATTTTAAACACTCTCCCCAAATCTTAGATACAAATTAATCAGCCCTCTTCCCCACCTGGACTGTTTTGCTGTTCTGTGAAGAAACAAGAAGGCTCAAAACCAAGGTAAATACTATTTAAATTTGAATTAAGAGCATATATATGTAAAAGTTAATAAAAAAGAGAGAGCTTCACATTAAGTCAGTACAAGAGCCCATTAGATTATCTACTTTGGCCTCCCTAATTTAACAGGCCATTACTTTTCACCCAGTTACCATGGCTAATGCCCAACAGTGTGTCTTTCCCCTTGGTAGTGACAAGTGAGGCAGCTGCAGCAGCACTGCACATCCAGCAGTTGTGTTCAATTATCAGACCCTGCTGAGAAGCATTTAGGAGCTCCCACAACACTATACTGAAAACTCATGTTTGGTTGTTCAGCAATTGCAGTATCTCAGTCTTTTCCACAGTCTCTGTTTTTAAGGACAACAGATCTTGTTCTGAAGGTCTGGTGCTCACAGAACCAGGAATCTGGCCTCTTGCTTAAACTGGCTTTGCTAATCATAAAACCCACATTCTGATCACTCCTAAAAAACCTCCCTGCAAACAGGAAGATCCATCTTAAGGCTTCTAGAAGCCTCATAAAGTTCCATCAGACCTAAGTGCCACATCTGATTTCTCTGAACAGACAGAGCAGATCCAACATACCTGTGTACATCACCCTCAAGCCACTGGATCGAAGTGGGGACCAACCCTAGAGACCAATACTTTAAATGATGCCCAGGTTAAAAGGATTTCCCAGTCTACCTACTTCATGCCTCTCAGCTAACCAGTCTTAGACCAGTGCATACATGCTTTGGAGAAATTTTAATCACAATGGATTATAAATTAAAAACCACAGAAACTACTATCAAATAGTCCAAATTTTGTCAGCCAAGCATTAAAGAATAAAATCAGAGTGGTTTACCCTTCTCTGAATTAGTAATTTTTTTCTCTTTGCAAAGATCTCTAGTGATCAGTTAACCTTCTAACAAATGTGCCTTGTGTGAATATCAGGAATTCTGCAGAAGTGAAAAAAATATAAATAAACCAAACAAAATGAAAAAACATTTATTTTTTCCTGTCTTAAGAAGAAATTACTTAAAATTTAATCGTACCTTGATATTTATGAGCAGCTCCAGGAAATTTTTTGGTGGCATAACAACTGAAGTATTCAGAGGAATCACATAGCACTTATCCAGGCTGAGGTCAAGATAGGCAGTGAGTCTCTGTCAAGAAAATATTTATTTTAATCAAATAATAAGAACATCATAAAATTGCAGACATCGCTCAGCTGCTATTGCCTCATGCAGTTCTCCAAATTATTGTTCACTGTAAAGTCTGTCCAAAAAACTCCAATCTGAGGGTTGGCAAATGCAGAAATAAAAGGCAGCCTTGATGAGAGATTCTATCTATGACAGGGATTTGGGCAAGGCAGCAGGCAATGAGCAGCTCAAATGCACTACAGCAAGGAAACCAGAAAGGTGTATCTGAGCTGTTACAGAAATAAGTACAGTATTAATTTATTCCTAGTGTCTGCATTTTGAAGCAACAGGGCAAAAGCCTTGCTCTGATCTCCATGCTTCTATATTTTGTCATAGTCTAAAGGGGAAATGCAGCCAGTGTGAACAAAACAGAAGTAAAAACATACCATTACAGACAATGTAACCAAGATCCTTTTATTTTCAAAAATACTACCGACTTGAAGGGTTAATGATTATTCACAGTTGAATTATTATCTTTCTATAGTACCCGAACTGCAATATTTGCTATTATTTGATAAAAAGCTCAGGGAATTATCCTGATGAATGCTGTAGCTCTGTTCACTGAGCTGTGTTTTACTGCACCTGTTCTTGCTAAAGAAGACATTATCTCTGGCAGCTGAAAGCTCTGAGGCTGGGGATGTACATAAAACACCGAGCACTGGGAGACCAACTGTACCAGGACAGTAATCATCAGGGCAACTAACCTCATTACATGGAAGCAAGTGCTGTACCTATGGCAAATGACCCTTGTACTGACCATTACAGCAAGGCCTTTAACTTACCGAATCAGTAAGTAAATTTCTAGTATTACATTGTTCTTATTCATTTCTTGGAGGCTGCTCCTTTTTTTTTTTTTTTTTCATTTTCTAGTTTTCCCTTTTTAGAGTCTTTATTCTAACTCTTAACAGAGGATCCCTAAATATATTCAGAAATATTTTAACATTACATAGCTCAAGCAAGCAATGTTTTCCTCTAAATCTGGTTATGAATATTTGATAGATAGCACTTGTTTTGCCTGAAAAACTTTAAACCCTGAAGTTTGTATTAAAAAAAATAGGACACTTCCCTATTCTTTTCCAGCATTGCTTAAAAAAGCTGTTCAGCAAAGTCTTCAAATGTTAACACAAATTTAGCTTCCTGAAAACCAGCAGTACAACATTTCATTTCCATCAGACATGGTGATACAGAAAAGGAAGGCTTCTAATTGTTTTACGGGTCCTGTTAATACTAAGAGCTGTAGGCCTGTCAACAGCCTTAACAAAAATTTATTACCATGATTCCTAACAGTCAAGGTTATTTCTTCAAAAAAGGAAGAAACAGCTACAAGTGCTCTGATACCCTAGTTCAGTGCCTCTAGGAATCACAGTAGCCTGTGGGGCACAAAGAAATTAAACTTTGGCTAGGCTTCCTACAGCACCTGGAAAACGAGCTCTCTTCCACGGTCAGTCAACTTGTCATTTCCTTCCCTCTCTGCTGCTGCTTTGGGGTTTTAAGCCATGCTAAGAGAGCACTTCTGGGGGTGCTTGAACACACCTCGTGACACGAGATGCAATCAGTCCCTGCAAGCTGACCTGAAAGCTTTGACAGCCCTTTCCAAACCTCCCTCAGTGCCACACCAGTTGGTCAAGTTCTGGCCCAATGGACTTGACAGAGCAAGAAGTACATTCTCTTTACTTCTTCATACTAAAGAAAGGAAACAGGTCCAAGATTTTTCCCTTTCCAAAAAGAAATGGTGGTTTATATAGTAGCTCGGGATGATTGTGTAACGCTGTACTTTGTATGCCCAGTTAATAATTGCTTGCAGCCTGCTTCTGATCAAAACATTTCTGCTGCCTCCTCCACCCTTCTCTTTCCCCAACCATAATAATTAGGGGGTACATTTATCAGGATGACTGAGGGGGAACATTTTTCAAGTTTTAAATGCTTTCAACTTCTTCAGAAATATATCTTACCCGGTGGAAATCATGGACAATATCAGCAGGATCACTATCAGCAAATTCAGGGACTGGCACACTGATAAACTCGACATCTTCCTCCTCCAGGATCTGAATATTTTGCTCAATCGTGTGGTAGCGAGCAGTCTGAGCTTCTGCCCCAGGCTCAGGTAAACTTAAGCCATCTTCAATGTACTTTATTCCGCAGAAATACACACCACCCTGCTAAAAATAGTGAACAACCCAGCAACAAAAACGTCAGTAACTTAGAAGATTAAAACTAATATTCTCAAAGCACTGCAGAGGAGAAAAACTTGTCAGACTAAAAGAACATTTTTCCCTTTAAATTGATTTGTACACCAAAGTAGGAGCCAATTGCTATTTACAACAGAACTATGGCTAAAACCTTAGTTATACTGAGCCCAGAGGGAGTTCTTCCCTTGAATTCAAGGAAAACAGAATCCCATAAGCGGGTTCTTAAAATCTAGTCTTATATGTATTTTTCAAAAGACAATGAAGTTCCTATATCTATACACATGCATATTATTATTAAAGTATGATCTTACTGTAGCCAAGATAACAATTTAAAACTGGTCATCCAAATAACCGCTAAAAAGCAAGTCTAATTCTACATTTTGTCCTGCTTGCAGCAGAGGGTTGGACCAGATGACTTCAAGACTTCTTCCAACCTCAACTATTCCATGAAGTTGCTTAGTTTTACAAGGTTTCAAAATTTTGGAAGTCAGTTTCTGAAATAATTTTTTTACAGTTTTAAAAGACAAAAAGGTAATACATTATAACAACCAATTTGTCCTTCTGTCACAGTACACATGGCAGGTTATCTAAGCGAAATGAAAAATAAAGTCTTGAGTCAAAGGAAGTCACAGACCAAATTTATAGGCCAGATGGTTTTAGAAATATACAACTTACACATTTTCACATGGCATCAATTTAAAGTTTTACATTGAAAACATGTCTTCAGTGCAATGTTAGTACTTCTGAATGCTTCCTTCAACCCAGACCTGACTCATAGACAAGCACCCCGGGTTTCAATTAAATAGCACTTTCAATTTCAGCTTTCTGGCATGTGGAAGGTGGAGTACCCCAGTGCTAAGGCCAGGTAAAATGTGCATTAGAAATACAGCAGGCCATCAGCTACTCAGCTTGTTAATCCACCAAGATACACTATGCTGTTTAAGCATCATTTGCAACACTACTGCTCCCCTGTAAATTTGGTTAATGTGATAGCCAAAGAGACTATAAACTGCAAGTTCAGCTAGAATCTCTCCAGTTTAATCACTTTGCCTTCCCCATTAGCAGCTGCTGTAATGGGGAAAAAACAATCCCGGTATCAGGGACAAGAACAAGAATTTCTACCTTATAATTATGTGCACTAACCAGCAGGCTAGAGGGATTCATGTTTTGCTTACGCTCTCCCTTTCTGACTCTGTGATCTTGCAAGCCCTGCAGTTTGTGAAGAAGGGAGGGTGTGCTCACACCACCTGGGCAAGAGCCCAGCACATCCAGCACTGCCCAGTGACAACCTCCCCCCAAGGGAGACAATATTTAACTCAGACCTCCCGTTTCAGATAAATGCTCCACTTCCCTGGCACTGCTGCCTTCGCAGGGCTCCTCTTGCAGCGATAACATTTGCTAAAAAGACTGAAAATACATTTTGTTAGAGTTCTAATCTTGTCAGCATGGATTCAACTTGACAGAGCATGTTTAAACCATGCTGACTGTGCTTTTCCCAAGTCTCCTGCAGGGCTTGTATTTATTTTCCCTGTGGAGGCTAGGAAGGAGGAGTCAATGTGTTGCTTTGACAAGCAGTCCCTTTCCTGTGTATTAGCAACCCCACATGCGTTGGGAAACCTGGATCAAACAAAGAGGCTTTCAAGGGGTTAATCCACCTCCAACATTTGGCACTGCAAAAGAGGAAAGAAAGCAGATAAAAATCTGGGACACCACTGGGGTTCATAAAGGCAAGTCCTATTTAGATACCATCTTTTCTCTGCAAAGTAAGGTTTTCAAAAATGCTGCTCCCTTTTATTTGTCAGCTTCACTTCCACCCTGCTCTGCTGATAGGTAACTTCGGAGCAGACCTTACTCCTGGCCTTTAAAAAAGCTGAAGTTTTGCAAAATAAAAAGATGTTTAGTTCCTATTGTTTAGTCTGCTACTCCTCTTCTAAATGTAATACAGAAAAACAGTGTGTTACTTCTCTTCTCACAGGGAAAAACACAACCCTCTCGTAACAAGCGTGTGACTTACCTGGAATGCAAAATATTTGTACAGATAGGCACCACCCAGGATCACGCCAGCCAGCATAAAGGCCAATCCAAAGCACATGCACCAGCACCAGGCCCTCCTCTGCCCAACAGCAGGCACAGCATCCTCAGGGTCCTGGAAAACATCAGAGAGGGATCTTCAACACGCTTTTCCCAAGACAGGTACAAGAGCAGGTATTTCATGCCCAGCAAGTACATTGCATCCACCAGAAAAGACTGTATGCACTTCATCACAGTTGTTTGGAAACTTACTTTATTTGTCAAAGTTCAAAACGTGTCTATTTAAGTTGACATTTAGCAAAACTTCTACTATCAGTCACTTTTAATGCCATTGTCACTGACTAAATCAGCATACCAAAGAGAAAAATTTAACAAAACCTCCGGATATATCCAATAACACACAGTAAGCCACTTCACAGATTGCAGACAGAAAAATATCCATTCTCAGGCAACCTCTGTGCAACAACAGCAGAGTGAGGAAGTCAATTCAGAAAGGCCAGATTCTTTCTAACTTGGGTAAATGCAATTTTAATAAACCCGAAGAACCAACAAAAGATCAAAGCCTGTAAGAGCAGCAGAATATATCCTTTCCCATGTTGTTCCATGAGGACGAAAGAGCCTTTACCACAGCTCAGCTGGCAGAATAGTGAAAATGGGAATGAAAAGAAGATGCTTTTTAAGTTTTTGTTGTTAAGTAAGCTTTCTTCTCTAAAACAGCATTTGCCATGCCTCTATCTGCTGTTTGTGTAATACTAAAGGAATGACAGGATGTTTCCCCTTTGGGGCACTAGTTTGCATAACCATGCAGTCCCCACGGGCATCCTAAGCAATAAACGGCTTCTTGCAAAACCGTTCTTCTGTCAGCCACGTTACAATGCTCTTTTCTCCTCCAAGTGTTTGCAAATAAAATCCAACTTTTGAGTCACCCTGTTCCAAGCTATTATAATCCTGGGAAAATACGTGAATTCAAATAAATGCAAAGAAACTCATTACCTCTTTGCAAAAAAAAAAAACCAAAACCAACCAACCAAAAACCAAACAAACAAACAAAAACACACACACACACAAAAAAAACCAACCCACAAAAAAACAACCCACAAACAGGGTAGAATGATGATCAGGGCAAAATCATTACAACCAAGTGAACAAAAAACACTAAACTAAAAAACTGACAAAGAGCATAAGGGAAGCACTTCCGAAGGCTTTGATAGCTATGATTGTTAGTCAATGTTCTGCCTCAAATTTGTTTTTGTTTTGTTTTTGGGGTTTTTTTCAGTATTTGCGACTTAGGATGACTTCCCACTAGAACTGCAGTTGTGGGTGTAGTTGCTGTGCTGTCTTGGTCCAGTTGGGAAGGAATTCCCCTTATATGGCTGAAGCCACCTAAGCAAGTCTGATACCAAACAGAGAGAGGACCCTCCCTGTAAATGGCGGGAAAAAGTGGCACTTGCTGGGAGTGACTCATTTCAACCATCCCAGAAAGGGACAAGTGGAATTTTGGAGGGACTTATTTCTTTTCACTGATTATAGAGGGAAATTCCTTGGTTAACAAATTAGGTACCTAATTCTTATGCAGCTAAAATTAAGTGATGTGAAATCCACCTCTACAGCACACTGCAATTATCTTTCATACAGAAGTGGCAATGCAGCTTCTTTGCCAGGCAACAGCTGCCAAAATCTGATTCAGAAATATTTGGAGTCAAACTGAAGATATTTCCTAGATTTTGTTTTACATTACCTTTCTAACTACTGCAGTAAATCAAGACTGTGAAATCTCCATCTTTGGAGGTTTTCAAGACTCAACCAGAGAAAGTCATGGCTAATCTTGCTTTGGCAACCATCCTGTTTCTAAAGGGAGGCTGGACCAGATGACTTCCAGAGGGCGCTTCCAACCAACATTTCTGGGATACATTACAAGACAAAGTGAGATTGGCAAGAAAACCTTTGCTGTCGACAGAAAAAGCAGAATGTAAAGACAAGTAATAGTTCTTCATAGTTTTTACATTACTAATTATTTAAGGAATTCAGTGTAAAAATTTACAGGATTACTACCTACCTGATTTTTAACCTGGTTGTTTGCAAAGACTGAGAACAGGACATAATACCCATGCTAATCTAATTAACTCTCAGGTCAGGTTGAGAGTCACTGCGGATTCTTCTATAAATCATCTCAATTATAAATCTAAACCAGGTAAACCAAGGATTTTTTATGCTGCCCTGTATCATTAGGTAACTATTTCCCTAGGTATTTCAAAGCTTAAAGGACACTTCATTGAAACATTTTTAAAATAGCTGTCATTTAAAGCACTAAGTTAATGTGAGAAAAGTGGATAGCAAATTGGCTGTGAGATACAATGCCAAAATATTCCCTAAAGATGACTATAAAGAGTATCTTTATTCTTTCCCAGTGCTGCTCTTATCCTGCACACCTTGTTGTTCCAAGCAGAATTATCCACTAGTGAAGTAACTGCCTCTTCCACTTTTACATTATTTTGCAAGTTCAGAAAGACTAACACACATACATCAGGGAAATTATGTAGAAGGCATACACAGTGTGAACACCTACCTGGAAACAGGGGCTAATGTTAGGTTCATTTTACAAAGGCCAAAATATAACCAGAAAAAACAAAGTAACATTTACACTTTCACCATGCTTGAAGGAACCTAAAGGGCAAGTTTATCCACATTCCAACCTAAATAATTTTGCTTTGGTATATAAGATGACAGATGTAAACAACTGGTTTAACACAACTCTCTTATCCTTTACCAGCAGCTAAATGTTACCAATATTATTTCTGAAAGGATCCCTAGTGGTGACATGCCAATCTATTTTGTACTTGTAGTTGCCTATTGCATTGATTTGTCTCCAGCCTAGTGAAAACAGCCCATCAAATTTAGAGCAAGAGTTCAAGTCCAGTTTAGGCTCTTCTTAGGAAAAGGCATAAAAGTACAGCATGTCAATACAGAGGAAAACTGAAACTGGCAACATCGAAAACATTTTATGCTACTGAAGCAGAACATAGAATTGATTTCCTAATCTGAAAACTAAGGATATTATCAAGCAGTTTAAAACCTGCTTAAATTAAAATATTATAAATAACCTACTGAAGCAAGATTATAATCATATTAGTTGCTGCCCCATGGCTAAGCTCCCTAAGCTTTTGTATTGTTGCCATGGCAGCTTAGTTTGGGCTGTATTGACCCAAAAGAATAATTTGTCCCTCACCATATAAATCTGACCCCCTGCACTGCAAGAGAAGAAAGTGCAATGAATGCTCACTCTCCTTCCAGGTAACTTGTGTTCTGAAAGAAAACACATTAAGTGAAAGCAGATCCCCACTAAAAAGGACAGTGCTGAATTAGCACTTCTCCCCACATGGTTACAACCACCAGAGCACATGACATTGCAGACTGACTAATTTTTCTCTAGGCCAGCTTTCCACTGCCAGAGGGATCTGACAAAAGAAAGGCTCATATACTTGAGGTGAAGACTGACCTCTAAAATGATGCCTGCTTTCATGAGCAGTAGTAATTAATTATTACTGTTACAGTCCTTTTCTTTCCCCTCTTCTGCTTCATCCCTGCCCCACGTACTTTGAACTCCCTCGTGAATCCTCAGCCTTAAGATGATGCCACAAAACTAATCTCTGACGCAAGATGCCTTAGGAGGAACTGGATGCAAGCCCAAAACTGGCTTGTTTCCCTTGATGAGCTGATTGTTCTAATTGGAAAACATTTGATTAGCCTATTTCCCATGGACAAGACATGAAAGAGAAGTATCTCTCTGCCACTTGAACATTAAATCTTACAGTGTTAAAATTAATATGTTCAGAACATCCCAACTTCAATAGCTTCAAGCTCTGCAGGAACAATTTTCCTGCAGACAGCAAATGAGAAGTATGAAATTCTGTATTATTTGAGACTAGCAAGATTCAAATCTATAGTCTTCTCACAAAGAAGTGACGAGATGACTGCCATTTTCAGGTGAGATTCCTTCATCAAGGACCACAGCAGCTAACGTAAAGCTACTCTCTGTCTTGTTACTGAAACCATGAAACACTTCACAGATGGAGATGATACCACAAATTATTTACCGAAGCACCACTCGGCTACAGAGGGATCTTCACAACATGTTTATGACAATTAGTATTAACTGTTCTGCAGTAGATTAAAAGGAAAAAAAAAGTCAATATCCCATTAAACCTGCAACTATTAACAGTTAGTAATGGCTACGAGCCATATACTCCCTCACTCATTTCCATTCAATTTTAATACAACTTTTCTTTTTTTTTTTTAATGTGCTGAATTTCAGAATGACCAAATTCATGGTTGGGGTAGTATCACAAACTTATCCTAAGATGCTCCAATACTGAGTCACAAATGTGTATAATTAGACTTGGTAATTACTTAGATTTTCCCCTTGTGGCTTTTTGTACATAGTGGAATGTAATTGTTTTAACATTCTAAAAGTAAAGCAGTCTAAAAACTTACAAGGCATATGTCTAGTTCATATTAAAATGAGTGAAAAGATTATCAGACCTTGTTCCTTTGTAGAAATAAAGGACCCATCAATGATATGATAAAAAAAATCCAAACCAATTATGAATCAGTCAGGTAAGAATCCACCTAAACCAGATATGATGGATAATATGATGTGAAAAGTCCAGAATACTGTCTGACCACTGAATAGCTATGCAAAAAATAATGTCCCAAATTTAAAAACAGATACAACACCAATAAAAATAATTTTGGGAGGGGGAAATGTCTTTCAGAATCAGCACACAGTCCTTCATCTGCAGAGAAACCAGATGCAGAGTATTACTGAGAATTATATTACTAAAAATGTCTGCAGCACAATACATGAAGCATCCATAATTATGCATGTGAGAATAACATCTAATATATAGACACACACGTATATGAAAGCTTACAGCTAGTGTGGGTAAAACTGGCTGAAAGCTGTTCAAACCAGTTTTCTTCTGAGGTCTTTTGTGTGCCACTTAGCTCACGTAGATGGACAGAATACAGTGGGGCAGTCTGAGCTTCCTAAAGGCAAATATTGACCAACTGCAGCTTTAATTAGTGGAACTGGAAGAAGGGAAGTTAACGATGTCTCCCTAAAAGTGTTTTTTAATGAGAGAGGCTAAAAAGTCTTGAAAGAAAATACTGACCAACGGCTGTATAAAATGAATTCTGTTGGTCAGGCTCGCCCGCTCTCACTTGTAAATCTGACATCTGTAGAAAATCCTCACAAAATACAGACAATTTTAAAAGAAATTAATTATGGAAGAGCTCTGCATTCCTCTGATGGCATTCCCGCCTGAAGACTGCTACAAGCCTGGTATTCTATTTATTACTTGTTGCAGATGGGAAATTAAGGCAGGTTTTTGCAAGACTCCTCACTTGGCAGAAGTCGAGAATCTGGAAGGCCATCATACTGATTTGCCTCTCAAGCAGTAATTTTATGCTTACTAATATAAAATTTAAAGTACAATGAACTTTTAACTTGCTAGGTGGGGAAAACCACTCCATATACAATAGATGCTTCAAGGATTTCTTGCTTATCTGGCAAACAAGCTATGGTTGTTTATGTGTAGTTGATATCTGAACACTGCAACCCTGCTGCGGCAGCACTGCCAGTTCCTCTTCTGTCAAAATGGACAGGGACTTGTCCATCTGGCTAGAGGTTCTCTGTCTGAAGAATAGCATGAAAACCAGAACCTTAGTTCTGCTGCTGTTTGATGTAGTCACGTAGCCTGAAAAACCAAGGAGATTAATTAATTAGAATTACCTATTAGGCAGTTGGTACTATTAACCTCTGCCTGTATTTCTAGTATCTGCATATGGTCTTTGAAATAATATTGTAAATATAACATCTGTTATACAGTCTTAGGAAATCCAGAAGTGAGAAGAGAATACATCCCAAGAGCTTTACAAAGTTCCAAGTCCAAGGTCATTTTCATGTTAGCTGAATGCTACCTTTCACCAAATAATTTATTAATAAATGAAGTGTCTGTCAAATGACTCACTTCATGGTTCAAACATCGTTAGTATAGTGGAATAAAACATTAGTATAAGCAGCCTGCTCGAGATCACCTTAAAAAGGGAATCAGTGCTGGTGGGTAGGAAGGGAGCTGCAGCTGCATGTATTGGGAAAGAGAGGTGAAGGGAGAACAAAAATCGAAAACAGGGAAGAGAAATACAACTAGAGAGAAACATGGTGGAACGTGAAGAGTCCAATTTCTCTACAGGAAGTAAAGGAAAATTACAACTGTAAAGTGAACATAAAGGATATGAATCAGCAGTTCAAACTCAGCTAAGTGATGGAGGGACAACAAAAGATACATGTCCTGAAGAGTAATCCTGCAACTAACTGACATGAGTAATCCTGATTTACCTAAACACTGCCTTCACTTCTAAGATAAGAGACTGCAAAACTTGATGGCACTCAACAATTAAAGAGGATGGCTAAAGACAGAAGAAGCCTGTAACTACTTAAACTGCTGATTTGGTTAAATTTTTGAGTAGCCCTAAGAGTAGTCGTTAGCTTTGGTCTTAAGCAGACTAGAAAGTGGCAGGGGGAGGAAAGGGAAGGCAGGATGCATTTGACACACCAAACACACTTAAATGGCCTGAAAGTTTTGTCTTTGTAGACCAGGCAAGGACTTTCTTCAGGCAATGCACATGCACAACTTTTTGCTGTGCCCTCGAACCAGGCTGTCTACAGCAACTGTACAACTAACTACACACTCTGGAGTTTACTGTTTTCTTCAAACTGTGTTCCCCAGGTTTTTCCTCTTCTCTGTTTTCAAGATCCACCAACTTCCTTCTCTTGCCACCAAACCTAGCAGTTTCAAGTCTTCCTGTACCTTCCTTCTTGTCCTGTGTCTATGCCTCCTGTAAGTTTCCCCACCCCAAAGCAGTGTTCTCTGCTCTCTGCAACTTGCTGAGTAACTGGGCACACCTTATTTCCCTTTCCTTGTTTCATCACTGCCACAAGATAAACCATTCACCACATCAGCATGCTATGCTCTAGTGAAGAGGAGCTAGGCTGTGGCCACAGAAGTGCTCTGGACTTTGGCCTGCCACACCACCCAGCACTCCTGTGCCTCTTGGTCTGCATTTTCACTGTAAACACTTAGGGAAAGGACTGCCCTCTTTTTTTTCTTTCTTTTTTTTTTCCCCCAGTACAGAGATTAACACAACACGATCTTAATACCACCTTATACTCATTCTGAAATAAGGACACACTTTTTTTACTACATGACTGAATGCTGGCACAGCTTGTCCAGGGAGGTTGTGGAGTCTTCATCCTTGGAGATATTCAGAAGCTGACTGGAGATGGTCCCAAGCAACCAGCTCCAGGTGGCCCTACTAGAAGATGGGGAATGGCCAAGATGACCTCCAAAGGCCACCTCCAATGCCTCCCAATCTGTGAAACAGATCTACGGTTTTTAAGTAATACTAATACAGTGTGAGGATTGCTAAACAACCCTAACCACTTGCTTCACTATAGAAAAAAAACCTTCAGGAGCACTGAGTCTGTGCTAGACAAGTAAAAAAGCTCCACACATCCTTTATTTCCTTGCTTTGCTGTTTTATCATTCTTCTGCCTTTCTCCCCTCCTCCCTGCCCATGAAAACACCAACAAAACCTACAACATTTGGAAAATATCTTGTCTTTAAATGTCTGGATGCTGAACTCAAAAGGTCTTGTGCCACTGACAGTCACAGAGAGGCAGAATTGCCACTGCCCTATACTGAATACAGATTTTTCCTAAGCTTGGCTAGTGAAGAGGTGGTGGAAGTCATGTTTATTTATATGATACATTAATGTTGCTGAATTTATCTATACATATTAATCAGTTAGGATGATGGAAAATTGTTCTGCATTCAACACCTATTTTTCTCAAGTATTTTAAGAAAAGAGGAGTGTTCTGGTGCAAGTTTGCAAGTCATAGATCAAAACATGCAGGTGAAAGCTTGCACATGTATCTTACAAGAGGTGCCTGAGGGATATTTATTTTAAACAAAACCCCTCGAACCCATGAGGTCATATGGGACATTTTTCAGAATGCCTTTTGCTTTCAGAAAACAAAATTACTACACCCTTTATGGTTACAGCATGTCAAACATGCCATTTCATTAAACTGTCCAATTTTGAAAAAGGCTTCATTTTTAAACATTGCCAGAATAATATCCCTTTCCCCACCTGCATTCTTTGACTTAAAACTGACTTACATTCTACTGTACTTATAAAAACTACACTAAATCAATTTATAACTTCAATGCAGTATTTCTCTCATCTTTATCCTGAATTAGATCAATGTTTGAAAACAGGAACTTAGAAGGTTCCTATCCCACTTAAAATGAATCAATACTAAATTATCTCTTTGACCTTGATTGTTCCAGTTCCTGTCTCTTCCTTATCCTGCTCACTTCTTTTATCTGAAATTTCTCTGCTTTTTTCCTACGACTGCCTGAGTCTCAGACTTCAGTATGATGGAACACTATGTGGATTTAACCTAGATTTCTCTCAAGGCTATTTTCCCAAGCGGAGTTGGCTCCTTCACCCAAGAGATCTTATTAGCATGCACATATGCACCACTGAGCCTCAGAATTTAATAACTCTATTCCCAGTTCAGCCACAGATGGTATGCCATCTCAAGCAAGTTACAAATGCCGTGTCTCAGTTACTCCCACAAGTAGAATTTAGCATCACAGAAACCACATGTGAGGTCTGTAGTCCAGCGTCTTGCTCTAAAGGAGAGTGGACACTGAAGCCTGTCCTGTCAAGGTTTGAAAACCTCTAAGGCTGACACTTCAAAGTTTCTCTGGGTAACCTCCTCAGCAGCATTCAGTTCTCCTCAGACTGAAAAATATTTTGCTTATACCAGCTGGAAGCTCTCCTTTTCCAATTTACAACCACTGTCTTTTCAGTCACCTCCCCAGGTGTTGGGAGGCTGCCTTTGAAGGCCTCTCCTACAGCAGTTTCATCTCTAGGTTGAACAAGCCAAGCCCCATTCCCTTGGCAACTCCTCACAGGGCATATACTTCAGCCTCTGACCATCATGGTGGCCCATTCTGGACTTCCACTGGTTTGTTGCTGCCTTTATTTGGATAAAAAAAGCCCTCAGCCTTCAAGAATGACAGTGACTTGGGTCAGCTGACTGTTCACCAGAAGCCTTGGGTCTTTCTTAAGCAGAACAGCTTTCCAGTCAGCAGGTCCCCTGCCTGTCCTGATGGAGGGAACGAGTGTGCTCCAGGTATAGACTTCGCATTTGCTATTTCTTAAACTCTGGAGATTTTGTTCAGCCCATTTCTGTAGCCTGTTGAGGTTCTTCTGAATGGGAGCCTTGTCCTCAGACAAATATACCCCCCTAATACATTTATTAGTGAATTAAGATGCATAGTTCCTCTACAGCAAGCAGAGTTCTCTGAGTGGAAACCATTCTATATGCAAATACGTAATAGCATTCAATTGTACCACTTATGAGTATCAGCATACAAGAGCTGACCTTGAAAAACTTACATTTAATTACGACCTCTTTCTAGAAAAAAATGCTGGAACAAACTAAAGGGCTTCACTGCATTTAGACTTTCAAAGACTGAGGTGGAGCACACACTCCAGCGCCCAGCACCGGGCTGTATCGCACCCTGCAGAAGCACAGACGCTGGCCATTGTTCAAACACCTCACCAAGAGGTACAAAACTCAAACATTAGGCAAGACAACACACCCCACTGTGCAGCAGCCTCAAAAAGTCGAGCTTGGCCTCCCATCCAGCAAAGGGTACTGGATTTTCAAACGTGTAAACACAAGGGTTTTTCATTTCTATGTAGACTTTAAATTTTTAAAATAAATAAATAGATTATTAGACCCTGGTGATTCAGCAACTATAGGAGATCCACCCAAGAGATCACTGACCCCTCCCAGTTATGATCTCCCCAACACACTCTTTTCCCATAGTCATGCCACTGTCTCGTTCTACCCTCAAAGGAGCAGAAAGCTGCCATCAAAAGCAAGAGTTTACTGAACCCTAGAAGGAAGACAACCACAAATTACCAAAGATTTGCATTCAAGGAACTCTACTCTTAAAATGCCTGTGGGTTTTATTTTTATGTTTGTGTGTGCATATATATATATATAATTATATATTACATACTTAATAAAATATAAACTTTACCAAAATATTTGTACAGACACACTGACACTATTATATGGAAAGAACAAACAAAATAGCCATTTATTTTTTCCACAATCTCTACAGTAACTGTTGGCCAAATATTACTTTCCCATTTTTTGATGGTGAATCTTGTATGTCTGTTGCACATAGCACCCTTGCTTGTAGATGACACTTGGATCATTCAGAAAGGACGTGCATTTCTCTTTTTGTCCATTTTTGTCTAAACCCTACCTAGGCCATGTCATGTCTGCCACAAAACCGTTTCTGACTTCATTGCAGAGCTTCATCTTATTAATTATCTCATTCCTTTGGTTTACCACATCTGTAAAATTAGGACATATATCCAAGTTTTATAAATTAGCATGCTTTTCATCTGTAGATTCAAAGTAATTTCCACTGAGGATAAAAAGCGGTACATAAATAGTAAGAAAATGAATGTTGTATTATTCATACGGATCAAGAGACTAAAAGCAGATAATACTAACCTTTGTCAATCATAGCATAAGGGGGGATGGGGAGAAAAAATGGGGGGGGGAAAAAAAGGAATCTGCAACAGCTAACAAAACATATAATTACTTATCCCAGCTGTGGTTATGTTTTGAATGTCATAATGTTTTTGGAGACAAAAAATAAAGAACATTTAAAATTACTAGGACTTAAAAATTCAGTATTTGCTTTTGAAGATATTTCCTGAAAGTCACAGAGAATACTATTTTCTTTGTGTGTAAGCTATTTGGTGCCTGTAGCTAGTGGCTACTGGATAGAAAACATGTATAATGTCGACAAACATTCCAAAACTGCAACTGCAGAAGATTTAACTGAAAACATTACTGGAGCTAAGTATGCTAACCATTCTTATGCCCACCCAAAAGACCCCTAGCATCAACATTTATTAAAATCCTGACAAGAAAAAAAAAGGGAAAAAAACCTCATGCAAGTAATAAAAAATACAATCTGAGTCTATAACAACACAACTGTGAGATTACATTTGCAACTGCAAGTATTTCATTAAAACACTTAACAGGAAAAAAACATTTATAGACATTATATTTTGAAATTTTGAATATTTTGAATTTCTTTCAGATGTTTTTCACAAGAAAGCTCAGCATTTTGATCCACATCTTCAGAAATTAACTAGTTTAATTTGAGCTTTCCCGGTTAACAGAACTTTCGTTCCAACAGCCTCTGTTTAAAGGATATTCCTCCTACTACTATACAATGTCGATATCCAAACCAGTTTCTTGAAGCTTATCAGAAAGACAAAAATACTGCAGCACAGAAAGGCAGGAGTGAGCATAAGTGAAGTACTTATGGCATTTACTATACTATTACAGCGCAGGATAGATCTGCTACATATTGCACTATATAAAGCTTCATCTAATTACAGACTTTTCCACATCACGATGTTAAGGGGCAAAAAGTTTTCCAAATACATTTTTAGGGCAATGGCCCTCAGCCAAGTAAAACTTTGTTAATCTGGAAAGAGAAACTATTTAGAATTGCATGAAGTATGTGCATTGTCTCTATAGTCACCCCTGCACTGAATTCACATGAGTGGTAAGGTACAGCCATCAGCTCTTGCTCAGTCAGCCAAAAACATAAATGGTATAAACAACTGACACAGCAGTTATCACAAAGGTCTGGTAGAATACATCCTGTTTGAAATATTAAATATCATTCTTCTGGGAAATGGCTGTATTTCCCAACTAAAGCCTTGTATTTGTTATTCAGGTCGGGAAGTTATGAGAAACAGAAAAGGAAGCGAGACATAGAGCACTGACAGAACTCCTGTGTCCCACAGGTTCATTTCCATTGCTGCGGGGATGGGCATGGCACAAGCTCTTGCAGATCGCTTTTTGAACTTTCTAGCTTCTAATTCCAAATTCCTAAACTCACTTAAAAATAGCAAGAGATTGTCAGAGGAGCACCACTAGCTTTTAAAGATCTTGGTTTTCTAGTATCTCTCAACTTCTGGCAACCTCTACAAAACAGCTTTAGGAGCCAAATGTCTCAAGATCACAGTTACCTTATTTTCAGGAAGCTGCACTACTTAACCAGTAGCACAGATTCACCATGTAAAAGGATGCAGTGAATGACACAAACCAGAAGGCTCCTTTTCTTACTAAGAGTTCCTCATTAATAACAAAAATTTTGTTCAATAAACTCAATTTACCCTAATTTATGTTTGCAGGTACCAGTAGAGTCAAATGAAGTAACAGATCCCTGGGTACCCTTTGTGCCTGAAACTGGAAGGTTTTTTCGTCTGTGGTTTGGAGGGTTTTTGTTAAAATCTTAGCAATGTCTGGGAGGAGAAGGGGGAGAGAAGTCAGTTTCTTAGGATTTTTTACTTCTGGTCTTCTTTTAAATAATCATTCCTTAAACCACAATGCTCTGAGATACAGCAGAGGCTGGCTGGTTTAATGACCTAGTTGCATCACAGAAAATACTGGAAAATACAAAGACTGCTCTTCCTCAATGGTGACTGGTGAAAGGCCTATAGAAAATTTGGCTGGAGGAAGCCTATAAAGGGAATAAGGAAACTCCTCCAAGAAAAAAAAAGAAACAAAAAACAAAAAAGTCAACCCTTAACCATTTAACTACAGACATGTCCCATAAAGTGGTAAAATCTTTTCTGAATAAACAAATTACTATTTAATAGTACATATACTAATACCTACACCATATTAATATGTTATATAGTAGTTACATATAAACTGTAAAGTTAATATACCCATTTCAGAAAAATCTAACAACAATTACATAAAATCTAAGGGGTTTTCTGCATAGCAAAATAGTGCTTATTAGTTGCTCAACAGATTTCCCAGGTGGATCTCCTTGCTCTGGGTTAAAAAAGCCTACTTTAGTATGCTCAAGTGAAAAAAAAAAAAACCAAAAAAAACAAAAAAACACAAACCAGATTAATTTTAAAGGTCAGAGTAATAATGTTATAAGGAATAAATGCAGAGAGCTGCTGCTTTAAAAATTCCTAATATTTACACTTTCACACTGAACTCTCTGCAGATGCAGTTATCCAAAGGTCAGCTACAATACATATGGGTGAATCCACAGCTTCCGTGCCCAAAGCTGTATGCTGGAGAGAGGCACTGCGTGGAGCACCCAAAGGGAAAAAAAATAGTTTTAAAATGTTGCCACCTACCTCAATCACAGAAGGGAGCAATAGCCTGAGAGCTACTGAGGGCTCAAAGATCTTTGGGATGGGCTTAATCTATTGAGTGGCCTCTGCAAGATGTCTGAAGACTTCAACTATGCTCAGAACCATCCTTGGCTCTCCAAGGATCTATTGTCGGGAGAAATGTTAAAATACCACACATTGTTTGTTTGTTGGGAAACTGGGTCATAAAATACTCTCTTGTAAAGACAATGAGCAAAGTGGAAAATTAAATGTGGCCTGAGAACCTTCACTAAGAGGATTCTGTATTTTGGCCAAGCACTGCAGCACAGGAGTACCATCCCAGCAGCAATTACAGAGTTGTGATGGCTGCCTACAGTACGTATAGAGATAGCTTCACAACGCACCGTATAATGCATATAACATGAAGACAGGATTAGCACTCCTGATTTTTAAACTCCCTTTAAAGTAACATACTCCAATGCATAAAACCATTGCCTTCTGCAAACTTTTTTTTTAAAGTCACTGTTCCAGTGACACATCCCTATTCTTGCATCTTCCTCTCTGACATTCCCCAATTCATTTCTGATTAGTATGTGCATCAGAGGTTACTGGGCAAATTTTGGCAAGATCAGAGAGTATTTCTATGCTACATCATCAGCGTATTTTGGCTGCAAAGCTGATAAAGTCCTTGGAAGATTATGCATTTGAGAGTAATCCTGCAATGGCAAAGTGTCAGTCTTCAAGACATGGTGCCAGGGAAAGCAGCAGAATGAGACTATCAAAGAACTAGCCCAAAAGCTCAGACCATTACTTTATATTTTCTGGATGTTTTGGAGTATTTCGCTTTTTTTCATTAATATCATCTGGTTTACTAATATCTCTTGCTCAAATCTTTGGTAAATTCTTGATAATAAAATTCTGAATGTATAATTCCACTGATCCTCTTCCATTCTTACTGTTTTCCCTTTACTTCAGTCCAGAATGTCTCCCAGGACTTTCTTCATGAAAGAAAGCTTTATAAAATGTTGCTATATTTTTCATGTTTACAGTTGTGATCCAAATCTATTTATTTTCCTACAGGAACAATGTAGAAGGAAAAACAAACATCCCATATATGCTGTTTTGGAGATGTGACTTTTTCCATCTACCAGAATTCATTCTTCCAATATACATTCCCACACTGCATTCAAACCTCACTTTTCCAACAATGAATTGATATGAATTACACATTCGTCAGATGCAGTTTATTTTCCCCCTTTCCTCCAAAGAACTGCATAGGCAGTTGAAGTTGTAGAGTGGTGGGGGGAACATCTGCTTCTAATGCAATTATATTAGAGGAGGCACAGTTCAAAGAGCATATCTTGCAATTACCTCAAAGGTATCAAGTTTTACAAGGGCCCTCAGTTGCTTCACCCCCCCAACTCCCTGAGATCTGACACTAGACTCCCAGATTTGAAGAATGACATACCTCCAGAGCTACATGACATAATTTGTTTCACTGTTGTTAATCCTGCATGGGCTGCACGGCCTCTTCCACTTAAACTACAGATGACACTACTGTACTCACATCTACTTTTAATTATCCTCCAAAACACGTAATCTCAAAAAAAAGCTTAATCAAGAGAATTTTGAACACTGGTAGGTGCAGGTCTGCAGAGAAAAGACAGAAATATGTCAAGGAGAATGTCAAAGACTGCACGTCCCTTAAGAGCACTCATCTGCTTTTGGAATTTTCATCTGTACTGAGCATCCGCTCCCAGCATTCTATTTTAGGACTGTTTTAAGATTTGTTAAGACCCGTTCATCCCCTGACAACAGTGCAAGAACTTCTAAGTAGCTACTGTGAGACCAGACCACCTTTTGACCTGGTTAATAAATGTTCACAAGTCTCCTATCCAGGCAAGGAAAGCAGTACTGAGACCTGGGCAAAGTTAAGGCAGATCCTGTATCTCATCCTCAGCTGCAAGAATTTACAGCTCTGCGTTAAGGAAATCATATTCAAATGACATGCTTCCGTCAGTGTCTGGGCAGGGTCAGGCGGATTTGCTCCCCAGTGTACAATTAGCCAGATGTATTTTGTTTGTTTAGCAGTAGGAAAAACAAGTCAAATTTGGTAGGCTGTCTGGAAACAAACATCTTCCAGGGCAGGTCCGGATTCCCAGATAGTATGAAAACCCCATGTTCTGGAACGTGTAGCTCTTTTCTTGCTTACGTGCCTGGTATCAAACTGACCACCAAGCCTGGGGTCAGACAGGACCTCTAAAGCTCAATCTGGGCTCAGGGAACACATTACTTTCTAGAGAAGGACACTCCTGCTAGGAATACAGAGCACCTAACAGATTTCCCATAATTGCATGCAATTTGAGTAACCATACTGTCTCATCTGTTGTGCCACACTGCTTTATTAAGTCTAGAGACTTAAATACTTTGGTCAGAGTTTTATTTGTAACTGCAGTATGTTCAGTAGAAGTGTGAAATTTAACCACTTGCTGTACCAGGAAGATGTCACTAGAAACATCTTTGTGGTTCCCCCTGGCTTTGAAATGACACTGGATTCTGCAGGTGAAGAACTTGGACCCATGAAAATCACAGCAAAACCTGCACCAGGGCACAACTTCATGCTGCAAACTGTCTTTCTGGGCAGAAGCTCATCATAAATATTTAGGAAATTAATAAACACAGCCGCTTTTGCAGAGCCAATATGGTAATTCAGAGGCCTGATGCACAAGAAACTGTGAAAGCAAATGCAAACAGCGAGACACGCTGTTTATGTGCAACTGGCCATTTTTCAAGTTTTCATTCACTTTCCAAAAAGCTTAGAGCAAATTAGACTACTCTTAATTAAGAACTGGTTTTGATTACCGGAGCATAGAAACTGCAACCAAACCCCTTTATATTCGAGGCAGTTTTGAACTTCAAAAACTTTAAAAGCCGCTGCCTTTTTGTTCTTTGTTGCTGTTTGCAGAAGGGGAGGCGACAGCAGCGCCCGGAGTTCGGGTACTGTTCTTCGGCTGGGGGAGGCTATTTCTTTGTTCCTTTATTTAAGCCAGCGGCAAGTTCCGAGGCGAAGTTCTCTGCTGCAGGCTCTGCGAACACGCTGCGGTACAAGCACACACAGCCCCCCAACTTCTCCCTCGCCAAGCGCTGCCCTGTTCCCGGGGGTGCGGGAGACCGGGACCCCGCCGGGCTCGGCCGGAGATGGGGCGGGGGGGATCGCACAAGGTGAGAGAACCGGGCACGATCCGCCTTCTCCACGCAAACCAGCTCCCACTGCCGAGCCGGGCACAGCGAGCAGGGCTGCGGGAGCGGGCGGGCANTACCTCCGGTTTCCAAGAAGTAAATTACAACAAATCACATCCACACACACACACAAAAAAAAAAAAAATCCCCCCCCGACCCACCACAGAGATTCCCGGCGCCTGGAGGAGCGGAGCTGCAAAGCTCGCTCCCTGTCAGCCATTTTAGGAGCGTGAGGCGACGGGGCGCTCGGCAGCGCAGCCTGCCTTCCCCGCCGGGCCGCCCGCGGGTCCAGCGCG
>VXAU01004670.1:443202-487486 GCA_013399695.1 Formicarius rufipectus | reverse complement strand
CATCCCCCATCTCCTGTATCCCATCTCCAATGTCCCAGCCCCCGCTTCCCTTCCCGGCCGCGGGCGGCAGGTGGCGCTGCCCCGCGGTGTGCGGGGACGGGTGGTGTTGTCGCGCCGCCCTCGGTCACTGTAGTGATGCTAAATTGCATTACCTTCGCTCCCTTAGGCTAAATACTCATGGTGATGTCATTCCAGGAGGAACAGTGATAGTCCCACCATTTGCTGGTGTTAGTGGCCAAAGCCCAATCTGTCAGAATCTAGAAACAGGCGTTTCGCACACCGTTCACTGTAGCATGCCATGAGAAGCTCTGTGCCCGTTCCCTTCCACTCTTAACTTCACATAAGACTGAGCAGTCTTCCTTTAAAATATGTAATATACATATTTATTGCAGCTTAAGGTAAAGGGCTTAGGCCAGTGCCAGTAAAATGACTGAATTTAGCTCATTGTCTCCACTCTGTGCCTGGCTTTGTGAACACAGATGTCAGAAAGAATAACATCAATTCCACTGATCTTCCTTTCAACAAAAGTATCTTGTAGAAGAACTGCACACACTTAACAATCGTGTAGAGAATTCCAGTGCCTTTTGCCTGTGGTATTTGCTGTCAAAACTAAAATTCCAATGCATTTGCCCCATTGTCTGGCCTATGTCACAGCCCTGATGATTAATAATAAAATATGTATTTTTCCATTTGATTTCACTAAATGTATGTCCAAGACTATGCAAGCTTGTAATAGATTAAAACAAATTTTGGAGACTCATTTAGTCTTAATAAGCTTATTTTTTGTATCATATTGGGAAATGGGAAATGCTGTGAGCAGTATTTCTTTCTTGAGCATTAACATTTTAAAAAATAAGATTGCCCCCTTCCCCCTTCCAGATGAGAGCAATATTTTAAGAATATATAAAATATTTCAATAATTCCTTTCATGCTTCTTTAATGTTGTCCTTTTTTTTTTTTTTAACCACCTGCAGAATTTCCAATGTGCTGCTCTGCAATGTGACAGACCGGGTGTCATTTTGGTTTGTGGTCACAGATTCTTCCAAAAATGTGACAACAGTTCCTGGAAGTGAGGTAGAGGCAGCTATCAGGTACAGTCACTGCTTTTGCAACCTTTTCTTCCTTGCTTACTGAGGATGCTTTCTTTCCCTGGGCCTTGTGTGAATGAGTACACTTCTTTTTAAGGATGAATTAATACAAGTAGTTAAAACACCAAGGGGCCTGTAGTCTTTCATGAATGTGAGATTAGAGGATTTTTAACAGTCCCACAGAATGCAAAGCATGTGAATTTGGGATTATAACTTTGGAAAGAGTCTCTGTTAATGCTGGAGACTCAGAAGAAATCTAGTCCCTTTCCAGAGCCCTATCTGTGCTTTGCTACCCAGTGTGTGGCACATACACTGCCCCCATCTGGCTGCTACATTTCCCAGTGAGGGAGCCTTCTCCCTCAGATGATGGAATTGTACACTTTCTGGGTGGGATTAATACAATTTAGCTTTCACTGCATGCTGCATGCACATCTATACCTGGACTAATGACCATAGGCTTCTGTTTTCAGTGCGTCTCACTAACAGTTCATCTGATTTAATTTAGAAGTTCAGCTTTCACATGGGAAGAGCTCGTGTGAACTCCTAGCAGAGCTGGCTATGTCCCAGCTTGGCTTAAACAATCTTATGCTCACATTCTTTTCATACCAGCTCATTCTAGAGTGCCAGTCAATATCACAGCTGAACATTGCTTGTACAAAGTACTGTGTGGTACAAATCAGTTTGATTTCTACTAAAAATCACATTCTGCATCAAATAAAAGCAAGAATGTGGACCTGATGAGGGAAAAAGCAAAAGCGGGTAGTCTGACTTCAGTGGTCCATCAGACCTTCACAGGGGGTTTTTAGGGATGAGTCCCACAGGCAGAATAACTCACATACATTTCTCAAGCACAGAGTGGAAAAGGGTCCTCTTTGTTTTCAGGCATTTTCTGCTCTGTCTTGAAAATTCGTGTTGTCTCTGTGGAGGTGTAATGCCTAATTCCTGATGAATGAGTATGCCTTCTTTTGGAAAGATTAACTTAAGCCTGTGAGCAGATTAAACTATTTCCTACAGAGACACCAAACAATAGCTACGTAGCATTAGTGGAGGAAGCAGATTATTTATTCACTGAAGCTCTCTGTAAGAGTGCTGGAATGCAGGGTTTTTGCATTTCTGTTATTCTTTGATAGATTCAGTAGCATAAGCTGATTTATTTAAGTCTTTTATGTGCCCTGTTTGGCACAGAAATTAGATGCTATTATTGCTTGGTTTTTTAGCTGTTGTCTGTCACCTGATAAACAATATGCTATTTATGAAAAGTTTTAATTCCTACCTAATTTAGAAACAAGACATAAAATCGTCTATAAAACTATGATGCTTTTTGTTCAAGTGCTTCTAATTGCAGGCTTCCATACTAAACCTTTATTCTAATTTTTCTTACTATGGTAGCGCAGAAGAACACTAGCCATGGACCAGAAGGTTGTGGTATGATATTCTTTACAAAGTAAGAATAAAGAGGAAGGTAAACCATCTCAGAGCTCTTTATGAGATTCAAGATCTTACATAAATATACACAAGATATAGTTATGAACATATAGATATGAAATGCACTTGTTGCCTGCACGTGTATGTAATTCTGAAACGCCAGCCATTAACAGAGGGTGAACAATGCTTATTTCAGCTGTTCACAATGATCCTTTCATATAAGTAAGGATGAAAATCTTTTCTAAATGACAGACAGCTTACTGTATAATGAGTCTTATAACATGCCATGGCTTTCAGTCCTCTCCAGGAATGCTGGCTTTCCATTAAGGCTAAGAACTTCCTTTCTAAGGGACAGTGAAACATTATGATTTCCAAGAGAAGAAATTTGAAAAATCTTACCTGTTTTTCCCCTTACATCTTAGGAAGTACTTACTGTATGGTAAACAAATTTAATTTTATACAAAAAAGAGCTGCTTTAATTCATACAACTGAAATCAAAAAGAATTTCTCAGGACCAATATGTGTAAACACTTTTTCTCAAAAAAATTTATTATTTGAAACTACTAATGAAAGATATTGCTAAAGCCTCTCAGATTCAGATTCAGAAATACCTGCAAATGCTTACAGGTAGTGAAAATGGGTGAAGAGATCCATTACAGGGTAGCAGTTGTGCTACTCCCATGAGAAAGCATATTTCTGAGACTTAGAGTTTCTCATAATGGAAAAAAAAATGTGCAAAGTACAAATCCCTTTAGCTGCATCCTGCAGGGAAGAAGGATGTGTTGACAATAGGAGCGGATTCCTCTGGACCGCATTGTGTGCTGTGTCTCATGGACATAAGAAAATCTACAGCATCAGGGGCAGATGTACTGGCCCATAACATGCAGGATGTTTCAGTTTGAGGAATCAAGGGGCACTGTAAGTAAATCCTCTGTGCATTGCAGGGTATGTCTGCCATGCCCTTGCTAATCTTGAATGCTGCATGAGCAAGACAACAGAGACACCCTTACAGATTACAATCTGCAGTGTCTTCAGCACATGGTCCAAAAGGGAAATAAATAAAAATGCTGTTCTTCAGGTGTCATCTATATTTCCCAGTTTTTCAGATAAATGCATATGAAGGTCTGGTGTTCAAAATGTTGGAAGTGTGTGAGTGTCTAGGGATTACTGATGGGGTCTGTGTTAAAGTGAAGGCCTGTGTAGTCCTACGAACATCACAGAATGATGAAATCGTAGAATCAAAGAATCAATTAGGTGGGAAAAAACCTTCAAGACCATAAAATCCAACCTTTGATCGAACACCACCTTGTCAATTAAACCGTGCCACATCTGGTCGTTTTTTAAACATCTCCAGGGGTGGTGATTCCACCACTTGCCTGGGCAGTCCATTCCAATGCTTAACCACCCTTTTAGTGAAGAAATTCTTCCTGTTGTCCAACCTGAACCTCCCCTGGTACCTCTTGAGGCTATGTCCTCTTGTCCTGTCGCTAGTTGCCTGGGCCAAGAGACCAATGACCCTAAAGGTAGATGACATCCACAGCCTTTCCCTTATCATGCTGGATCAAATTCAGAATGCAGCACATTCATGAATAGTTCTTTTAATTTCTTCTATGTTTTAAACTTATCAAATACCTTTAAAAAGAGTTGTGATGTTCTTTCTGGTTGTTTTTTGTTTTGTTTGTTTGGTTTTTTATGAAGGATGAACCGGAACAGAATCAACAGTGCCTTTCTACTGAGTGACAAAACACTGCAGTTCCTGAAGATAACCTCAACCTTATCACCTCCCGTTGAACCCTCTACGCCTGCCTGGCTTATTGTATTTGGCGTTGTTCTTTGTCTCATTGTGGCTGGGATTGTTTTCCTCGTTGTTTCAGGCATTCAGAAACACAAGAAGTAAGAGGCTTAGCCTTTCTTCTGTTTTAATGGAATATTGGCTAGTTAGGTCAGTTGGCCTGGTTTTGTGTTTCAGAGCAGCCTCAGGGAAACTATAGCTGGGCCCCCTTCACTCCATAATTAATGACAATGTGGTCCTTTTCTGAGCAGAGGGAGGGTTTAATATTTTTAACTGTGAGGTACAGATGCCTTAGTAATGCTGGGATGTAATGAGGAAATGGGAGTGTAAGAATAGTATCCTGGAGGCCACCTAGCCAGAAATGAGCTTTACAAAGACATTTGATGTCATTCTTCCAAAGGTCTATTGTGCCACAGGTGAACCTCCTCTCACAGGTGACCGACACAGCTGCCTGCAGGGAGAGGGCTGGCAGTGACTGGACCCTTTCCAGGGCAGTAGTGCCAAAAGCTGGCAGGACTAAAAAATAAGTTGCTGCTGCAGCTTGAGAAGACTCAGTAGAGAACACCATAGTGAGTAGCTCAGTGGAATGGTGTGGGAATCTCACCTACCATTCATGACCTGAAAAGCCCAAAGTATCCAGCCCTTCACAGGTTCATGGGCAGATCTCCCCATGAGCTTCGGTGTTTCCTGTCTGGGTAGGACAGGGATACTCTCAGTTTCTGCCCTGTGGTGGCACTGGTGAAAAAGAGAAGGCTATTCATGCTTTCCCAGTGTGAGTATGTTGGAGAAACACAGAAAATAGGTGGAGTTTTCATCCTGCCATCGCTGTTGCCTCCGAGTTAAACATAAGGAATAGAAATTTCTCAGCTGAGTTGAGATTCTGCCATACAAGTTCAGCTTCTGCCATGCTTTTATCTGCCAGAGAGGTTAGGTTAACACAAAATTATGACTTCAGCAATAGATTCATACAGGAACAGCAGAAGAACTGAAGAAGGGTAAATTTCTGCTGACAACTAGATAATGTTAAAGTTATTGACTTGATGATTGCATCTCAAATAGAATAATGGATTAATATATGAAAAGTTTTGTGTTGCAAAAACTTTTCCTTTCTGCCTCCTTATTACCTTGAAGAATGTTAAAAGACCTCAGGAAAACAACACTTACTGTGAAGGTTAAATGCTTCTTAGAGAGAACCTTTAGTAATGTAGTCAGAATCCCTTCAGCTATATTTTGCATTCATAGGAGTTGCATCAATTTCCAAAACCCCTTTCATAATTCAAAAAAACCCCCCAAAATTCAATGAAGAATAGATGAAAGATGCTGTTGGGGAAAGAGTCTGGGCAGGTAATTGGGATCTGTGGATAGTTTAAGCCATCACAACCATGTCACAACCATATTGTATGGACTGAGTTATTCCATATCTGAAAAAATGGAGACTAATGTTACTATCTGAAGCCCATACCTGCCCTGTGTGTAGTATCATGCCTCTTTATGTATTTATAGTGCCTGACTTAAAGGGGGTCTTTGTGCATTTCAAATAAGTGCAATATAGATATGCTAAATAGCTATGATTTTTCTAGCTAAAATAATCATTTATGCTTAGACAGAATTTCCTCCCTTTTTGTTTTCAAAACAACTCCACAGAGTTTAGCACTTTTCCTCAGCATAGTGTAAACTACATGTTCTTATCGACATACCACCATTAATATGGCTTGTTGCTGCCTGCCTGTCCTCACTTGGCACCTCTCTGTCTCATGCTCTGGTCCTTTTCATTGTTCTGTTTCTTTTCACTTCTCCCTCTGCCTTTGTATATAACTTTTCCTCAGAGCAGACTCATCTGTGGCTGAACTCTAACCCTCCTTTCACATCAGTAACATCTGCAGGCAGGGGCAGGGGAATGAGAGAGAGGTTAAGCATATATTTCTTCCATCTACTGTTGCAAAGTCTGGAGTGGTGAAAAGGATGATCTGGGCTACTTAACTTCCTAAAAGAAAGAGCCAGATATCAGAGTAGTGAACTTCAGGAGTGCTGATCTCTTATTCAGACACTGAAGTAAGTGACCAGGTTGTCAAAGACTTCAGCATGTCCAGTAATAAGTTTTCTTGAAAATCTATCCAAAGCTTGCATAATGGCAACTCTGTTGCCTAGTAAGTTGTGTTGTACGTCTGGCCCCAAGGGTGGTGTTGACTTCTCATAAATCTGGCATTTTGTCTTTAAAGGCCTCTAAAGTACCATTTAAATACCTCAGTTCAGATGAGCCCTAAAAGTAGGTGATTCAGACTGTTCATGTTCAGGGTGGCAGGGAAGCGTGATTGGCCTGTAAAGGAGTTTCAGTATCAAGTTAGACTCAAAGATTTACTTAATTAGGTCTTCTCTGTGTTTCACAGCCAACAGTAAATTGCAAGTGCAGCTGCCTGCAGCTTGAAGAGCTCCACGTGACCATAGCCCTTGTCTTTGCAGTGAGCTGGATCAGACACACTGTCTCCCAGCCTTACATTTCTTCTGTCATTGCAGCAATAGGACACCTCCCTCCCCAGTAATAGACTTGCCACATGCTCAGGGCAGGACCATCCTCTACTGTCTATTCTGAACTAGCATGAAGTCTATCCCTACCCCTACAAGATCCCATCTGCAGTACAGGCCATAAACATTCGCCTTGGGAGGAGTGAAAATAGAGTAATATCTAATTTGCAACTGTGGGCCTTCCTGAGCTGGATTTGGTCTTCATGTATTGGGTAACCTACAATGTTTTCTCTTCCATTAATTTGCTGAATCTCCCTTTGGATTAATAGAAATTTTTAGCTTCCCTGAATTCCTCTTGCAATGAGTTCCACACATCTTCTACTTCTCTCATTCCTTTTGAACCTGCTTCTTAGTAACTTTTTATGTTTCCAAAGTTTTGTATTAAAGAACACTCCTTTTATCAGTGTAAGAGCAGATACATCAACCAGAGGACAGAGGTTTCCGCTACTACACCCCAGGTTTATTTTAGCAAGTCTGTAATGTTGAGAATCTTCCAAAGGCCAATAAAATTTTATTATTGTTAATATCTCTGTTAGCAGTTACACTGAGTCAGATTTTTATGATTGTCCTGAATCAGATTGTTACAGTACATTTTGTGGGATAGGAAGAAGCAGTGCGGCTGACCTTTGAGTTTCTTATCCTCTGAAACTGCTGATGCTGCAGGCTGTAAAGTACAGCAGGGTTTTCAACTATGAACTAGTAGTTCCCAAGGTCAGAATAAATCTTGAATTAAAGGAACATTGTGACATTTTGACTGGTATTTCATTATTACATCCTCTCATGGTTGTATTTCTAGATTTTTTTAATTTTAATTTTTATTTTTAATTTAGATAATTTTATTCATCAACTATTCTGTTTTCTGGGAGAACTTACCTGAAAAAGTGAAAGCCATGCAACTGTTTGATCTAGAAAATAAAAGTATGAGGTACTGAGTAGGAAGGTGGATGTTAATGAAATCTGAAGAAAAAGTGCAGATTTGCAGCATTGAGAGTACCTAACTTTGGTGAAGATAATCATGGAGTGTGAAGGCACCCAGGCCTCCATATTTGGAGACTATAGTTTGTCTAGAGCTGATCTATTTCTAAAAAGTATGCTTTAATTTGTACATGTCATGGGTGAAATCTATGACATACATTACAGGGTCGGACTACATGTTTAGTGTAGTCCTTCCTGATGTAAAACAAGAAGAGATTTAGAGATCTTTTTTATTTTTGTTTTACACTAGCTTTTCCTTCTGCACCCTCCAGTCATTTTACAGAATAAGAAGCTGAAATAATACTTAAAACATACTTAAAACATGTTTATTTCAGGCTCTCTGGTTCCCAATCCTGAGGTGAAACCAGGGCTTCCAATCTGTGGGCCTCCAATCTTCCATGGTGTATTTACAACAGCAAATATGTACACAAGATTATGCCTTTAAACTATGACAAACTTCTGACTAAACATGCAGTGTTCTGTCTGTGGAATAATGATGGAGTGATGTAGGTTAACAGAATAAGATGATTTTTTCTTTCTTGTTTTCAGAAAGAATAAAGAGTCGACAGAGAGAGAAAATTTAGAAGAGAAAGTTGAAGCGACAGTAACATTAGAAAATGGGATGCCCTGTGAAGTGCTGGATTTAAAATCAGGCCACATTAATGGTGTTTTTGCAGCAGATGATGAACGGTTCACATCCTTATGAAATGCTGCCATTGTTATCTGGTCGTTTTCTGAAAGACTCCTGTGCCTACTTTATCTCGTCACTCCTCCTGAATGCCAAACATGAAGACAAGAAAAATGTCCTTTCACTGAATTTCCCTCGAGAGAACCTTTTGCTGATAACACATACACTTGAACCTCCATTACAAAGCTTTTGTTCATGAACAATGCAAATGAGAAGGCCTTAGATAATATCCAGAAAAGATTTCCAGAAGATGTGTGGCAGAAAAGGGTTGAAACCTGCCGTGTGTCAGGCATTTGCTTTTCAATGATTATTTAAATATATCTGTTGCTTTTCCCCCCTCTGATATAAATGCAAAACTGCATTATTCCTGAATGGTACTGGGGAGATCATCTATCACTGTCGATTCTTGATGGGTTTTTCTTCAAGCCATATGCAAAAGTTTCTCTGTAAAATGACTTCTGTTTGCTGATATGTAGTATGCCTTTGGATGGAACAGTTATCAGTGCATGAAAGGTTTCATTTATTGAGAAACAAAATAGTGAGCTTTCACAGCCTCTATGAGACCAGGTCAAAAAGCATCTGGGTCATCTATGGCTTTGGGGCTAGCAAATGTCTGGTGCTAGAAGTGTTTTTCACTTAACAAAGTCACAGAATATACAACCTGGAAATGAAAAGTTGCAAAACTCTGAACTATTTGAAATTAAAAATTGCAGCAAAGGGCACATTTTTCAAATGTGCAGTCTGTGTTTAGTAGCCCAGCTCTCATTAAATCAGAAAATCAAAGAATGGCCTGGGTCGGAAGGGGCCTTAAAGATCATCACCCCCCTGCTGTAGATAGGGATACTTTCCACTAGACCAGGTCACTCAGAGAACCCAGCCTGGTCTTGAATGTGTTCAGGGATGGGGCAGTCACAACTTCTCTGGACAACCTGTTCCAGTACCTCACCACACTCACAGTAAGGAATTTTTCCCTAATATCTAGTCTAAACCTACAGTCTTTCAGTTTTTCTCTCTTGTTCCATCACTACGTGCCCTTGTTGATAGTCTTCCCCAACTTTTTGAATAAACCTTCCTTACACTTTTTAATGATAAAACTAGAGTAGATTTTCAAGACGTGGCCAGCCTGGGGACAGATGAACCATCATGTGACAACTGGATAGCTTTTGTAAGGATTCAAGGGGAAACAGCAGCTCCTGGGTTTGGTGTACCCGACCCAGATGAAAATACGTGGTGGTAAGGCAGCAGAAGTCATTCAGACCTGTGTTTCATATTTGGCTGTGAGCTGAGGACATCAAATGGTGCCAGACCCTACACTGCATTGATGGATTACTTGGAAGTCAACCATACATATAGACAGTGCTATCTGTGTCCTAATCCCATTCCCATTTAAATTGATGATAACATTCTGCCTGATTTCAGAAGAACTGGGCCTCAGAAAAGGTGAGCTGTGTATGTAGGTAACTGTACACAGAGAATGGAAGTGTGTTGAAGCAAAATACAATATCTACAGTTACCAAACAGCTGCCCACATCACTGGAGGCAGAATTTGATCATTTACCATCCTGTTTCCAGTGTCATGTTTAGACTCAATATTAGAAAACTCATTTACTTATAAGGATTATTCCATTAGACTCCTCAACAGCAGGCACAGGCTTAAACAGAGTAAAAGCTGCTAAAGGACCATTCTGAGGGACATCCTGGCTTTTTTCCTGGAGTACAGTCCTTCAGCATTTTGTCTGTACTGAGTGCCTTTGGCTATCCATTGGATTCTGCATTGGCTCTTGGGAAGGGTGTCAGCAGAAGGGGAGGAATGGGAAGGAGAAGGAAAAGCATCAGGGCAAAGGGACTAAGCTGAGCAGGGGAAACCCGAGGCTAGGGGAGGCAGGGGAGAGGAAAGCAACATGCAAAATAAAACTATGGAACCCACTGATCATTTGCCTCTCATGGTCTCATCTGTCACAGTTTTGTTTGATGTCCTGCTGGGAAGTTCCTCTGGACAAGGACTGTATCTTCTGTGTGTTTCAGAGGGTGTGCTGCTCCATTCTGGAAAAAGGATTAATAAAGTCAGTTATTAGTGATAATATCTCAGTGCTTCAAAATTACCGTCCATAACACGTAGATGTATTTCTCACAGGAATGTCAAAGATGAAGCTTGCTGGTGTTGTAGGGAAGATACAGAGTACAGTTATGTTATTGCTTCTTCAGTTGTTGCTCCAAGGTCTGTCACCCAGGCAGTTTTATTGAGATAATTCAGATCCCATCATTTCTAAGCCTTCACGCTTTTCACATCCTTTCTATGACAGATAGCTACACCTCAGTGTGACCACGATGGATTGTTGTAACAGCAGCACCTCTACAAGAACCTGTGAAAGATTTTGGTGAGAACAGCTTAGCAGTGCAAGAGGAACCACGAGCTATACCGAGTAAGAATTGCTGTTATCCTGTCTTGTGCTATATGATGCCAAAATAAAATTCACTTGAGATGAAAAAGGGCCAAGCTTATCTGAGCATAGTTCTCAACACCTGAATGAAGGTTCAGTTCAGCCCATGGCACTGGCCAGCAATTTGAAAACAGATTGAAAGCCTCTGAACAAAACATTATGCAATGTAGGCTGACTCTGGAGTAAGTATTTCATCACTGTCTTCCTCCCAGCTCACCTCTTAGCTGCATAATTACTTTACAGCAGTTTGGCGTAATTTTCTGCTAATGGTGATATGGGATTCACCCAGAGCATACATCTTGCTTGCTCTCTGCTGACAGAAAATGGCTTGAGAGAAGCAAATGATACATGAACAGGCAGAAACCACACTTAGCAACACTTTGAAGTCAGTGTTGGTATTAGCTCTTTCACTGAAATAGATACCACAGATGAGGTTAATCAAGGGCACAGTGCTATACCAAAGAAATGAATCTATTTTACCGCCTGTTCAGCAGGATCATATTAGAAAACAAAAAGCACTTTGATTTGGTAAAGCCTGTCCTCCAGAGCCTGCAAATGGTACAACAGTAATGTATATCCCTTGAGGATGTGTCCAAGATGTTTTATGTAACTTTCACTTTTTTTTTTCACTAAGCCACCTGCCATCCAAGACCTGGTAATAAACAGGAAAGTGAGTAACAAGCAATATAGACTAAATGGTGAACTACTTTCTAAAAGAATGAGTTGGTTCTGCTTTCAATTACGTTTGTGCTGTGCCAATGAATTTTGGAAAAAGGTATGTGGTATACCTGAGACTGAACTATTTCATTTTCAAGACCTGTGTTTGCAAAAAGAGAGAAAAAAGGAAAATTCAATGAAATGAAGCAATAAACCCAGGGAAGTTCTGTTTGAAGAAAACCTGCAATGTTTATCACCAGGTTCACGTCCACATCAAGCTGACATTTTGGAAAGGACATTAGAGTTCTGTTCAGCTTCCTTGAGAGGGACCATGGATGTCTAAGCTAGAATGAGCACAAATCATGCATAAGTTGTTTACACTGTCAGTTATTTGCTCCACATTTGGTGTGCTGAAGAACACTGGGAAGTCTGCAGTGCCCTCTTTGGATTAGGGACCACATTGGTCGTGGCACAACCAGGTGCTGCACACGATCTTCAGAGTTGTATCAACCCCAGACTGATATTGTAAATGAAATTAATCATCCTTGTTTATCACTATTTATGTAGGGAATATTGCAAACTGGAGGCAGATGCTGAAGTCCTTACTCGAGCTGTTCTGCCACTTGCTTTAAGGAAAGTTAACCACTCTGTCCTGCAAATTGATGTTTACTCTGTGTACAAGAAAACTAGACTGAAGCTTGTTCTGTCACAGCAGTATTTGTCTCTTCTCTTCCAGGACAGTGTACAGTCTTGTGAGAGTCTGTCTCTGGTACTTACCCCTAAGCATCTCCCTGTCAGCCTGCCTTGTAGCCTGGTACTCACAACTGGACCCAGTATTCCCCTGCAGCTCTGCAGGTTCTGAAGAGCCTGGAGGGGTGACCTCATGGGCCTCACGCAGGCTATGAACTCCTGTTTGTCTGTCCAGGTACAACATTTGCTTCTGTCACACTGATCTTCCTGGAGGACCCTTTCCTGGCTGTGCCTTCATAAAGGGATACCTTTATTCTACATTTTGAGGGAAGCCAGTCTATTGTTTCTGCTGTTGTTCTCAAATGAGAAGGGTGAAGTGGGCACAAGGAGTCTCAGGGCAGAATTCAACTCTTGTTGCTTCATCACTGTGAGAATGGAATAATTGTCAATTTAATAAAAATCACAGTATTAGCACAAGAGCTTCTGATTTGATGATATCTTTCAAGAACTGAGCATCAATTTTGACCAAGGAAGAAACATTATCACATTGTGACAGAAAGAGTTTTTCACATGTAAATGCCCACATGTGGGAAAACAAAAGAAATTGCTTCCAAGCTCAGGGCAGAAGTCCAACAAAGACGTGAAATAGCTCAGTGAACAGTAGGAGTCTGAGTTTCTAGACACTTTTAAACATGGCTCAGATGCCCTCAGAAATTTGGTCTGTTTATCAGTGTGGTGACCTGTAAATCATGAAATGAGCTGCTTTAAATGCTTCAAGTTTTAATAGAAAATGCAGTGACCAACTGTCCACAGTCTGTTAGAAATGAGCAGTTTGTGTTTGGCTTTCTATGAGCAGTTCCTTTTGGTGTCTCATGGTTTTTGCTTCCTTTTAATGTGGCATGCAAGAAGGGATGAGTGCAACAGAGTGACACCGTAGCTTCCTACACTAACAGGTAATTGCTAATGAAAAATTTGCAGTTAGATATGCCTAATTTAGTGGGCTGAACTTGCTAGTTTTCAAATCACACCCAGCTAAAGTACATTGACAATGATGAGTGGTACACACTTGCCAGCACAAATGTGTCTGTATATTCAGTTTTGTGAATACATTAAGCACTGTGAATGCACTTAGCATAATAAATTTTGCCCTTAGCAAAATAATAATGCATTTTAATTTTATAGCATAAATTAAACTTTGTTCTGAGTAAAGTCAGTAGGTTCAGTAGGAACTGAATTTGACCTAAGATCAAAAAGTAAAGTTTGATTTTGCTAGGCTGTCCTCTTCCTTCCTTAGAGATGGAATTTGAAGCTATCAAAGCACCTTATTAGCTACAGCAATGGCTAAATGAAAAGCATTTCTCTTCAGAGAAACTGTAAGAGTGTTCTGGCATTATCTTTCTATCAGCTTCTGCCTCTCTCCTATAACTTCAATTTTAATTGCTGCAAATTACAGGATGTAGCTTTTATCAGTTGTGGACCAACAGGAATTTCAGACTTTGGACTAACATTCTTTATGATACTGTATCTCAACAACTTTGCAGATGCTGATGTGTGAACACAAAATGATCTGAGACCGCTCGCTCCCACCATAGTAAAACTGGAAGGAGAAATATGGGTTCCTGGCTGAAAAGTTGTGTTTCACAGGATCAATACCTTTCCATTCACTGGTGGGGCAAGGTAGCTTCTTGTAATGGGCAAGGTGTAAGGAATACAGAACACTGTGCCCCTGAGGGGCTGCCTCTCTCTGCCTTCTTAACATATGGTCTTGATTTTGACTGTAGCCTTCAAAAATAACACTTCATGATACTCTAATTAACCCTGCCGGTTTGTACACTCATCTGCCTTCCTGAACAATCTTTCAGCTTCAAAGCTTTCTCCTAAACCTTGAAAAAACGCTTTAGTTTCCTGATGCTTCGAGTGACTGGCAGCATCTTTGCATAACTCCTGATGTTGTCTTCAGATGTGGGGCTTGCCCCTGCCCACAGGGCACTTTCTGCCTGCGTGATGCTGAGGACTCTGACTTGGGAAATAGCCACCAGCCTGTTGTCAGCCTTTGAGTGCAAAGGAACTGCGTGGAGGGGACAGCTTTTCTTTAGGTCTGAAAAACAGCAAGTGAATCAGCCTGCCTTGAAACATGAGGTTATGGAGAGGCACGAATTCATTGTCCAAAGTACTGGCCACAGCCTTGGCCCAGTGGAGTACAAACCTCTCCCTGTTTTGGAAGGTCACTGGGATATGGGTGTGTGGTCGAACCAGCTGCAGGAGGTGGGTGCCAGGCAGGTAGCAGCCTCCCTTTCCTTCTTCACCTCTGAGGTGGAAGTCCTGAGTGTGGGGCAGCATGTGGACAGTCTCTGTGCTCTGCACTCACCACCTTGATCTCCATTCTTGATGGGCAATGGAGAATTAATCTGACCAGCCACTCATCTGCCCTTTTCTTGTTCCTGCAGAGAAAGAGCCAGCTAAATCCAAACTCCTTATGCTCGAGCTGAGACTCTGCTGGTACGTGCCTCTTGCCTGGGAGCTGGTCTGGGATGGCTCAGATGTCGAGTCAGACAGGCTGTGCTCACCAGCAGAAGGAGCAGGGGTGTCTGCCCTCCTCGCTCCCCACCTAGACACTGGACACAAAGATCTTCTGAAAGCCTTCTCTTGCAGGAAGATCCCTGGTGTGGGGAAGGCTTCTGTTGCACAGGCTGAGGGCAGCTGGTGAGCCAGGGAGCCCGCTCCCCAGTCCCAGCGCTGGCGGGAGGGCTTTCATCCGAGAAAAGGCAGATGTCACGCATGCAGAAGAGTTAGTCATGTGGGAAAAAGGCTGCTCGAGGGATTAAAAGGACTATTTGCCCAGCCCCCAGTTTGAAGCATGAGAAAGAGGGAGAAGATCAGGGACTGGACCACTGTGATACCCGGGTGCAGCGGGGGCAGCGTGGCTCCTCTCCAAGCACTGCTGCAGGGAGATGTGCGGAGGGGCTGAAGCCACCCCTGGGCTGTCCACAGCCTCCACAAAGCCACTTTATGGGACTCCTCAGCAAGGATTTGCCAGGTATTTAACCAATGTGAACTGCTCTTTGGAAGCAGCAGTGGTGCAGCAGGGAGTGGGGCATCTGCAGCCCTGTGCGTGAGGTGGGGTGGCTGTCCCACAGCAGATCATCCTCCCTGGGGGATGTTCCAGGCCAGGCAGCCCTGGTGCTGTGCAGCCACAGCCCTTCAAAACCTCTCCACAAACTGGTCACTGAGCAGTGCTTATGTCCGTCTTTTTTGCACAAGACAGAATGACAAAGTGTAGCAGAGAGCTTAAACTCTGATAATGGTATTTTAAGGCATTTTAAGGGTGTGTGGTGCCCAGTACACATCACAGAGATTTCTTATCGAGGCATGTCCTAAATGCAATTCTCTGTTATTGCAGTCCCAGTTTCATAGCACAGCTCAGCCAACAACATGAGTGATGAGGCAGAAAACTGCTCCAACAGAGCCAGGGTACGGACGCACACTGGTGGGCAGCTATCTAAGCTGATGTCAGACAGCTGGGACCCTGGGGACAGGACTGGGAGTATCAGGTAGGAGCTGGGAACCACAACTCACACTGCAGCTCCAGAGGGTGGAGGGAGGACTGGCACACTGGAGGAGAAGGAGCCTGTATTAGCATGCCAGGTTACACGCAGCCTTTTTTCTATAAGGGCGGCAAACTGACAATCCCTTTGCTGTGGGCCAAGCGGGCTGGCTGCCACCTCATACAGCAACGTGTTTGATTGAGACCAGGTTTAAACTCCCAGTTGCTCGTCTCCTATCATCCAAACCTGGTGGCTGCTGTCTTGCTGCCCTTGCTGGAGGTTTGAATTCCCTGAAAAGGCACAAGGCACTTCCTTTCTCAGCTGTTTGCTGTTTCCTTTTCGCTGTGGCACAAACTGCCTCTGTGGTCTCACCAGCTTTCTGGACCATCATGAATGTCCACCCCAACAAATGCTCCTGGCTCATCCAAAAATGTATGGCCATCATCATCTTGAGCTACATAAATCACTTCCAGCTGAGCCAGGCCATCCTGCAGAAAGCGTGCCATGATAATAAGGCTGACACAAGCAAGTCTGTATCACTCCAGCGGGTGGTTGGGCACTGGAACAGGTTCCCCAGGGAAAGTGGTCGCAGCACCAAGTCTGACAGAGTTCAAGAAGCATTTGGTCAATCCTCTCAGGCACATGGTGTGACTTTTGGGAATGGTCCTGTGTAAGGTCAGTAGTTGGACTTCGATGACCCTTGTAAGTCCCTTCCAATTCAGGATAGTCTAAGGTTCTATGATTCTATGTATCCAGACTCCCATGTGCCTGCTTAATGAGAACAAATCCATACCTTGGAAGTTTGACGTGTGTGGAGTCCCCTGACTCCTCAATGTTGTAGCAATGTTTTTCAAAACATAACTTTGTGTTAATTCATCCCACAGCTCATTTTTTTCCTCTTGTGTAAAGACAATGACTAGGAAGGTAGAGTGTAATTATTGCATTATTCCTCAAATACGGTGTCAAGATTTGCATTTAGATATGCAGTTTAAAAGAACTTAGAAATAGATCTGAAAATCTGCAACATAATTCAGCATGACTCTACCAGTTACATTTTGAGCTCACCACACTTAAATGCAGGTGGAGAGGCACTCCCTATATGAAATGAGGTGACACCTTTCTCTCCTCACCAGGTATTCCCCAAATATCTCACTATTTAGGGGCCTGGGTCCTGCAGGCACCCCTTGGGGGTTTCAGAGCTGTGCATGAGCATGTGACAGTGGCAGGCTGGAGCAAGGAGCAGAGATGACTCCTGTGTCATGGCAGCGAGGCAACAGCTATCACAGTTGCCACTGAGGAAGGCACCAGAGCTCTGTAAAGGGGCAAAACTAGTAGCACCTGCATGTAAAAAAGGCATTTTGGCTTCAGCCAGCCCTGTTTCAGTACCCTAAACAGTACATGTCCAGTGATTGTGCAGTTAACTTGCCAGCATAGGAGAGAAAATAAAAGAGTTGAAGAGTCAATATAGTCCCTGTTCTCTGCTGAAGAAGAAATTGTTTCAAGGTAGTAATAGACATAATTCTCTGCTCTGGCATATAGCAACTGAAACAACACAAGAACCTTTCAACTTTTCACCATGTGACAGTCTGACCAGCCAATTGAGAAACAGTGAGCAAGACAAGAATCACAGAAGGCATATAATTACTTAGATTACAGGCTTCATGGTTCTCATTCAAGAAGATGGGTCATTTAAAGTGATAACTCTCCTGTGCCCTACTGTTTCCCATATGATATGGATGGGGGAAGAGAAAACCTATGTATTAACAGGTTTGCAAATATTTTGAAGCTGGGAGTCCTTTGAAGGATTATAATTCCAAAGGATCATGAAATTCTGAAAAATGGTCTGAAACCAGTGTGATGGAACTTCAGCCCAGACAAATTCAAAATGCAGTAATTAGTGCCACCCTAGAACCATATGTACAGAGACTAAAACGGGAGTGGCTGAGCAAATAACGCTACCAGAAAGGTCTCAACTGAAATATGGGTTGATGTTGGGTAATCTCACCAGAAAGAAGGTGTGTATCAGCGAGGAACAGCAATGTGAGATGTTCCAGTGATTGCACTACTGGTCACTGATATTTTTCAGTTATGTTCAGATGTGGACACCATCACTGAGGAAGCACAAAATGTGGCAAGTCTGGATGGCACCAAGAAGAGTAACATGAAGTTTAGGGAACATGACCTCTGGGAGAGGGTTGAGTGAATGTTGTTAACTTTCCCTTGTAGATGAAGATTGTTAGAGGATTGCACACGGATGACAGAGATCACTTGTCTCTGGTGCACAGGAGATGGGTACTAGAAGATATTGAAGCAAAGTGCTTCCTCAAGGGCCCTGGTTTCTGGCTGTGCTTGCTGGGCATACCTATTTCTGGTGGCCCTGCTGAGGTCGTGCTGTGTTCAGCCCATTGCAGGAGGGAAGGCTGGAGATCCACTCCTGGGGTTTGGCAATGAAGAGGCTGATTGTTGTTGCTCCCATGCAGGGAGACTCACAGGAATTTTGGAGAAGCTCTGCTAGGAACTGGAAACCACCCCATGGACGTGGCTACAGAGTTAGATCTGAAAATCTCCCCCACAAGGTGCAAAACAAAACTAACCAATTTTAAAGTACAAAGACGCTGTTCGATCGATAAGATCAACCCAAAATGCATTTTCAGAGCTAATTCATGCATTGATTTTTCCCATTGATTTTCAGTAACTGCTAGGTTCCTGGCTAGATTAGCAAAGGTATTTAGATATTAAGATGGAGTCATTTTAGTTGTCTTAGTCACCTTAGTACTTAAATCCACTTGATTTATAGTTCAGATTAGGTCTCTATGCAAGATGCTGTAATCCCACAAAGTCTCTTACTGCTTTTTGATAATTCAGTGAACACATTTAAACTTCTGTGTTTATATGCCCTGATTGCTTTGAAAATGAGGTGTATTTTTCAAATCACCTGAACTTTGCAAAGATTTTTAAAATGGGCCTAAACACTCAAATGGGTACCCTATCTCCACGTAACTGGGGTTTCTTCCTGCGTGGGAATTAATGTTCTTGGCTTAGTGTTTCAGTGAAGTTTCTAAATATTTTTACAGCTCATCACCAACCTGTTCAATGATTCACAGATTCTGAGCTACCAAAGACACAGGTAGGCTATCGATAAAGTGACCAGCTGTATCATTGACAGCACATTTGGGAAACATTAACCAAAAGTAAAAGCCTTTTATAAGAAGGCCATAAAATTACAGGAGTAATTATGTTTTTCCAAAGTTAATCATTGACTTTTGTTTATTTGGCTTTTTATAGAAAACTTTTTCCTTTCTCTCCTATAAGGAATAAAAACCATAAAAGGTCCAGCAAATTGGATTCAGCCTTTCTTCTGCATGCTGGACAAGCTTGAAGGCTGATGAGACAGAAGTTGACAGAGAAGCTTACCTGAGGAACCCTACTTCATTGGGAGGGTCTCAGTGTGGACATGAACATGTTGATCCATCTCTGGCTTCTCTGTGCTCTGAGCGCTGTCGTGACCCCTCAGAATGTTGAACAAGAAGCCCAAAAGTTTCTAGAAGAGTTTAACAGGAGGGCAGAAGATATCAGCTATGAGAGCTCCATTGCCTCATGGAATTACAACACCAACATCACTGAGGAGAATGCTAAGAAAATGGTAAGTGCTCCATCTGTGGGTTTTACTGTTGTCTTAGGAATCTGACAGCTACTTCCTGGTTTACTTCAGTTCTGCAAAGCCTGGCTGACACTGAATTGTTACTTCTCTGGTAGCTGTGGTTTAGTTTGAGGAGGTTAGAGGGGCTTGCTTTAACATACCAATGCCTCACTGGATGTGCCTCTACAGCCTTGGGTTGGTACCTGGACTGCCCTCACAGAGCCTGGACTTGTCCCTAGCCATCACTTTGAGTCACCCTGGTGAGGAGGGGGAGGGAAAGGCAAGGGAGCTGTGTCTGTTCCTCACCAAAATATCTATTGGATGGAGAGAAATGTGACTGAACTGACACCTAGCTTTTTACTGGCAAGGCAATGCTCTCTCTTCTCTGGTGCTAAAATTGTTTTACTTCTCAGTGACTATGCAAATATTTTCTGAATGTAGGTATTCCATTAAATGCTTGATAATGAGTTTATATAGTGGTCCACACCAGCTACCCAGTGGGGTACTTTTTCACCTGCCCCTTTCACTGTCCTCACAGTCAGAGCTGTTGCTATACTATTGAGAGGTATTAAACTGGGAAAAATTAATTGAGGTCATCAATTACCAAATGCCACTAGTGGAATTTGCAGTACAGTGGTCTAGCATACTGGTTTGAAAGTCAGTTTCTATATGCAGGAAGAACCACAACATTTGTACTTATCCTTTCTTGCAACATAGTTCTTGTTTCTCAACACCAGCTTCTGGTTGTCCCAGCCAGGAGGGTCTCTGAGCAAAAACAGTGCTTTTCGAGAGCAGACAGCCATGGTCTGGCTGGCTACTGATATTGCCATGCCTCAACTCAGCATCTTGTAAGCCCAGAGCCTTTCAAAATGAACAAAATCACCTTGACTTCTGTAGCTGTGTGTATTTTAAAGTTAACTCAAGCTTTAGAGAAAACAATTCAGAGAATAAAAATGAATCTGGATATCCTACATCTATTTTTGCATAATGGCTTGTCTTCCACTTTGTGGTCATATAGCTTAATTAAAACCTGGTTTAATTATCATATTTCTTAATTAAAGCAAGGAGACTGGTAGCTGGAAGAAATTCAAATGACTAATCATTGTCAATCTGGAATGTTTTCCAAGGCACCAGGTGCTTAAACTGTAACATTTCCAAACACATGAAATGAAAGCCCCATACAGTATTTCCAGCATTAATGAGATAATAATAAAATACATGAGGAGATACCAGCAATAAAAACCAATTACTCTGGTGCTCAGAAAGAATGTTTTCTCTCACTCACTCTCTTCAGCAGCACTGGTAATAAACCCACTGATTCCTCTCCTCCCTTTCTGCTGGAGGAGAGTTAATGAATACTGTCCCTCCTGGCTCCTTCCCATCCACTTTCCTTGTAAATTGTGCCACAAACCCTATAACTATTCCTCTGACACACCAACCAGTTCCTCTAATTATGGAAACAACAGAGAGCAAGTTAATTTCTGTCCCCTGGCTTTTGTAGCCAATAAGCCCCTCTTTTGCCCTGCCACTCCTAAGGCACCTCTCTGTCCCTGCTCGAGAGAAGGAGCTCAGGAACACATTTGCACAGTGATGCTCTTCCTCGGGGTGCTTATCAGGCTCTTGCCCACTGAGCTTTGCATGGTCCCATGAAGGGCAGAGTTTGGAAAGCCTCTCGGTGATGACTGCTGTCCTGAAGAGGGGCTGCATGGGCAGGGGAGATGCAGGGACAGGATTGCCAAGGGCTTACATCTGCCACTGCCTCTCTCTGCTGGAGCCACGAGCAGGTACAGTGGGTGCTGTGCCCTGTCACACGGGGCTGGACAGCCCAGGCATAACCCTGGAGAAGGGGTTGGCCTCGCCGTGTATTTGCACAGGGATGAAGTGTGCCTGGAAGAGCCCTTCAGGCACAGTATGGCATTTGTGTTTCCTGACTCCTCAACAGGGAGGGACAGGTGTTACAGGTGCCCTCTCCACAACCTGGAAAGCTCTGATGGAAAGCACAATTAATTAAACTGTCCCAAGGACTCAGGTTAATTAGTACTGTTCATGTTACCATTTGGAATGGATGCTGATGTACTAAACTATGTGCAAACACATTAGAAAAAGTGAGTAAGACAGTCCCAAATCCAAATAATGTTCTTAGGATGCTAACTTGTGCACTGAAATATGTGAGGTTCACACGTATGTAGGTAATTGTGGCAGTGGTAAAAGCAATCTCATCAAATATTGAGGTTTTGCATGCCCAATTTAGGCAAATTTACCCAAATTTGGAGCCTCCTATGCCCAAGTATAATTTTTTTTATTTACCAGCACTTCAGAAGAAAGTGATATTTGGATAATGAAAAGAGTCAATATCTTGGCTGCTTGTCTGCCACTGCTACTGCAGCAGAAATGGGGAATGTCATTGGGGTCACAGACCTCTTTGTGCCCTGGCTTGCTTCCTGACAGGTGGGTGAAGAAAAGCACTAAAGGAAGAACATGTGGTGATTTAGAGTAGCAGGGAACACCAGAAAAGTGATGCTAGAACAATTATAACAAACAAGTTGTGAAGAAAGAGTAATGCATTTTTCTATTTCCAAAGAAAAATTGTTATCTGGATGTGTGAATAAAACAAGGTCAAAAAGCTCTCCTGCCATTTCACTGTGCAGTGCAAGTGCTCAACCTGTAATCCACAGGTGTTCTCTACAAATGAAGTTCTCCACAGAAGTAATATTTTTGCCCACTGAGTACCTCAGGCTTCTGGACTTTTTTGGAGGGAATAATACAGGGTTTGTGTGAACTCCTTGCAGAACGAGGCAAGTGCCAAGTGGTCCACATTTTATGATGAGGCCTCCAGGAATTCCAGCAGATTCCCAGTAGACAGCATTGAGGATAACCTCATCAAACTCCAGATCCAGACTCTCCAGGACAGAGGATCATCTGTGCTGTCACCAGAAAAGTATAACAGAGTAAGTTGCTGAACGTACCTCATTCTTGTTGCGTGAGTGGAGCTGCCTCCCACAGCACCCTCAAGCAGGGGCATGGTGCTGTTGCCACCCTGCTTGTCTTGGGATGATGTGTGTGTGGTAGGGAAATGCACTTGTTCTAGGTGCTCATAGCAATACAGGACTGGAAGGGAAGGTCTCACCTAGGAAGCTGATTACCATCTAAGTCAGCAGTTTTTCCATGGAATGAATTCCAAGCACCACGCACACACATACACACCTCAGAGTTGCCCTTGCACAAATGGCAGGATTAGTCATAAGAGGAAAAAAGGACCTGTGGTAAGTGCTTGGTGAAATCCTGACCTAGGACAGTGAGGAGAGATGGGTAAAAGGACTTTCAATGAGTCAAAAAGGTGGAGGTGGAGGAAGTCTTTCCCTTCAGATAGTGCATTGTCAAACTGTGAAAAAGGGATGCCTGAAACAGGGGAGGTTGGTGACCTCCTTCCACAGAAAGCTACTGAAGGCCAACAAGATTTAACAAGATTCATAATGAGATTTGACATCTGCACTGGTAAGTTCATGTAAGAGTCAGGTATAGTAACTATATGTGAAATTGGACTGAGCAGCTATGCAGACTCAAAAGGAATTTATAACCAATTATAACCAAACACTTGAAAGTTAAACTATTGTCATTTTCCTGGAGACCAAACCGAAACATAGCACTGAGTCATGGGAACCTACAGTCCTGATTATAGAAGGATCCTGAGATTTTTCTGCTAAAGTCAGCAGTACTGACCACCTTGCAAGAACAACAGCAGATTGGTTGGATCTCTTGTCTGATCCGAATGAGATGTGTTTCTGGAAAGACACATTATGTTGGTGGGAGTGCTGACAGTTCACACAAACTTATATCTAGTTTTGGAGCCCAACAATGCACTGATGGTAATGCTGTCTCTGTTGAGGAGGTATTTTCTTCAGTACCCTCCCTCTTTAGATACTCAGAATTTCCTAGAATGGTTTTTGGGGCTGAAGTTGTTGATTTTTCGTTGAAATGTGACTTTTTGTACAGTTCAGTGGAATTCCATAGAAATATTTAGATATTCTTCACTGATACAAAATTTTCCCTGGGTACCTATTTATTTTAATGATGACAGAGATAAAGTCAGAGCTAATCACTAACTACCCTTCCCACTGACAGTTCTTCGCAGTTCTGATTTAAAGCTCTAGATGAGAAATTGCATAGTCCCAAAGGAAAACCTCAAAGTAGTACATGTTTTTCTTGAGGCATAAAAACATGAAAACATTTTTAAAAAAACAACAAACAACAAAAAAACCCCAACCAACCAAACAACAACAACAACAATAACAAAAAACAAAAAAAGGCAAAAACCCCAAGCTGTATAGCATAGGTTCTAAGACAAAGCTGAATGATTTCAGATGTGTTTTCGCCTTCAGCTGACCCAAGAGATGAGCCATAGCTTCTCTGTAATGGGGTTTAAGCAGATCTATGCAATCAGTATGATGTGATGCTGAAACAAGTAGAAGAGGCCGTCTTTGCTGCCATTCAAAGCCATGATCTCCCTGAAAAGTTTATGTGGGTTCATGCTTATGAAACACAATGCTAAACTTTTATAATTTTATTGCTGCTGTGTATTGATAGCTCTCTTGTGACAGTCAGTGCTCATTAAATCCAGAAATCTGTCTGACTGGATATTCAAAACCTGTAGGTTCCATCATATATTTGGGAGATTATCTGTCTTTTCCAGCTAGGTCTGGTTCAGTAATGCATTTAGGCAAATTCTTTCATTAATCTCTACTGAGCTTAAACATATGCTTAAATGTTAAGCTGGTGGGTGAAGTGTTGACTCAAACTCTTAAGGAATTAGCATAATTGGCTGCTATTTTGCACAGAGTGGGTTTCTAATGGGCTGTCTTGCATCTAACTTGCAGCTGGGCACGGTGCTGAGTACAATGAGTACCATCTACAGCACCGGGACCGTCTGTAAAATCAACGATCCATCCGAGTGTTTGGTGCTGGAGCCAGGTATGGTACTAACCACTGCCTCTACCGTGTCCTTTACCCTGAGAGTGCAAAAAGAGAAAGCCCATGGGTGGCTCCTGACTGCAAGAGGGCAGGCAGTGATTTCAATAGATATATGCTGCTATCTAAAGCTTAGTCATAATTTAATTGCACCTTGCAGTTCAGGGACCTCCAGTGGACCTGCTATCCACGAGACATACTGTCTCCTGCTTGAGGTAGACAAAATTTGGTGAGGGGTGTGGCAGCCTGCCTGTTGCCCAGGGGTTTTCCTACATCACAGAAAATCTACTCTTTTCCCCTGCCATCAGAGTCTTGTTGGACCCAACATTGTGTTGAGGCCAGTTCCAAGACCTCTACCAACTTAGGGGAAGCTAGTGCAGAGAGAGCATTTAAGAAACTCATGATCTGTTCTATGCTTCTTAAAGAGAAAGGGAAAACCTTAAATCAGAGAAAGATGCGACAAAATAATGGGGTATTTCAGTATATTGAACACAAAGTGCATTCTTCTCAGTTCATGAAATTTCTTTCACTTTGGTTCATTTGCCTGCTGTGAAAGAAAAATTCTGCTTTTTCAAGGCCTAGTGCTTATTTTTTTGTTCTGACAGGTCTGGATGCTATTATGGCTGACAGCACTGATTATAATGAGAGACTGTGGGCCTGGGAAGGCTGGAGAGCTGATGTTGGCAGGATGATGAGACCGTTATATGAAGAGTATGTTGACCTTGAAAATGAAGTTGCAAAACTTAATAGTAAGTTACCTTTTTGTTTTGGTTTGGTTTGGTTTTTGTTTTAATTTCTGGCTTCCAGAAGCTAGCAAACATACTGCAGTCTTGCACAATTTTCCCAGGAATTCATACCCATACATAATTTTTACATCATTTGCTCTTGGTATGCACATCCCAAAGTAAGAGATGATGCTGACAGGTGCTGTTGACCAGATAAGAGGTTTCTTATCCACCCGGAACAACAGGCACCTCTTTGTTGGCACTTTTCCAGCAAGCCATAATGTATCAGTGCCCTTCGTTACACACTGTCTTACCCAGAATTGAACCACTTATAACTTATGAACAAACACACTTGATTTAAACAAATTCTGAGGGCTTTTGAGTTTTGGCAACAACTCCTCTTTCCTATGGGTCTTGACCTTCTTGCCGCGGCCACAATCATTGCTACTTTTATAAGCATTGCTCCCAAGATGGAATGATCTGGGCCAGCAGATGCAACTGGCTGTCTGAAAAGGGTTTTGCACTAAGTGTGCTTCCAGTCAGAGAACTCCACATAAATCATAGCGAAATGTCTTTTCAAGGAACAGTGGCAGGCGGCTGCTAATTTTCTTTTGGGGTCTTCTAAGATAACTTCTGAAGTAGCTACATCATCTGTCTTCTGGACAAACTGCAGCTGTATCACCTGCTTTCCTGTACTCCTTATTTTGCAAAAAATGTCAAGCTGGATCTAGAGACCAGGGATAAGAAAATATAGTCTGAATAGTTAGAAAGGGAAAACGCCCAAACATTAAGAAATGGTCATTATGACCTTCTTCCACATCACTAAGGAAGAGACTTCAGCAATGAGCCATTTCTACTCCAGGCTTGATGGAGCTCAGTGGACTGGAAGACTTAGTGGAACTGGGAACTGATTTTCAGTTCTGGTGTTTACACCTCTCCTGGTAGTTTAGTTGCTGGAAGAGGATGCTCATATTTAATGTCCACCAGTCCATACCTTCAGTGAGAGTGAACCCCTTGGTGTCCAGTGTGAGCAGAGGCTGTTGTCCCTCACAGTTGCAGGACCTTCAGTGAGGAGTGATGATTTCCTTTGACCTCCATCTCCAGATGGAATGACTGTAATTAGCAGGTAACCATGACTGCAATTTCTGAATTTCTCAGAAATCCCCCACACCTGCATGTTCATGGGACTGAGCCTCAGAGGAGCTCTTGCTTTCCTGCTAGACCCAAACTATTGTGCACTTTGCTGCTTTGCCTTGGGGGAAGGCTGCCAGTTAGCACATGATGAGAAGGGAGCTGCAAACCTAAGCAGTGTCACAGGTGGTGTCCTGATGTGATATATCTATACTTTATAGATTATTATGACTATGGAGATTACTGGAGAGCAAATTATGAAGCCAAGTTTCCAAAAGATTATGAATACAGCCGTGACCAGCTGATTGAAGATGTGGAGAAGACATTCGAGCAGGTAGAGGCAGAAGAAGCTCTCACCTGGGTCACTCACCTGGGTCACAGAGTTGTATTTTGAAATGGTGGGCTCACATGTTGTTGTTGTGAAGAAAGATTAGACCTGCTCTAAACTACCTGTTCCCAGTCTACATGCATTTAACAGATGCTTGGAGACATACATGAGACTTTTACCTCTGCAGCCATTCTAGGACCACCTTGGTCCCCTAGGGCTGCATTGTCCCCAAAGCCTGGGAAAGAGGGAGCCCTGCAGATCCATGCCTGCCCTCCAGATAGGGCTCCAGGGGGTGGGTATGTTTGCTGTGAGGTAGGTGGCATCCTTAATACTCTGCCTTTAAATGCTCCCTCATATCTGGGCACGACTTCAGGGGTTGGGATCTGGACTCAGTGCTTGAGCCCTGAGGTGGGGGGCAAAGCTCAGCTGCAGGTTTAGAGTGCATTTACGTGCCAGGAGAATTTTGTCAGAGACACCTTTGAGGATTTCTGTTTAGAAGTGATAAGTGACATAAAGCTCAGTGAAAATAATTTGTTTCCTTCTCTGCCTCCAGATAAAACCTCTATACCAGCAACTGCATGCCTATGTGAGACACCACCTGGCACGAGTGTACGGCCCCATGCGCATCAGCTCCACGGGATGCCTCCCTGCTCACTTACTGGGTATGGCAACGTGTCTATGCCATACAGGCCTGGCATTGTACACAGGACTGTCACCTTCAAGGCACCTGGGAAGAGAGTAATTTGACTGTTTAATCAGGACATTAACAAAAAGGTTACAGATAAGAGAAGGGGAGAGGAGAAGGGGAGAAATTCCTGGAAGAGATGACACAAGTGCTTAGCAGCAGAGGCAGAAAAGGAAGGCAGATTTTCCTCATTCTCACCAGAGCTGGCGACTCACAGTTCAAAACTCTAGCACTGGGCTGGGACATTTCCCTCCCCTTTGCATCCTTAGAAATGAGAGTTCCAGAGAGAGTTGTTTTTTTTTTCCAAACCTTATTCTAAGCTCCCACATTTCATGACTTTGCTTTCAAAACATGCAGAATCAAGCTACTGTAATTGTTGTGTACATGAACATGGAATGGAAATCACATGGACTTACAACAAGGATGTTCAGTTGTGACTGCCCAGATTTAGGAAGGTGGACAGTTCTGAAACTATACTGTACAAGAATATCTGACATTGGGTAATAAAAGCATCTTTGAGCTGAGTTTGACCTATGCATGACTTCCCAGAACTTCCCCCTCCACATCTAGATCAGACCAGTTTAGATATATAGGAGTCTCTATTTATGACACTGAACAATTTATAAAGTTGTGTGGCACTTTTGAACAATTCATAATAAGTAACTGAAAGTATTTCTGTTTCTCTCTTTTTTGGAAGGTGATATGTGGGGTAGGTTTTGGACAAATCTATATGCCCTGACTGTTCCCTATCCAGCCAAACCAAACATTGACGTAACTTCTGCAATGGTTCAAAAGGTAAGACATGCCTTTATGCTATATGCATTGTGTAACAAATATGGACAGTATAAAAATTATGCATCACATGTCAGCTGCTCTTTAGAAAACTGTGGCTGCCCTCGGGCAGACACACTGCCAACAAAGTGTTGCTTTCTGCTTACTTTTTTTGCTTTTCACCTTAATGTGTTTATGCGTTTTTCATTGTACCTTTCCCCTTAGCTGTTCTCTCCTTTTTCCTCCACACTCTCTGACTCACTTAATCTTGGCTCCAAGCCTATTTCCTCAGAGACACCTATCCATTAAAAGACATGTTTTGTACATATAAATATTTCAGGACTCCTGGAGTTGGCTGGTATCAAATACGACCTTTGCCAGTCATTACCATAATCAAATACTTTGTATATCACAATTTGTTTTATTTTTGTCAGTCTTGTTTATTTGGATACAACTAGGAAACTGCAATGCTGCCTGTTATCTTTTGATAACTGTATAGCACTATAAGGTCTGTGTTTGAGATCTGTAGTGCTAATAGCTGTAACAGCACTTTTACCAGACCAAGAATATGGGTGAAGATAACTCTCTCTAGTCTTGCCTAAGCTGCACTTCTTTTAAAAAATGATAATAAAAACGATAGGTGGCATTTGATCTCTGAAATGTGCTTTTTCTTCATTTTTCTTCATCACTGAAATCTTCATTAGCAGTTTGCACGAGTCTGCATTACTCTCACATCTCTTTTACACTCCGTACCCCCACTCAAAAATCTATGTCTGTTGAATTATCACTGCATAAAGGGAAGCATTACTTACAGAGTTTTGGGGCAAAGGCTGAGCTCATCCTTGTTGGTGGATGTCCCCAGTTAAGGATTCTCATCCACCTGAGCTGTTTGCCAGCTAGATCTCTGTGAAAGCCCAGTCCAGTAAATGCAGAGCTACTGCTATGTAGAATAATAAAACTGCTGAATGGCAAAAATGTCTTGGACATTACCGTGCAGTCACAATCTGCTAAGCAACTCTCATAGACACATTTGCCACTTTTTATGGTTCTGGTTGAAATCTGTCATGCTTATCTTCTGGGAATGCAGCTCCACTCCCTCAAATTAGTTTCCCCAAGTTGACTGAAGAGGCTGAAGGGTCAAATCCCAGATGTGACATGCTACTGACAGGAATTCCTTCTTTATCTTACCTTATCTTTTATTGAGAGCTTCTCTGATCTGGGTCACATGCTATCTGCTGAACCTCTGAGTGCAGAAACCTATTTTGTTTGCAGGGAAAACACTTAATTCCAGTTCCCAGCAGAATTTCCAGAGGTGCCAAAGGTAGGCACTACTGTCTTACTCTCAGTAAACCAGGTGCTGATCTGAACTTCCTGGGAGATAAAGCCAGCTGCCCTGCATTAAGCGGGCCACTGGGAATGGGCTCCATGCAGAAGCAGTGATTCATGGTGACATTGTGTCTTTCAGGGATGGAACGCAGTTAAAATATTCCAAGCTGCTGAGGCCTTCTTCACCTCCATTGGCCTGAGTAACATGACTGAGGACTTCTGGACAAACTCCATGCTCACAGAGCCAACCGATGGCAGGAAGGTTGTCTGCCATCCAACAGCATGGGATCTGGGGAAAAACGACTACAGGTACTGAAATTGCTATGACCCCCCTTTTATACCATTTCCTAGGGAAAACACGCTTTCCGTAAAGGTGTACCGTCCTTGTTTAAGTTATAATTTCTCCTTCATTTTTTTTCTGGCTGATAAGAGTGGAAAGAAAAACAAAATCCTGTGGAACTATAACTTTTCTGTATAAGTTTTTCTGTGACGATGTAAAGACGACTCTCAAATTTTACCAGAGAAGTGACTATTATTTATATGAATTAGAGAAATAATGACTATGTTCTTGAGCTTAAGTCATAAGCAGAAATGGGGATACCTGTGGATACCAGTGAGATGTGTGGACAGCTGCACATTCTGTAGCAATGGCGCCGAGTCCCTGGATAGCAAGGGAAAATCTGAGACTCCACTGTCTGTCTATAGCAGAGAGATCCAATTTAATGAAAATCCATCAATCTCTTTCATATTTGGGAAAGGAGAAGGACAGCAAGTCCCCACACAACGAAGTTTTCTGGCAGAAATTCTGTCCCCTTGTGAAGTCCCCACAGTTACCCAGGGAAAGAAGCTGGTCCCTGACAGAGCCTTGCTGAAAGCCATCAGCCTTGCACTCTGGAGAAGGTGAAAAGAAACCCTATTTGGAAGAAATTCCTCTATTAAATAATAAGTACACAAAGACAAAGTAGCAGGAGTCACCAAAACAACTAAGATTAGGAGTGGTTGCTGTCTCCCACACACACAGTGAGTTAGTTTATCACCAGGTTTCAGGGTGCAGCTGTTTCTCACAGAACAGCAATTTTCTCTTACTCCATGCAGTTTCAAGGTGGCTGAAGGTGTTTTGCTGAGCTCCCCTCATAACCTCACTCTTGCAGGAGAGTACTAGGATGTAGCCACCCAGGTTTTGTGAGAGGCATGGGACATTTGCAATGTCCGGAAAGGCTTTGCCCCATGGTTATGGCAGACAAGGCTCAGTCTCGGATGTTGTCTCACTAACCACAAACACTTTGTTCTGGTGTGCAGGATCAAGATGTGCACCAAAGTGACCATGGACGACTTCCTGACTGCACACCATGAGATGGGCCACATCGAGTATGACATGGCATACTCAGTGCAGCCCTACCTGCTCAGAAGTGGTGCCAACGAGGGCTTCCACGAAGCTGTAGGTGAAATTATGTCACTTTCTGCAGCCACTCCTCAGCACTTGAAATCTCTTGATCTCCTAGAGCCAACTTTCCAAGAAGATGAAGGTAATTAAATGCATAAATATTATGTATAATATGCCTGCAAACTCAACAATCAACTGAGAAGGTTCTGATAACCTTACTCCACTTATTAACAAAAAATACTACTATTTTTACCCAAATCACACTGTGAAGCAAGGATCACTACTTTACAATGCTGCTACATAATTTACAAACAAACAGCTAGCATTTCATTTCCTTCTGTTCTGCACAACTCATCCTTAAATCTTCATAGTTCATTTAAATGAGTCTCCAAAATACTTTTCAATCTCTGTTGAATGAATCCATACATATCTCTATCAAGGTATGCATTTAGCAGTTCAAATGAAACTGCAACCTTGACATTTATATCTCACACTTAAGTGAATATTGAGTAACAACATAGGTAGGCCCTCATTATAATGCAATTTGTCTGGCTTTTCTGAGTACTGCCTTAGAAGGATGGAGATGTGCATTTTATATGTTTTGAGATGTTTTCAGCTCAAAATTCCACAGAGCCTGGGAAGGTTATAAGTGAAGGATAATGAAATGCAAAGGCCCAAGATATTTAAAAGGTTGGGAGAAAGAAAGACAAAACTCTGTTCAATACCTAAGTCATCTTATCTCATGTTTTTTTCTGTAGTATTCTCCCTTCCACTTTTTCTTTAGTGAAAATCTGTAATTTGAACAACATGTAAGCATTAGCTGTAATAGGAAGCAACTTTAGCCATTGAATCAGATACTAATTACTACCATAACCATTGCCTTAACTGCTTCTCTCTTCAGAAACTGAAATCAACTTTCTGCTCAAACAAGCACTAACGATTGTTGGAACAATGCCTTTTACTTACATGCTGGAGAAGTGGAGGTGGATGGTGTTTAGGGGTGAGATTACAAAGCAGGAATGGACAAAACGGTGGTGGGAGATGAAGTAAGTTTGAGAAAAAAGGACTTTTTTCAAATGAACCTGTAAACCCAACCCTTCACAGTTACTCAACATACTGAGATAGGGCAGGATTTGTCTCTCCAGGTTTCTACAAATCCATGTAGAGTGCCAGCTACAAACACCCAGTGTTTGCAGGCAATATCCCCATTAGCGCTGTGTTCAGCCCTAGGCAGTTTACCCTGTCTCTCAAAATATTTCACCCACCTTTTTTAATGTTTATTGTTTATTGATAAATGAGATGTTCCAGTTCAACACTGTTGTCCCCCTGATTCATGTCCCAAGACATCTTCATAGCTTAAGTACAGCCTTAACCAAAGTCTCATTGGTCATGTTCTCTGGTGTGCTCCCCACATCCTTAAAGACAAGCGGAAAGTGAAGTTCATTGCACTTGCCAGTCTGAGAAGCCTGCAGATCTCAATCTACCAAGTATCTTTGTGTTTGCTCTCCATCGTCTAGTGATTTTCAAGGCAAATTGTCTTGAAAAATCTTCCAGACTGATTATTTCCTTTCTTATGTATTAAGATACCAGCTTTCTTGGTCAAGAAAATACAGTTCCCTTGGCAAGTAACATCCAAAGGTGCATTATCAGGTTATTCCCATCAGTCAATCTATTTTTACCACCTTGGAGCTCAAGATTAAAAAGCATTTTTATTCAGACTGCATTTTGTAATTTCCCGGATTGGTTATAATATGGGGACAGAATAACACAAAGAAACCAAACAAACCCCATACTGAAAATGGAACTTGCACTCTGACATGAACATGAACAGTAACCCTCCATCAGCAAACAGAATCTATAATAAAACTTGATATATGCAAGCCTCCTGACCCACTGTAAAAATCAATCAGCTTCAATGTATTCAAAAGTAGCAGAGATGTCAGATAAACAGAGAATGACAAATTGTTCAGGGAAGCTTAGCACATCTGTTGCAGAGGCACTGCAAAGCTCTCTGCAGGAACAAGAACTTGAAATATAGGCTTATGGAAAATATTTCCCTGAAAGCTTATTACCATTTTCAGAACTTAGGACATGGGTTTGTTTCTGTAGTACCACTCGGGAAACACAGTCTCAGGAGAGAAAAGTAAAAGAAACCTCATCTGCAGCCCAGGAAACCATCCACCTTTAGGGTCACCCAGTCTCTGCATGCACTTATCCAGAGCACAAACATAGGTCTCCAAACTCAGGATGGCTCAGGGCATGAGGGAGGGGTGTGTGTGTGTGTTTCCTCTCCAACTGTGAAGCAAAACTTGCTTGAGGTTACTGGGAGCTGTATGGAATTCTTCTGTTTGGAAGTGAGAGAGGTGCTCATATATATGAGACAAAAGAGAAGAAAAGCTGAGTTGGATTATTTTTCTTTATTGTCTATTAACAGAAACCCTGTGTTTTTATTTCCCCAGGAGAGAAATAGTTGGTGTTGTGGAACCAGTCCCTCATGATGAAACCTACTGTGACCCTGCAGCACTGTTCCATGTGGCCAATGATTACTCCTTCATAAGGTAGTGCAGTGTTTAACTTATGACTTAGCTTTTGGCTACAAAACAAGCCCCAGCTACAGGAAACATCTACTGGAAAGTCTCAGGACCCAGTCTTATTTTGTGCAAAGTCCAGACTGAAGGTCACTGATTTCAATGGAAATATTTCTGTGGGCATCAGAAGCTACTCCATAATATTCTCTGAGCAGTGAGGAGGCTGCTGAGCTTCTTGCTGAGCAGAGAAGCTTTTTGCTGCCACCAAACCAGCAGAAGCATTCATGAGGTGTTTGCCTCCTGGGGAGTCATAGTGCCCCATGTCACTTGGGCCACACACACACAGCCCTGAAGCAACGAACTCTGGGCATCCCTCCCTGTCTCATCCATCACATTTTAGAAGGGTCAACTGTAGTGGAGAGCTGGGCTTAAAAACCTGACTCCCTCCTGGTTTATGTGGCAGCAAATAGATTTGAGGCTCTCCTGCTCCATTTGATCTTGGCGTTTGGTTAAATTTGAGCTAGCTTAGCATATAAATATCGGGTGACCTTTCTCCCTGAAGTGCAGTCTCCCACACAGGAGTGATGGCTGACACAGCAGAGCTTTCCAAAGGCCAAAGGCCTGCAGGTTCCTAGCCAGACAACTAACAAAACCCTTTTCCTTGCACTTCCTTAAGGTATTACACCCGGACCATCTATCAGTTCCAGTTTCAGGAGGCACTTTGCAAGGCAGCTAACTATACTGGCCCTCTTCACAAATGTGACATTACCAACTCCACTACAGCTGGCACGAAGCTGAGGTAACAAAACAAATTTCTCACACATATAAATCAGAGTATAACAAAGTCTAAGTCATCCTTGGAAACTTCTGGAGTCAATGAGATTACATCAAGAATGAACCTAGTTTGGAAATATAGCATATATCTGCTCAGTTCGTTTTGACAAGCTGACTAAATTTATGTACACTAAGGTTCTAAATATCAAAGGTTTAATTATCTGTTAATAGGAAAAAAATATTTTTATTAAAAGGAATAACAGGAGAAAGGAGGGAATTAGAAGCAAATAGAAAACTTTTATACTGATCACAGAGTGTTTTGTTAGTCTAGACAGAACATGGCACTAACATATATTACCTCTTATTCACATACACAGACAATTGCTGGAATTAGGCAGATCCAAGCCCTGGACTGAAGCACTGGAAAGTGTAACAGGAGAGAAATACATGAATGCAACACCCTTGCTCCACTACTTTGAGCCTTTATATGAGTGGCTGAAAAAAAACAATTCTGGAAGATTCATTGGCTGGAACACAGACTGGGCTCCGTGTATGTATGTCTTACGGGTGATTTAAGGACACTTGTTAGTCCTCACAACTCTTGACTAGCAAAGTCCCTCTCTCTTGTAGCTGTTGAAGGCTCATCTTCCTAGGGAAGCAGGGTTATGGGTAATACACACTGAACAGTAAGTTTAACTGAGGAAGATGGACTTGCTTCCTCATGGCCAGAGCTGGAGAAGTCAACACACATGAATTTTGTCAGAACCTCACCCAGTTCTCAGAAATTGAGGTGACTGGGTTTTTTTTTCATAATGACAGTTCTCAGAGTATGGGATGGCTGTACAGAAGGAAGAAAGATCAGAGGCTTGGACTTATGAGGTATTTGCCTGAAAACAGTGTGCCTGTTCCGCAGGGCTGGGGTCCACTGGTAGTCTGAGCTGGGGGGATAGGGACAAACCAGTAAAAAAAAATAGTTTTATGTTTCTTACAGTCATGTACTAGTTGAAGAGGGGAATTAAAGGGAAGGAAGTGGAGGAAACTGGAAAAATGCATTTTTCAACCTACTGTGGTGACATTAAGTGTTGAATAATCCAGGCTATATATGTGTAATCACCGTCCATACTGGAGAGTACCATAACCCTTACAGTGCTGTGCTGGTCTCTAATGGTGGGATTCACCTAACCAGACACCAATATCTGTATCTAAGCTGCTCATTCCCAATGGTGGGAAAGAGGAATTTTCCTTCTGTCTCTTGCAAAGCCAGGCTTGGGGACCAAACAGCTCAGATACGTATGTTTGCATATAGAGGTGACTGAAAGCAAACAAGATGCATCCCACCAGGCTCTCTAGGGGGAGCAGGGGAGCCTGTAAGGAAACTTTAGCCACCCCAGCATTTCCCAGGGACAGGCTTTCTGTTGCTGCAGCTCTAACATGGCCCTTGTTTCTTTTTACACCAGATTCTAGCAATGCCATCAAAGTGCGCATCAGCCTGAAGTCAGCGCTGGGGGACCAGGCGGTGAGTGTGTTTGTGCTGTGGCACTCTTCCCATTGCTCAAACAACAGGGATGGTGTGACTCTCTGAAAATAGGACAATGTATAGCTGATCTTTGTGTCTGAAGAGTGGCAGCAGCTCAGGTGAAAGGTTATCACATACAAGATGTCTTGTCTGAGTTTGTGGTCAAGACTCCCTCTAGAATCAGTGTAGGGATTTTCTCAGGGAGTGATCCCTCGTGTTTTAAGAGAGACAGCTTAGGTAGATGAGTAGAGTTACTCTGTGGAGATACTGATCACAATTTTTCACCTGCTATGGGACAGGCCTGGAGGGCTAACATAGGGGAACTTGTGAACCTGAAAAGGGCTATATTTTTCCCTGCTATGTTGAGATGTCTAAATATATCCTCTTCCTAATTTCTTCCTTTTTTTTTTTTTTTTTTTTTTTCATGGCTATAGTGCCTGACTTCAGAAGTTATTACAGCAGCTACTTCACATTTAAATGTGGGGCTAAAGCAGAGAGGTTGACTCCCACACTCTATTCTTAAATGCTCTTGATTCCAAACTGAAACACTTTTATCAGTATTTCTTTGCAGATTTTTGTTTGTCTGTGTGCTGTAATCTTTCTGGGCCCTGATACATATGGCTGCTTCCCTGCCCTCCAACACTTTTGCAGAGACAGCTTTGTTATTGAGGTTGCAGGGGAGAGTGCAGTTCAGTGCAGTACAGCTGCTTCTGTTTCAGATGAGAAGGGCTTTCATTCCCAAGAGCTTGTCTGCTTTCCCCAGTTATAACAGCTGGTCCAATAAAATGCCTTACAGCAACTAAAAGAAAGCCAAAAAACTCATCAAAGCCAAAGATGGCTTTTACAATTTTAAACAGAGCATTGGCTTAGCCCACCTGCTTAACCCAGACTGAAAATTTGCTCCTTATTCCTCTTTATGCTAATCTCATGGAGGCAGTGTAGAAGTCTTAAGTGCAGACACTTCATTCCTGTTAATAGGCATTTTCACCTTGCAGAACGTCAATAATTTTCCAAGAATGATTATGTCACCAGGCAGGTCATTTAGACCAGTGTGTTGGAGCCTATTGCACTAGCAAGGACACAATACCATGTGTCATTTTTCATGTGAATTGATGTTCCTGCTTCTATCACTCTCTCACATGCCAGCCCCACTGGAGTTTTATTGCTTCCTAGACTGCCGAGTCGAGTTAGATACAATTCCAAACTGATGCCAACAGCATGAAAGGGTTTCATATTACAACACATTTATTAGTCATTATGGTTAATGTTTAGCTCAATACCATTTTTATGCCTGCCTTTTGCCATCATAGTCTTTTGTTGTGCAATTGAGCAGCTGTAAAGCAATCTCAAACAGATTACTTAATTTGAATTACTGTATGGACAGTAGGTTCCTAAGCTCTGAGAAGCAACCTGTACATGTCCACATCAACAACTTGCAAGGAACTTTTTCCATTCGGTTGCTTTCTGCCTGCCCACAAATTTCCCTTGTGCTGAGCCCCCAGAGACATGACTGAATGCTGGCAAGTCAGCAGTACATGCATGAACTGGCACAGAGAAAAGGCAGGGGGAATCTCGGACAGGAATCTCAGCCCAGCTACACAGAGCAACGCGTTTTGGCTGCTTTACACGGCTCACAGCCCGCAGAAGTTCTGAGCCCAGTGCAACTGTTTGTTTAAGATGTATTTCGAGTCTTTTTGCACTTTTAGGATGGCAGGAAGCGTCCTGAATACGCCAGCAAACCTTTTGCACTTCTGCTGTGTAGCGGTGGAGAGAGCAGAGAGGGAAGAGCCCCCTCCTTGTGCAGAGGTAGAGCCGCGCTGGGGCAGCTCTGGGGGCTCATGCAGGGGGTTCTGCGCCTCTCAGCTGCCACTCTCAACCCCGGCTGCTTCCAGCAGGGAAGCTTCAATAGCCCGAAGCTCTGGCAAATTAAGCATCCAGACTCAAGGATGGGCTTAATGCCAGATGTACCAGAGCGTGCGCTGCCGCAATTACCCTGCTAATTGTTTTCAGGCCGATGAGATTAGAGCTGCGTCATTGGATCACCAGTCTAGTTGATGAGGCTGAAACACCCACAGCTTTGCTTCAACTGGGACTTTATGCAAGTGTCCTCCTAAAGGAACCTGCTACAGAATCCCCACTGAATATCTTGGTACCTGTTTTATTTAAAATAAAAGGTTCCAGCAAGATCCGTCCTCTGACCACTACCTGAAAACGGGGCTACAAACATTAATTCAAAATTCCCCAATGGATCAATGGCATATGTGTGATTACATTGTAAAAGGCACACAAGACAGTGTTAGGGAATGGAGAGCTGTCATCCTGCAGGCATTTAGATGTATTTTACTATGAATCAGAGGCCAGATTTACACTCTGTCTTTGAAGTCACATGTGGGGTCTTGGAGGGAACACACTAGAAAAGAGCAGAGGCACTTGGCAGAGTTCCTTTCTCTCTGAAAGCAAAGCAGCTTCTGTAACAAACACTGTAAGGTGTGTTTCTGAGATGCCTAGGGAAGAAGTGTGGGTAGTCTTTACTCAAACACAGGTCAGAAGCCAGCCAGGTAGTGCCCATACAAATAACCAGAATGGTCTTTATAAAGGCACTCGAGAGGCACAGTGGCAATTAAAATACATTAGACTGAAAAAGACAAAATATAAGCTACGGAAATGAATAAAGGGTTAAAAAGTTAAGATGTTAAGTACAGAATGCATCATTAGAGGAATCAAGCTCATTTAGCTGCTGGTAAAAATACTACTACTACTACTACTAATAATAAAAAAGCAGCACTGTAGAGCCTAAAGATGTTCAGCATAAATAGAAATTTGAAAAACATTCACAACAGCATCATAGGCTGTGATGGTGAACAGTGCCAGCTGCCGGAGATAGCAGTGGTAACAAGAAGTGCTTCAGTGCAGGGCTGCGCAAGCTGGAGAAAGCCGAGGGCATTTGCCTTACAGAGGTGACTCACAGCCTCAGCCCTTGCTGATGGGAACAGCCAGGGCTCTTACAGCCCCTGTTTTCCAAATACTACAGGGACTGCTTGTAGTGGCTTTGGGTCACCTATGCCTTCCCTGGGGCCTGATCCTGCATGAACTGACAACAACTGGCTCTTTCTGCTCTTTCCTCCCCTGTATTTATAGACTCATGGAAGGCTGTGAAGGATCTTTAAAGGTAATCTAGTCCAGCCCTGTGAGCAGGGACAGTTTCCACTAGATGAGGTTGCTCAGAGCCTCACCCAGCCTGACCTTGAATGTTTTCAGGCGCTGAGCATCCACCACCTCTCTGGGCAATCTATCGGCTTCACCACGCTCACAGTAAAGAATTTCTTCCTAATAACTAATCTAAATCAATTCTGTTTTAGTCTGTTACTACTTATCCTATTACGACAGACTCTGCTAAAAAGTTTGTCCCTGTCTTTCTTGTATTTATATGTATTTATCTTGCTTCTTTTTATATCAGTGTTAAAAGGAGGACAGGATTGAAAAATGTAGCTGGGTTTCATAAAGCCTGTTACAACAGAGCTGCCTTCTATGACACCTTCCTGATTGATACTCGAGAAAGTCAGGAGCTGTGTAAAACTATCTCTGACAGCATTTATAGGCATTCCTGCCCAGGTGCCATAAAAACAAGGCCTTAAGGGGATCCAAAAAAAAGAAAATAATTTGCCACCAAGTTCATTTGGGAATTTTCCCTTTGTGCACACGAGCTGTTGCACAACAGACCAGGCTGCATGGCTGCATTATCAGCTCCTGTGGTGGCTTTTGCCTCCTGTACAGCTCTTGGTTCCTGCCCCAGAGAAGCTGGTTTTGACTTCCATTGCAATTAACTTTGGACTCATAATGCAGACCAGGAGGAGCCTGCACAGACAGTCAATACATTTTTTATATCACCTATCTATTCTCCAGGGGAAAAAAAAAAAAAAAAGAAATATGTGCCTGCTGCAGAAATACTTGATGCAATGAGTTTTTTACCAAAACAACTCCAAACAAAAATCCCAGCTCATCAAGCAAATAAAATAACAACTCTACTCTGAAGGTTCTCCTCCTTAAAAGAACAGGTCTGCAAATAAAATTATGCTATTAAAATTCTCTAAATTATTAAATCTTTAGCCTTCAAAGAGAATGCACAATATTTCTTAGGAATAATGTTGCTCCTGATGCCTTTTCTCCCTGTAAGGCAGGGAGATGTGCTGGCAGTGCAGCATCTTCAGCCAGCCCCATGTAAAGGTACCAGAAACTGCAGAGGAACAGTATGATGTCTGGCAGCAGGGATGCCTGCTTGTTTCTTCTCCTGCAGAGAGCCCAGATTAACAAAGCTAAAGGGTTTGGGTAGGTTTCTGATGTGCTATCATGGTAGAAATAAATAATACTGAAGTGCATGCCTAGCCTTAAAATTGCTATATCTTTTTAGAATGACTTCTTAGTGTCAAATAACTTGCCATCTCTGATGAATTTCTCTGGTGCTGTTTTTGCAGTATGAATGGGATGAAAGTGAGCTCTTCTTGTTCAAGTCATCCATCGCCTATGCCATGAGAAAGTACTTTGCAAAGGAGAAGAAACAGGAAGTTAACTTCCAGTGAGTGGATTACTTAATTGTGCCAATATGTCTACATTGCTTCTGGTTCAGTAGCAGCATGAACTGGTGGAATTAATTGTGCCTTCTGTCAAATGTAAAGTGATAGCAAACAATGTCAAACACCAGCTGGTTGCAAAAGGCAAGATTCCAGCTTGGGTACATGGTGTCTTTTCATTCAAGAGCCTGAATATTTAGGAATAAAGTGCTAAAGTTGGGTAAGAAGTCTTTGTCTCCCGTGGTGTATCAGTGGGGCAGGTGAGCCTTGAGAATTTGTGCCCAACACCTATATGGGAAAACCAGGGAAGGTACATTCATTAGAAATAGAAATTTCTACCAATATATGTGAATGATACTGAGTATCCAAGAAGGTTTTGGCCAAGAAAACACGAAGTTGTTGATTAATAAATGCTAGGATTTGGTGCAGACTTACTAATTTTATCTATGTTCAGTTACAAAAATAAAATCTTTTGCCTGAAATTGATTTTGGTACAAAACCCAACCCTTTTTACTAAGTATCTTCAAAAATTTCCAGAAGCTATCTACTTAAGCTATTAGTTGCTACTTTATAGAACATCAGTCATGCAATATCAAGAATCTACTCCCAGCAGAGAATAAGGAAGAAGACTTTTTTTCTCTTTGTACTTCATACATCACATTATTCATGAGACCAACCCCAAACACTCTGTTCTTCAGGTGATTATGTACTGTGGAAAATCACACCAGTGGTTGTTTTAGGTGTAGGGTAGATCCTCTCAAACTAAAATTACAAATTAGCCCATAGAAAAAAAAATTCTGTCAGAAAAATTGGTTTCACTTCCCAGCTGATTGCACTAGAAAGCATTCTCTCAGCATAAACTCAGCTCCTGGCACTGCCAATCAAACACAGCTGTTCACTTGCCTGAATTTAAAGCTAATGTCATCTAACAATGAAAATAACCTTTCTCTTCTGTTTCTCTTTCAGGATTGCAGACATTCATGTGGGGGAACAGACACAAAGGATCTCTTTCTATCTTACTGTCAGCATGCCAGGTAATATCAGTGATACTGTGCCCAAAGCTGACGTGGAAAATGCCGTCAGGTGAGATTTTCCTTTCTGGGAAAGAAATTAAAAAAAACCAAACAAACAAAGAAAAAACAAACAAACAAAACCCCCCAAAACAAATAAACAAACAAACAAAACAGATGCAAAAGTGGAAGGGAAAGCAGTGCTCAAGTCAGCTGAGGCAAGAGGGGGTGACTAGAAAATCAATTCTGCAGTTAAAATGGAAATAGTGGGGTGAGAGAAACTAGGATGAGAACTGTTGACAGAAGCAAAACAGTCCATCTATCTGATGTGTCTTGGGCAACAGCCAATGTAAAATGCTTTAGGGGTCTTGTAAAATTGCCACAACACATCTCATTGCATCCTATCTTGCCAGAAAATATCATTGCTCAGACTTTAACAGGAGCTATCTTATATTCTGCAATGCAGAATACAGCAACGGTGTGTGCATGCATGTGTGTTTACTTCCTCTCATTAGTGAAAATTCAGTGCAGGAATTATTGTTAGCAAGGACTCCAGAATAATGGCATACTAGAAAGGCAGCCAGATGTATTTGATTATACAGAAGAGGTCAGAGCAGGAGCTAGTTCCCACTTACAGGTCAATGAACACCTCTTTTACAGCACAGTGTCACACCACTGTAAGTCATTGCTATAAAAATGATAAGTAAAACTGCAGCTCTGCAGATGATCATGGGTAATGTACAGTGGGAAATGAAGAGAGCACAAATCTAAAAGCAGCAGCAACATGAGATGGGGTTGAGAAAGCAGTGACATAAGTTGGTGAACCAAGGGAGAGGAATATGGCTGTGAAAGTCACTGTCTGGTTAACACTGAGTAACAGATGTGGAAGCTCAGGGAAAAACAGGGCACAGAATGTACACCAGAGGAAGGGGTTTTAGGGTAGTGAAAAACAAAAGAATCAGAACTGATGTAGACTGTAGGAGGGAAATAGGTAAAAAGATGTCAAAAAATTATCACATATGTAAGAAACCTTCAGATAGCTAAGAAACTTAGTGTAAAGAGAAGTAAGAGCAAAATGCAAACAGAGAGGGAGATCACAAGACAGTTTGCCTCATTTTCATATATATTAAGACTGAGTTTAAGAGTCCATACAGTGTCTGAGCCTGTCAATTAAACTGTAACAGGTTAACAGTTTAAGTTACTGTGGTAGTCACCGCCCCGTGCCAGAAACAATATGAGCATAGCAATATCTCCTGTGCTGCCTCTTTAACTGAGCAGGTCAGGGGAAACTTGGCACATTGGAGATTTATAAAACAACTGAAAACTCTTTCTTTTTTTCCCAATAAATATGTGAAACTCTTTGAATTTTCATGCAATGACAGGATGTCTCGGGGACGAATCAATGAGGCTTTCAGATTGGATGATAACACACTGGAGTTTGTGGGCATACGTCCAACCCTGGCCACGCCTTATGAACCACCAGTCACCATATGGTTAATTGTATTTGGGGTGGTCATCGGTCTGGTTGTCATTGGATTTATTGCCTTGATCATCACTGGGCAAAGAGATCGCAAAAAGTGAGTAATAATTTTTGATACTATGATCGTGGCCACTGGGAGATGTCCCTGTAATTGAATCACTGGGATTCTTACAATTTAGACTGCCAAATCTAACTGAAGAAAGTAAAGGAAGGAAAGCTTATTATGTCTCTCCCATCAACAGCAATAGCCAAAGGTTCAGCTCTCTGCCTTTCACTGCACAGCAGCTTCGGCAGCTCAGTGTGATTTCCCCATCATGAGTAGTTTAACCAAGGCAGCCATGGGGGAGCTGCAGGGTGGACAGGCTTCTGCCAACCCCACTGCAAGGTGAATGGGATTTCCTGCTGGGAACATAGCGCTTTCTTGCATAGCAGGGTTGCTTACAACCATCAGCACCTCCAGTGTCCTATTATCTCATTGGAGTCTGTCCAGTAATATTGTTTTCCATAAATATTATTTCATTAACAGCAATAAAGTTTGGTTGGTTTTCTCTCTCCATTAGTGGGGTTTCTAAGAACATAGTAGGTTTGCTACAGTTCCTCCTTAAAACAAACACAATTCTTTTTATATAAATATTTCCAGTTAAACACTATTATTTGCAGTAGAGGATTCTGGGGATCCAGAAGGACTTGAAAAGAACAGGGACTTGTAATATAAAATGAATTTTCCTTACAGGAAAGCAAGAGAAAGTAGGGGTGAAACAGGATCGAGCTCTGAAGAGGTGAACCCTTATGGTGAAGAGGGAAAAAGCAACCTGGGCTTTGAGCTATCTGAAGAGACACAAACATCATTTTAAAAGATGTGGGTACAGTAGGGGTTTCTGGTTTGTTTCATTTCACTTTTAACAATTGTGCCTAGCAAAGGACCAAAATGCTATGGGTTGTCATCAAAGATTGTGTCTTCTGGTTGACCATTAATCTATTGGTTCATGGCCAATAGCAACTAAATTTGCTGTTTACATGCTAACTAGAAAACATGCAAAAATTGAAGATATATATGTCTTGTGGCTTTTCTGTGAATTATGTGCATATCATTACACACTATCCATGCTGCTTTTCCAACTTCTCTTTGTTTCCACTGTAATGAGATACAAAAGGTTGGAAGTATACAGCTGTAAACAAATCAAAACACAAGCAAAAATGCTCCTGAGAAACATCTTAATCTTTCTAGACAGAGACCTCAAAAATGGATCTAATAGACAGTGAGGAAAAAAAGGCACCTGACCACCAGAAGAACCTTAGCGATGAAGAACTCAATTTGATACAAAATAACTGCAATTTTTGCACCCTCAAGGAATCTGTATCAATGCAAAATGGATACTGGATGAAAACTAACAAGCACTGGAACTTTGTTAGGAAGTTGTAAGTTATTTTTCTAACTGTTTGCTTGTTAAGTGTAGAGACCAAATAGCCCATGTTGCCCTAAAAAAGAAAAAAAAAAAAAGAAAAAAAAAAAGAGTTTAAATATCTCTGTGTTATATTATATTAAAAATTATATTAAAATGCAATAAACTTCCTTAATAGTAAATGATCAAAGTCGGTTTGTGTTTTTTTGTTTTTGTTTTTGTTTTT
>VXAU01004670.1:321229-443144 GCA_013399695.1 Formicarius rufipectus | reverse complement strand
GGTTTTTTGTTTTTGTTTTTGTTTTTTTCCTATACCTTAGGCATTGCCTCCACTATTACAAATGCTGCATACAAGAAATACAATTGTGCTGTTTCATACAAGAGGTAGTAGGTTGAGGTTGGGTTGTTCTGGTTGCACCTGAAAAATAAAATCTGTTCACAAGGAGACCAGTGCAACACTAGAATGGGTTGCCTGTTCCATACTCTGTGAGGAGCTGTTGGAGCTCTGCCTTTAGAATTGTTCGAATATCAGGTAGAGAAAGCTATGGCTGATGGAGCAGTGGGGATAATCCCCCTCTGGAAGAGAAGGTTGGTTAGACGACCTCCAGAGGACCCTTTCAGCCAGGTTCTCTATGATTCCAAGTCTTGTAGGTCCCCTGCCATAGCTGCCACCATGCCAGAGTGTTTTTTCTGTACACACCAGAGTCACTGAAAGTCACAAGGTATCTGATACTAGTCCTGGATTGTGACAAAGAGCCAGTACCAAACATGAACCTGTATGAAAAATGTTCAGCAAATGTAGGGACTCCTAAATTATGGGCCTCCACAAGGCTTAGAATCTGTAGAAAACAGTCAAACATATATCTGAAAATATACAGCTGAGCTCTACAGGATCACAGAACACTATCATAATGCTCCACGTTAATTTCCTATTTAAGAGACGAGACCCTTAAATGAAGCAGTTCAAAATGGTTGGCAGATGACACTGATTAACTGCAAATTAGACAGGAATGCAAAGGAATGAAAATACTTTTTCTTTCAAGTTGCCTACCATTACCACATATTCTATTGCCTTAATAATTCCAAACCTTAGTATTTTAGTTGAACTTTTAGGATAAATAATTCAAATATATGTGATCTCCTTGCACTTACTGTGCAGTAACACATAAAGGGAATGGCAAGGTTGGAAACAATCAAATTATGTAATTAGTCATACCAGCCATCTTCAGATCTGTTGTTAAGATTAATTTGTCCATTATGACAAAACTTTAATTTCAGTCAAATTAATTTTAAAAGCTCTGTTATGAATCAAAAAAACCATTCAGAATTGTCAACACATAAAGATAATAAAAAAACATAGCAGGGTGTTGGAAGCACATAAATTAAAAGACAATATGTATTTGAAAAAAGTCAGCTGCATGCATTAGTCCCACCCATAGCTCACACCCTCTGTGTTGGGTGGACTCTCTATCTCCTATTTTCTCTGTGTCTGCTCTCCTCCTTAACTCGTGTTCTGGCTTAGCATGCCCTGGCCCAGCCTGGTCCTCAGGCAGGATCTTGCCATGCCCTCCCTGTCCCTCCTGGGCAGCTTCACATGGCCCCAAGGTCTGCATAGATTCCCATAGTCTTTTCATGCCCCCAAATGCTGCTTTGCCTCAAACACACATACAGCTCCCCAGATAGACAAGGATGTACTCTCTGAGCCAGCTTCCAGTGTTGGGACCAGGCAATGCCAACAAGAACAGGTGTGGGAGCCTCTGGCTAGCTAGACACCGTAATTTCTGTCTCTTCTTTCCCCATAGGTCTGCACCCTGCATTTCTTGCTCCTTAGATTCAGGTGAGCTCTAATTGGAGCTGCAGAGGGGTCCCTGCTAGGGCTGCACCAGCTTCACCAGGGAAAGGGCAAGCAGACATCACTTGGACTCTTAGAGGCATCACACACTGAACTATCTCAAATTTAAGGAGATAGAAAAAGATTTCTTTTATTTCCAGAGCTTACTTTAGTTTAAAATCTGTTTATTTTATACATTTTAGATCAGTGCTTTACAACAGTCAGTGTCCAGGTTTAGATGCCTCTGGTTACAATTATGTAACTTCAGATGTATTTGGCATCTCTAGACTTGCTGAAGTTAGCACTAATTTTGTAGTGCTATGCACATTTGAAAGTTAGGTGCTCTTATTTAAATGTTAACATCAGGAACTGAATTTCATCTTCTCAGTAGTAAAATATTTGGCTAAGCAATTATATTAATAGCATTTTCAGTTATCTTCAAATTCTTGCTCTTCAGGTTTTATAGAGATCAGCAAATTTACCATTTACTATTGGAATGACTATAGAATCCTGCATAAATCTTTATTTTTCTCTATTTTTACCTGTAGCAGGAAACAATTCACTCTAGTAGATGCCTCATGTGTTGCTAAATTGCAAATATCCTTTATTCGTATCTTAGAATGAATTCCAAATCAAATGTACACCCTGAGGGCTGAAACTAAAGTCAATAATACTGGTGAGAAACCAGATATAATATTTTACCAGTAGTAATTTTTAAGTAATTGAAAGTGAAACTATATCTATTTATTTTGCTGTCACTTGCAACAGTTCTAGCTTTGACTTCAGGTGTCAACTCCAAGTGATTATGAAGAAAAAACACATTCAGATGAATTATAATAATCAGAAAATCCAACAAGCATATATTTCTCTGTTCACATTTCCAGTTAAGGACAAATAATGACAGCTTGGAGGCACTGAAGGAGAGCACATAATTGGTATATATATATCAGTGCCTGAGAAGTCTTTTGAAAAATTGCTAATGAAAAGAATGATATTCTTCCACAATGTCTTTCCAAATTCTGTCACCCACAGAGTGTCGTGAAGGCTTTCTCTATATGCTTCTTGGTCAGCTCCCTGATTAAATGAGAAGAACACTAATATACAGAATAATAGGGGTGGCTAATGTCAGGCAGCTTTCAGATTTAGCTCTCATACAGAAGGCAGGTAATATGGAACTAGTGCGCATAGTCATCTCCTTCTGAATCTTCCTTTTCAAGCTCTATTGCCTTCCTTCAATGTCTCAAAAAGTGGTAAGAGCTCACAAAAGGCAGGGCAGGTTTCTGGTAGTTAAATGAAGCAAAGATGATGGATGTAGTTGTTTAATTTGAAAATAATTCAGGAACTGTAATTTGCATTGGTTTCTCTTGATTTTAGCATGCAGAAATTCATAGACAGTGATGTTGCTATGAATTTCTGCATGCTAAAATAAAATTAAAGTTCCAAGAGGTAAATAAAGTTAATTTTTATCAGTCTTATGTTGTGATGGTTTAATCTTCTTTGCATTAACACATCCTCGAATATGTTACTTTTTTCATTTTCCTGACAATTGTATTTAAAAAAAAAATCCAACAAAACATCACAGTCATTTTGTGGTATCATCAATATTGTGCAAAATGGTTCTATGTTGCTGGTAAGAAACAAGTCGTGGTCTACAGACAGGTAATTAAAATTTAGATGAAGAGGAACTACAAATCAGGATCACTTTTGGCACAAAAGATGAAGATGTCTCAAAATAAAATGAGCAGAATTGGCATTTGACTTACAGCTCCTAGAAGTCTCATGAATGAGGTTACACTTTCTTTCTCCTTCTAAGGAAAGAGCTGTTTTACACCTTGGCTATCTAAAAAGGTCGAGGACTCCTCTACATCAGCTGTATAAGATCTCTCTATAGGAAGGCAGATATCTTTTATTTTGCAATGGCTAAGAGAGAAGGGACAAATGACCATGGAGAGTTACCAGTAATGGTCAAGTAATCATAGAAGAAATTTAGATAATTAGTTAACCTTGGTACACAATTTTTAAACCATTAAAATTTGGTGAGAAGGATCTCATCCTGTGTATTTTGTTGATGTTGAAGGGTATTATGATTAAAGACAGTGTTCTGAAAAGAAGGGAGCCAATCTTCCTTTATGCTGTTTCCTGTACTACCGATTTTCTGAACTAGATGTAATATAGAATGTATTACGTACAAGCAATGGCTTTTATAAAGGATATTTTTCACTTTGAAAATCACTTCAGCTACCAATAGGAATTCCTACTGACTCCTATGTTTTGTTTCCTCCAGTTTGTATGTGCAGATATACATACCTCATGCCAGCAAGCTATCCACTATCCAGTAGATGGTGTTTGAAAGCTGTTGTGATCTATAAAATCTATATCCCTGAGAAACCTTCTCAATCACCTGCAGACTATCTGAAACTTCATAGGGCTGCTTTCCCAAAATGAACACCTTCCACATTAAGGCATGAAATGAAAATCAAGAAATGCAAGATAAGTCCTTTTTCATGGATCACAACACATGCAATGTACAACTGATCAGACTCAGAGAATATTGTCCAAAGAAAAGTATGGAGATAACTGACAAATGTGATTCTGTACTCAAATGTAAAACAACTCTCACTGCAGAAGAAGGTGAAGTTTAGTTACAAATTTATATATAAAATATATTTAAGTGGACAATGATGGGCTGAATTTTTTACAGAATACATGCCAACATACTCATATACATAAGTGGGAAGGTATCTATGTTTTTATAAAACAATAAGAAAAAATTTACTGATTTTTTTGAGTGGGACATAAACTCCTTTGGTATCAGAAAGCTTTCCTAATACTTTAGAGTGTCAGCTACGTATACCTTTAAAAAATGGATTATACTGAAGCAATAGAAACGTTGGATAATACCATAATCATCAATTCATAATTACAGCTTTGCAAGAAACAATTTTGGTTGTAACTGAATATACGTGAGAATCGTGCCCACCCTAAAGTTTAAAAAAAAATTAAAATTGTGAAATATTTATTTCACAATGATATATAACACCAGCTGTATTTTTTTTTCAAGAAATTTATGGGATCTTTGACTTCCCTCCAGCTTGAAGACTGGAGCATTACAGTGTTACAATGAGACCTAAATCCCAGTTTTCCTTGATGAGAACATTAAAAAACCAAGATTCTTTGTTCTCTGATGTCTGCTTTTGGGATATTAATACATCAATTCAGTTTTTTAGCTCCTTAAAGACTGATTGCTCAATAACAACCAAACAAGAACTGACAGATCCCACTCTCCCCTTGCTTCCTCGGTGTGAATGGATAGTGTTAAAATGAGAAAAAGATCTTCTAAGGAAAAATAACATTTCTCATTGAAGTTAATGTCAGTAAAGCCTGGGGCCAGGATTTAATCGATAAAAGCAAAAAGAGAACATATCACCAAAAAATCCAACCTCTGATTTAATTGTATATATTATAAACAACTTGTAAAGGGCATGAATGAGCTGTTTCTCTGCCAGAGTCATTGATACTGGGAGACTAGCTGAGGTTAAAGATAAGAAGCAACCCAGCTATTGGAAACACTTTTATCTGCTTGATTCACTATTGTTCAATGTCAAGAACAGTGGATTGTCAGTCTTTCATCAACTTGACAGCTGCCAAAATTTCACTGCTGGAGGAGGAGACCCAGATAAGTGGAATTCAAGCCTATTCACAAAAGGTTCCCTTTCGTTTGACACCTTTGGCAGACTTTTAGAAACACTGAATAGACTCCAGGGATTTGTAAATCATAGCTTGAAACCACTGAAGTAGAAGTTCAAATGTTTGAAATTCCTGGGTAGAAAGTGACCTGCAAACAGATATACTTTTTGCTCAGATACCAAGTTCCAGCTCACAAAGACTCTTTCCCACAGCTGGCTTAGGCACAGAGTCCACTCTGACCTCTGGGACAAACAGAAAAGCCCTTTTGGCTTGGGCAGCAGTGATTTATGGTCTAGGTACACCAAAGATTCCACTTCATCTCTACTGCCAAAGTTTACTCTACTCTACTCTAAACTCATGTGCAACAAATGGGACGTGGGCATTCTGTATATGTAGCTTTACAAATAAGGACTTTGAGGGGTGAGGAAACAGAGGTGAGAAACTCACATTCACCTAGAAAAACAGCTACGGAGCCAGAAACTAAACCCTGTCTTTCAAATGGCTTCCTACTCCAGGCCCTTTTCAGTAGTCTCAGAATTTACCAAGGCATCAAAAAGTGGAAAACATTGATTGGATTATTTGCAATGCACTACAGAGTGGAGCAAAGAAACACTATTTAAACAGCCTGATTTATGAAAAGTTCAATAGAAGCCTAGTTCTGCAAATAATCACTTGAGAACATTTATCTGTATTCTCTGCATGCATGTTCACTAACTTCTGTGATACGGTTTGCATCTACAATTTTCAGACTGAAATCAAGCTCAAGTTTTATTTCTGTTTTCCCAGGGTTTCCCACGTTTTAGGAAACTCACTTTATACTTAAAACTTGAATTCTGCTACTTAAGTTGTCTGATATTCCTGATTTCTGAATCAGGTTGTAAAAATTGGTGAGGTATAATTTAATAACTTTGTTAACAAGTAAAGACAATTCTTTGAAACCATCAACAAGACAGTTAAAATTCTACTTGCGCTCCTATTGAAAAATGAATCAAGCCTGTAACATAAACAGTCAAAAATCTTTCAACATATTTTTGTCTAGAGTTAGAAGGTAAAATATTACTACTGACTCTTAAGCATAATGCAGCAGAAATATGGTTAGTCTATTACCTGGTCAATAAAATATCATTTTATTTCCCCAAAGAATGGCAGCATTCTTCAAAGGTAAGTTTCGCATAAACTTTATGTTCAAGTCCTTGAAAGAACTTACCCCCTAATTAAAACCAACTTGAAATACTTGTTTGCAAACTGCCAGATAAGCATATTTAAAAGAGCTGGGCAGTTGCAGACTTCCAAGTTCTCAACTGGGAACTTGGCGTTGTTTGCAACTCACTAAATTCCAGTTTATCCTAACAGTGTTCACACTTGTTAGTTCACAATTAGATAAATTTCTAACTCATTATAAACAATCTAAGAGACCCAAATCTTTAGTATTGCACCTCTGTTTTTTGGAGGACTATAGCATCATTGACCAAAACCCTTTAATTCAGTGGTCAGATTTTCCAGTTGGATGTCTGTGCTGTGAAGTGGCACCTTAATCCTAGAGCCCATAAATGCAGGCAGCACAGTATGTAGTGCTCTAGACTTGTCAGCTCCATTTTGAAGAAGAGCACACTAGAATGTAGAATAGCCTGAGTTGGAAGGGAACCACAAGGATCATGGTGGGCAGTACGGTCTACGTGTGACTTTAGTGCTGCTTCTTCAGAGCTGCCTTGCATTGAGGCAGCAGTGTCTCTGTTCAGCAGACCACGATGCTTTTTGGGGTGAGTGCCAGCAGAGCCAGTGCAGCTGGGGCTGCACTGATGGGTAGAACTGGCTGTGCCAGGTCATGCCCCTGCCTTCCCACTTCCACTTCTCCTGTGGGATAGATTACCAACTCTCCGTGTATGAACTTACAGCTCTCCCGAAATGCCACAGGATCACAAACATCATAACACATTTCCAGAAAGCTAAAGGGTAGGAAGGGTTCTTGTCCGTGACTCTTCAGGCAGCTGACCAAACAGCATGTCTCCAGTCACTATAGAGGTGGGATATAATTTTGAGTGTACGTTGTACAGCCTAATTTGGGGGTGAATAAATTTCCTAAAATAAATAAAAAATAAAGAAATCAATTAATAACTAGAGATTATTGTACATTTCTGTAAGTTTTGTTCTTCAAATATCAATACAATTTTCTGAAAGAAGTTATTGAAACTGGATACAGAACCAGCTTAGACTTCAAATACACTATTTCAAGAAGGACTAAGTGTCCTTCTCCTTATTACTTCAAGACTTGGTATTGATGACAATCAGAAGAAGATTCAGTATTGATGAATTACAGTGTTACAGCCAAAATCTGAAATAGAATTTAGCAGTGCAAAAGTGTGGCCTTAGTGGTGGGAGAAAATAGATCTGAGTTGGTGTGGGGGACCCTAGACCTTGAGGTTTTCTAGTAAAACCATGTTGCAAAATTTTCACATTCAGAATCCCGATCCTATCAACTAATTAACTGGCAGGAATGCAGTGCCTTCCTTCAGAATACAAAATATCCAAAATATTCTTGAATACATATGCTTCAATTATCATCTTGTGGGACCTCACTGGAAATTCTAACATCCTTAACTCTTTAGAGTCAGAGGCTGAAACTTCAAGTCCCATGTTTTTGTTTCTTGTGTTTCCCAGTTATTAGTCTGTCTCCCATTCCTGCCTGTGGGATTGCAGGAACAGCTTTCTAATTGTTTCGCTATAAATTCTAATGGAATGTAGTTTTAAGTGGCGTATGTGAAGCCTCTGAAATTGTGGCAGAGATGTTAATTGAAAACTTTATCAATCTTCGAAAGTTCTTTTGGTAATACTTCAAATATACTCTGTGGCTCCTCTTTAGCCTGTGCCTAACATTCTCACCATTACTTACTGGTATTTATCAGAAGAAATACTCTTTCCTCTGTGTGCTATACATTACTGATTAATGTTTGGAGAGATCATTATTTTCAAATAATTAAACAATGCCATAGCTTACATCATGGCCTGAGCTTCTATGAGTTCGTCTTCTGACATTGCTCACTCTTTAATCTTCTTTATAGCCACATCATATCTTTCTTTCCACTTTCCCTGATGCTCCACTCCAACCTGAGCATCCCTTAGCTCTCTTGACAGGACTATTTCTTCTCATTTCAACTCCCAGATTCCTAGTGGGGTGTGTGTGTGTGCAAAATTCCTTTAGTAAGAAAAACAGCATACAATGGGCAAATGGAGGCATGGTATCCCCCCCATGCAATGCTATTTTCTCTGGAGAGTTACAGTGCTGGAGCAACATACCTGTCTCTCAGCTTTATGTTGGAGTTATGGAAACTTCCTATGAGCATTTTTTTGCTAGATTTAAGCCTTATATATAAATTTGAACAAGATTTATGCATCAAATCATGATGTATTTTCATATAGGAAGTTGAAGAACAAATATTACTGTGTCAGGTAATATGTCAAAAGGAAAGCGTTGCTGTGGCTCGGATGGGCTGGGGAAGGAAGCATGCAAGGACTTGCACAGTTGATGTAAGACCTGATATAAAATGCCTTAAAAAGGCCTTAACATATAAGTTGATACAAAATGCCTTTGTGTTCACCTTGCCCTTGTAGACCAAATGCACTTGTAGGAAGTGATACAGTATTTCATAGAACCATAAAATCTGGATGCTTCACTGAACAAGAGGAAACTACAGAAGGAACTACTGACTGAAAGACCAATTTTCCCATATTCTGCCATTGCTTCCTTCAAGGACAAGCAGAAATGGCCACCAAACACAGATTCTGTAACCTTCTGCAAGACTGAAAGCAGTAAGGGTTGTTGTTCTCTGGTTATTCTTTTCTTGGTGGCCAAGACATCAGTTTCAAAAAGGGAAGTTATCTTCATACCATTTCCTGATAAAGTTTGAGACTTTACTTACTTTTGTAGACACTGTATACGGGAATCTTGTCACCATATTTATAAAGAAAACCTGTTAAGGGTCACAATATATACATGGGTTTTCTGAAATTAAAAAAACAAACAAACAAACAAAACCAAACAAAAAAAAAAAAAAAAAAAAAAAAAAAAAAACCAAAAAAAAAACAAAAAAAAAAAAAAACCCAAAAACAAAAAAAAAAACAAACAAAANAATAAAAACAAGCCAACAAAAGAAACCCTAACACAAACAAACAAACAAAAAACCCAAACAAAAACCCAAACAAACAAAAAACCCAAACCAAACAAAAAAACCAAACAAAACAAAAAACCAAACAAAACAAACAACAAAACAAAAACAAACAAAGAAACAAAAAATATGGGGAAAAAACCCAAACAAAACAAAACAAAACAAAACAAAAAACCCAACCAAAAGAAAACAAAAACAAAACCCAAAACCAACCAACCAACAACCAAAAACAGGGAAATAAATACTTCTCTCTTCCTATCATATTACAACCATCCAGGTAATGCAGATAGTCAATATTCAATATTCAGCAGCTTCTGCATCATGACATCAGACTGAAAATTTTCTGTTATTGAGGGCTAGTTCAGCCGAGGTATTGCAAGAAGAGGTAGTACAACATTAAAATACGTTGTATAGCAAAGGTAAGCAACTATATTGATTATGAATATGTTAGATCAAGTTTCACACAAACTCCCTGAAAAGATGGCTCAATATTTGGAGTGTTCAGTATTGGAAGTGATTCACCATAATGCTGACAAGTCCAGGTGCCTAAGCCAAAACCGATCAAGTAGAAAGAGCTTATAGGATGACCAGCAAAATTGTGCTGATGGTAGTATGTAAGTTTGGGGTTTGATTCAAAACAGTAATTTTCAGCAAGGTAATATTTACTCTCAGGGGTTTTGTATGCATGTAATATTTGACTGTTTCTTTTTTACTGATTAAAAACATCACAAAGTTCAGTATCTGTCAGGACCTTGCAAAGTGCCTTCCAGCTCTTGTCTTAATAGGTGAGTTAGCATGAACTGCAACATTTCTGCTGGCCAAATAACAAAATATGTTGTAGATGTCATCAGGAAAATTTTACATTTGCCTCAGCATGCTTTTCCCTCCTTAGCACCCACTGGCTGTGCAGTACAGGCTCTTAGCCCCTGGGAGACTTCTGTGATGTATTTTAATGCAGTCTGATGGTTAGTACTTGTCTCACAACAGTTACATCTAAAACAAAAGACTTTCATATTCTGCCCTTACAAGGGTTCTACATCCAATTTATAACAACTTCCCTTTCTCCTTCCCACTCCCATTCCCATTCTCTTCCTTCGCTCTCACACTTGAGACTCTGCTATTCCCCTAGATTAGGTGCCTGTTACATGGCATTGTCTAGACAACAAAATTCTGGACCTCTGTTCCTCTGTTCAGGGAGCAAATGTTATGTAGGAATTCGAAGAACCAACATGATCTGAATGTGCCCAAGGTTCGTTTTTAATACAATGTAGAAATTTTGTTGCTGACCTGTCACAGCAAGCAGCATGTCCATAACACGCTTATAGAAATGATGCACTTTCTTTGGATATTCGCACAGGAACTTTGCTGAATACAGACACAGTATTCATTCCTGCTTTGGAATACATTCATCTAGACTTCAAATTATAATTTTTCCAATTGAAGAAAAACAATTAAAAAGACTGAATAATCTACAAGAACAAACAAGGCTGGGATTAATTTCAGTGAACTTTAACCTTTTACACCACAGTGTCCAGAAAGGAGGAGACATGACTCATCTGAACATCTTTTAGGACTACATTAGGACAAGGTAAATTATGCATGAGAAATATTTCTTTCCACTAAAAAGAGATTCTAGGTAACTGGTTGCTGTATCCCACCATAAATATTTAAAATTAGGTGAGTTTTACTCCAGTCCAGACATGCAGCAAGTGATTTGCAGTTTTGTTTTGGTTCACAGATACGGATTTATAACTGGGGAGGCTGAGAGTTGTTAACCCCATCTCCATTCTCATGTCCCCTCCAGAGGCAGTACATGTTACAAAAGCCAAACAGTGACACACTCATCCTGACTGAAAAAAGGTTCTACCCACCACACTCAGGTCCTTTACATGAAGAATTAGACTGATATATTTCTTATTGCCAAAGTATTTCTGAACTACTGAACAAGTAAAACTATTTTCACTGTAGTCCATTATATTTGCAGTTTTTAGTCTCAGTATGGTACTCCAGTCCTAACTTTTACTATCCACTTTCACTTCTGTTAATGTTTTACTATAATCCACTCCCTGTAGCTTTGTTCCAAGCCTGTTTTAGAGGTGAATAATTTATTCATTTATGTAGGAGAGGCATTTTTTTCAAACTTGTTTTCCCATACCAAGTTAGTACAAGGATTTCTGGGACTTTATAACACTACAGCTATTTGAAGAGCATCAGCATCCTCTAGCTACACTGTACAGCAAAGACAGCAGAAACATTTCTTTGGTTGTTCATATACAAACAATAAAGGGTATATATGTGGGATCTTCAGATGGAGCAGCTGCTCATCCTGGGCACAGGAGATATTATCAGCATATCGGCTGTCAAGAGAAATATTAGGCTTGTTATTCACAGGTCAGATTCCTAATAAGGTGCAGCAGACATATGAAAAATATCAGATATTGTAAATACATTCAAAGCTGTTTTTTAAAGTCAGAGGATAGACCTGCATATGCGATTATAGGCCATGAGATAACAGGGAAACCACTAGTTCCCATCTGCTTCCTCTCATCTAGTGGCTCACCTTGCTCCAAAATATCTGGGCCCACACTGTAACACTGACTTTTTACAGTTACTCCTTAGAGGAGGATCCCACTGCCCTAAAGTTCTGCCAGGAGTTCTGTCAGAAGTTTGCTCTGTCTCCTGCAGACCATGACATGTCTGTATGCCTAAAAGTTAGTAGGAACATAATTCTCCTCTAAATTTGACCCTTCAGGTTTCATAACATTTAAGTGAACTACAAGTTCCTAAGTGGAGGAAACAAGCCAAAAATGTTCTGTCAGATCAGTTCAGGGAGTGCCACTGAAGTCTTTTCAACAGCAGTTCCCTGCTATGAAGCATCACTTTAGCCTACAAGACTGATTTGTCTAAATCTCTTTTTAATTTTTTTTCTTTAAAGAAAATACATTTATACCTTCAGAGGTCTGTGGGCAGTGATACTGCTATTGACAATATCTATATTTATGATCATTATTATGGCAGCCATACATAGGATACCATTGCTGTAGGTATAGTGGACATGTGAGTGGAAAGGCAATCTGCCCAAAGAATCTTTCAGTTCTTGAGAAGACCTCTTCTATATACTCACTCATGCTTAGCAATACTCTGCTCTTCTGCCAAAGTCTGTTTGCTGACAATGGAGTTTTTCCTGTGAAGACAAAGTAGTATGATAAAACTGAAAATCCAGTGGCCTTTCAGTACTTAAAGGGCTTATAAGAAAGATGGAGGCAGACTTTGTTCTAAGGCCTGTTGTGACAGGACAAGGAGTAATGGTTTTAAACTAAAATATGGTAGATTTAGACTGGAAACAAGGAAGATATTTTTCATTGTGAGGATGGTGCAACATCAGAACAGGTTACTCAGAGAAGTTGTGGTTGCCCTATCCCTGGAAGTGCTAAAAGTCTTGTTAGATGGTGCTTTGAAAAACCTTTTCTAGTGAAAAATGTCCCTGCCCATGGTAGGGACTAGATGATTTTTAAATGTTCCTTTCTAACACAAACCATTACAAGACTCAATGAGTCTGTAAAAAATTCCTTCCTTGGGTTAAATCATGCTACATATATTTTTTTAGTAGTTATGCTGTACTCTAAGGTGAATATTTAAAAATTTTGAGACATATGTAATTGTCTGATTTTTTTATCACTTGGTAAACACTTAAACAACCTTTCTCCTCCACTGTCAAATGTGTCAGAAAGCCAAATATTCTCTGTGCATGCTATAACAAGCAGTGAAACTACATATACCTTTAGTGACTTTATGAAAAGATTTCATCTACTTTTTCAAAATTTACATGGAAAGTTTCCAAAAGTGCACAAGCCTAGACTTTCCAAATAAATGTTCTTAGCATGACAGACAACAGGAGTTCATATGGCAGAAAAAGAGGCCCCTAAAATAACCTCTTGTACAGAAATAATGATGATTCTTATTTATGGTTCCTTTCACAGAATGCTATAAAAGTAGAGGTTTTTTTAGGAAATCTCTGAATCTTATCCAGTATAGTTTATTATGAGACAATCTGTTCCATTTCTGTGAATTTTTCATTGAAATAACTTGGCATACATTTAATGCTTACAATATTGTGACATCTTACTAAAAAGGGAAATATGGATCTGATGCATCACTTCAACAGACCTGGCTTCCCTTCATTCTGTACTGGACTACTCATATACATACAAAAGCACAAGAGCACTAGCAAGGCTGATTTAATGCTGAAATAAGAGTACAAAAATTGTCATACCAGCATCCTTGAAGTTGGTGACAAAACCCTATTGCTTTAAAGGAAACCAATATGTTCTTCACGAGAAGACAAATTGTATCTGATTTTATACATTTCAGGAAACCTTATTCTTAGTACTCAAAAAGTTATTGAAAAAGAAAAATTTTCCAGAAAGATTGTTTAATCTATGCTAGACTGTTGTAGAAAACATTTAAGCAGTGGATGGCTGCATGTTGATTAACCTTGGCTTATCATTATTCAGAGATAGCTTTCTGAAGTAAGTGTTCAATACAAATCCTTCATTCCCACGCAATAAACAGTTCACAGTTTAGGTATTGTACATAACTGCATCAAATTTAGTCACTTAAAATAGGAAAAGGGATTAAACAGAGAGTCGGTTTTTAGAATGCCACTAACAGAAATCCTCATGGTTCAAACATTCCTGCTTTCACTTCCCATGCAGAAAAATAAACAAGCAATTTGTTTTGGAAAATTACATTTCAGTGGAGTACTCATTCTGCTATTCATTGAGATGGTTTTTCCTCTGTGTTTGGTTTCATGGTATGGAAGGCTGGAGCAGCTGTTCAACGATATCATTACATGCCATCTCAGCTGCTGTGATGAAGGATGCCAGAGACTAATGGGTGCCAGCAAACTGCCCAAGGTGGAACACAGAAAGTCAATAAGCAGGCTCAGCACTCTTCCCAACACAATGCCAGATGAAATTGAGAAGGTGAGCTAAGTGAATATGGATAGCTGAGCTATCACTGGTAGCAGCTGGCTGCATGGCATGGTGGATTAAACTATGGGGGCCAACATGTGTCTGTAGTTGTAAGGCGGTGGCTCTATGTTGTACCCACTAGAAAAATAAATGGGAGGAATAAATTGTATATTTGAGTGTGGATTCACACAGAAAGAAAGAGTTTATCGAACACAGGTGTCAGTACCACAAGAAGAAAACTGAGAGTGCATTAACACAGGTAAAACAGGTAAGTCCTGATGTTTGTTCTACTATGTTCAAGAAAGCAAGATCTTTGTTCTTTTTTTCAAGTAGATTTTGAAGTTTTTGTTAAGATGTATATGTGACTTGCCCTTACAGAATTAATAGTGCAAAAATCTCACTTTCTCAACTCAAAGGAAAAAAATCAGTAAATGTTTCCCCTTTTCCTGGATCTTTCTCTGCTCATTCATTAATCATAGAGCCCTCTACTCAGGCTCTATAAGCAGAGCTGCCTGTATAATATGGTTTTACATAATAATAATTGAAGGCATTTAGGAACATATCTCAGCTTACCAATTTATTATTTTCTTTGAGTTCCTGAGGTTGTGTGATGCTTTCTTCATTCAGAACAGTATATGATCTCATGAGCTGCAGACACTTCATGTCAAGGTTGCTTTATTTGTTGGTTGTCTTGCAGTTGTATGGGTAGATCAAGTAATTTCAGTCTGTTCCAAAGAAATGTGGGCCTCCCCTAGCTCAAAAATTCTTCCCTTTCACATTTCTATCAAGTACATAAAATCAAACTCATCTAGTATCCATCATGAGACAGACAAAGAACCTTGTCTCTTCCAGGCAACTCCTGTTTGTTGCACTGTCTTCATCTCCAGTAACTCCTAAAAGTATTTCTCATTTAATAACTTTGGAAGAGGTGTTTTTTTTCTGTTCCAGCTGGATATTCATGAAAAATATCTTACTTTAAGTTTTTTTAAGAGGATTTCTTCACTTGTGAAACTCAAAAAGAGTAATTAAACCCTGTATAGGATGGGGGTGCCTTGTCTTTGTGGAAAAGTATTAGTAAAGCTGAGAAGAGACTGAAGTGATAAGGAATTCACACCACAGAACTTCACACCGGTCTCCCATGCTGTCACTGCTACTGCAGTCGTAATAATGGTGGTCTAAAGATGGTTTGTGTATACACAAGAGACAACATTTTTTAGGAGAGATTTTGTCTTTTTATCACTTAAACTGAATAGGTAGAAAAAAATGCATGGCTTCTCTGTACACAAGCCCTTCTTCAGGTACATACAAAAATTAAGGCCACTGAATACTAACTTGGCTATTACACTAGGCAGTGACTGCTGTAAATTTTATTCAACCTCCTAGCAAAGGAAGGTAATCAAAATGGACTTGTACAGAAGACCACAAGGCTTCTAGAGCAATATTTAAAAGTTACTAAGCTAATTCTAACATAGATATTGAAAGATGCCAGGATTGCCTGAAGTCTTGCCTTTGTAGACATGTGGAAGACCACGGTCATGGAACAGAAGCATTCTGCAAGGCATACTTAGCCTTCCCAATCCATTGCTTTCCAGCAGTCAGAATATTTTTCTTGTCATAGACAGTATTTATGGCTTCTGACTGGATAGCCGAATTACCTTCAGGTTTGTGGTTGCCTTGGGCCGCAGCCATACTCAGGACTAATTTCTCTGGTGATAGTCCCTGGGGAAGGCTTCTATACTTCCACTTTTGAAGACAGAGGATATAAATGATAAGGAAATGTAGCACAGGCTACAGGAAGAAATAACATATGGCATGTATATGATCCCTTATATCTTGAACATGTATAATTATATTAGGCAAATTAATTAAAGCTCTGATCTCAGGGCACAGACAAGCAGCTTTTTCCTCATCATTTTAGAAGCACAGCCGAGACACTGCTGTTCACATTTGAGAAACAGGTGAGGATAGAACCAAGTTCTGTGCTAATGACACCAGCAGCAATTAACTCTGAATGGAAGCTGACACTGATGTAGGAGGAATATCTCATTATTAGAATAACAGGATAGACCTGGCTTGTATAAAAAATCCTGCGATGTCTCTGAAGCTGATGCTACTTAATGAACTGCTGCTATTCCTGTGCTTTGGACACCACTTGACCAAGGAGTGCATTACTATAACTGCATGTGATGATGTCCTATTGTATCAAAAGATCCCATCACAGTATTTTAAAAATAACTTTGGGGTTCTTTTTAGTGGCTTTTGATCAATACTAATGTTACCATCAAGTACAACAAGCATTAGTCAATTGTTACTACTAAACACTGAAAGCAAAAAACTATGCTAATTCTAAATTATTCCCTTACCCTTACATACTCTTTGGATGTTTCTCTGTTAAGTATGTTGGATATTTGGAATCTTACTTCTTGGTGCCTCGCTTTCCCTGTGCAGAGTACAACGTGTTTATATATGTAACTATGAGATTCACAGAATTTTGACCCATATCTTCATGTGGAATACGTCATCGTGCAGGAGTGTCTACCTCTCATCATGGATTGTTGAGAAAGTGCACAAATTGCTTGGATGAGAAGCCTGGCATAAAAGTTAAGTGACGACAATCAAGTCACGGACAAAAGAGTATCTAAAATTAAGGCACTGAAATGCATTTAGAAATCAGGGGAATGTCAACACTGAGAAAATCCAGACATCACTATTCTTTAATTAAAAGCAGAGAAAAATACACTTGAACCACTGACAACTAGGGATGAGGGGAAAAAAAAGAATGACTTACAAGAATTATTTATAAAAAAAGGCTACAAATGCCACCTATTTATTTATTTCTAAAAACCATTGTAATTCAATATCAGAAAATAACACAAAGTATCATGAAGCAGGCTGTGATTCCTTTAAATCAAAACCAAGTGACCATGGCAGTGTAAGTTTTCTTGGTTTCTATTTATTGACGTGTCTTAATTTAAACAAGAAGAAAACAAAGAACCACCTAATTGAATCCACTGAGCTGGAAGGAACAGGTAATCTCTTGTGTAGAAACAAAAATTCTCCATCTTATTTCACTGAGCTTCAATGGAGATACTCATTCTTTAAAGAGACATTAGTATCAGAAGAGTCCTCTTCATTTGACTGGAAGTAGGTCTGTTACTCCTCAAGTGTGGTTTCTGTCAGTTGCATCTACCTTTGATGGAGAGGATCTTATAGCTTGAGGGCCTGAGTTAGGCAGGATTCAAGTCTTATACTGCCCATTTGCTTTGTAGAATAGTGACAGAACTAGAGTTGCCTGCAGATCTCAGGAAGATGGGGAAAATTATAGTACAGAGATTAAACTGTAGTCTCAATAGCGCATTTAGTGATGTTAGAGCAAACTGATAGTCACTAATCATTTGCACCTCTGACATTTGGTCTTTGTAATTTTTGGAGATTAAATCATTCTTTCATTTCCTGTGGTCTTTTGCTTTGGGTTTGCGATTGTGTCTTTTGTTTGTTTGGTTGGGTTGGTTTGTTTGGTTCTTTTGTTTGGTTGGTTTGTGGTTTGTTTTTTTTTTAGTGAAGTGATTAGACTGTCATCCTCTGATGGAGCTGTAGACTTTTTGAAAGTAATAAGAACAGAAGAAACTGCAGAGCATTGGCTAAATTAAATAGTATAAATTATTATAATGAAAATTAATTTTGCCTTGTCCAACATACCAGGGAAAAGAACCAGTCCAAGAAGAACACATCAGATTTGCATCCCTTTGTGTTTCACTGCTGGATGTATATTTATTTGACTGTTGCAATATTCTGGACAGACTTCATTGTAATCTGGTAGAGATTAATATCCCAATTTGTGTCCATATATACAGCTTTCCATGTCCAAAACTGGCTGAAAGCCCCAGAGCATTTCCTAAGAGGAACTGAGTGGATCTTGTTATTCCCTTTATGCTGGCAATGGTTTTTGTATTAATGGTTGTACCACTATCATCTAAAGAGAGCCTTAGGGGACAGTCTGAGATTCAGCTGTGATGTGCATATGAGGAAGAGTTATCTGCAAAGCTGCACCCCTGTCATATGCCTGGAAGCATATGCTGGATCACTTCAGCTTCCATAAAGCTAGTCCAATACATGATAATGAGAGAGTATGTGTGTGCACTCAGTGAACTCCTATCTGATCTACTGCAGTATTGTCTGACCTTCATGAACCATTTTCCATTGCAAAGACACTGGATGCCAGACACCAGCAGAGGTGAAAGTGTTCCTCAGGCAGGAAGCTCCTGCTTCCTGCTGTTATCAAAGCCCAGAGGAAGTGCTCTCTGGTTCTCATGAAGTGACCTTTTGTGCCCAGTATTCTTTGTAATGGCATCGCTCTTTAGGAACCAGCTCCTCTGTGGGAGACTAGGGGTATAATGCTGAACTGATGAAAGAAACAGAGGCATCAAAGGTGCAGGATGTGAGAGTGCAAAAGTAATGGTTCATGCAAAAGTAACATCCTGAGTTAGTTGTAAAGAAGGCAAAGGAGAAAGACTTGTAGAGGTTGGAGAGGTGAGGGACATGAACTGAGGTAGGCAGAAGGAAGACTGGGAATATGGTGAGACCTCTGATGATCAAACTGAGTATACGAAAGGACAACATAAAAATGTGCTGAGAGCTTATAAAAGCAGATCTGTGACTAAATATAAACTGTTCCTCACCATGAGAAGTCAGCATCAGCCTTCTTAACCTGATTATATCATGAACATAGGGGAAAAGAGTCAAATTGTTCTACCCAGATGTGGTGATTATTGTATCTTCATTTACTTAACCTATTTTAGAAGTACCTATCAGAAAACTCTTGTGTCCTAGCTTTTTAAATTTCCCTTTTTCAAAATGTCTTCTCTGAAGTGAAGCAGATAATAAAAAGAAATCACAGAGGTTTAGCAGAACCCAGAATGTTCAGCAGCAGATTTGCATCACTGATGGTCTCTCCAGATAGACAAATCATCATCTGATGGAACCCAGGCATAACAGGCCACGGTATTCAAAACAAGTTATGCTGCTGTGTTCACAACGGTATTGCTTTCAAATCTCATGATCAGAAAAAAATGTCAAAAACTTCTTTGTTCATAGTTTCCTTCCAAGGTTTAGCTTTTATTTTTTTCCTTAAAGCTCCATTTTACAGCTCTTGTGATTTGTATCCTCCATCTCTTGACAATCTATGTGTTTCTTACAGCCCTGGCTGTTCCTATGAACTGCATACATAAAATTCTTGCTTTTCTTTCTTTTTTTTTTTCTTTTTCCTCAAAGCTGCTTTTTGATTAACAGAGAGAAGCTAGGAAACAGATCCAGATCTAAAGATACAGAAGACAAATTAAAATAAAGCAGGAAATACAGATTTAAAAATCCCATTATTTGAAACATAGTTTAGTTTAATTTGTTAGAGGCTGTGTAACAGGGTGTGCCTACACAGTCAGACCATATTGTTTGTCCTTTTTTTTAGGAGATAAGAGCATCATACAAACTTAAGCCACTTTGGTCTCTTTTGTGATTATTACTGTTACCTCCTTCCCACCTACAAATGTCAGTAATTAAACTGAGCAGTAAAACTATTTGCAAATTGGCGATTGTCCAGGAAGACATAGATAAGGATATAAATACAGACACAGATCTTACAGTTGGTGTTATTTTTAACCCTGACAACTCTTGACCTGCTTTATCAAGCAATTGTTATGCTAGAGGACTCAGGTTGGGATGTGCACATGTAGTACTTTTTGTGGTCCTGGTGTCCTGTTTGTCTCTTTAGGTCTGTGAAACTCCAGATTGACAGTAAAGCCTAATGGGTGCTTGTGGGTCACCACACTCTTGGGTTACTGTCTGATACAAAGTCAAGATATAAGCAAGAACATGTAAGAAGCTCAAATGCACTTCCCAATTCATTAACTTAGAGGCTGCCTCTGTAAAGCTGGGCTAAACAGACTTTCCTAAACAGACATCTGTACTCCTGACCCAAACCCAAAGCAGCACAGCCTGGCACCTCCCTGAGAAAAATGCAGTTCATCACCAATTCTCCCCCACATAGGACAGGTGTATCAGTCCACATCCTCACTTATAATGGTTTCTCAAGCCTTGTTTCCACTGAGGATGGTGGTGGAGGGCAGATTTGGGGATCTATAGGAATGGAGACCTCCTACAAACTAGAGAGCTAATTTTGAGGGTATTCCCTGATCCCACTGGAAATAAGTCTTTTACTTAATAGAATGTCTACAATGGCTGTAGCCAGTACTGCCATCAGTATGTTAAAGTGAACTGAACAAGGCTGAGACTTTCCCTGTTTGCCATAAGGAGGAGGGAGATGAGCCCTTCCCTCTGAGCCACTGGTGGACACAAGGATGCTGAAGCTCCACAGCAGATTAGAGGTCTACAACAGCTTCCAGTGAGTGGCTGTTTGAAATTCTCCATCTCATTCCGCAGCCCTCCCTATTACCTGGATGCTGGCTTCTTTCCCTGTAGCTAGACAGATGTACAAACATTTTCACCCACCAGAGTCTAAAGGACTGGAGGCAATGGTTTCACAGACCCAGTTGTACAACACGGTCCCATCTGGAAGAGAGAGAGAATTAAAGAAAAAAGCAGGAATTTAAGAAATCCTTTATCTTTTGAGGCTGTGTTGCTTGCAGATCTATATAGTGGTAGCAACAGCACCATGACAGATGAAATTTCTCCTCACAAAGTTATCAACATGCTTTAGCTCAGCATTTTCCAACCTTATTTTAATCCAAGCACATCTTTATGTCTTTAAAAACCCCATGAACATTGTTTTCATTTATTCCAAGTTATTAATCCATGGAAATTTGCAGTTGCATTTAGCCCTATGGTTTTCAAAGTTTATTTAGAATCATCAGACATTTTTGGTTGGAAAAGACTTCTGAGATCATCAAAATCTAACCATTAACCCAGCACTGCCAAGTACACCAGTAAATTGTGTTCTTGAGCACCACATCTACACATCTTTTAAATACTTCCAGGGATGATGACTTCATCGCTTCTCTGGGCAGCATAATTCAGAAAAACTTTTCAATTGAGAATTTTTTTCTAATACCCATCTCTACACCTCCCCCGGTGCAACCAAATACTCATAAAATGCTGTTCCCTCTACCAAACATGGTCTTTCTCTGGTAAGCACGTACACAGACACGAGAGAAATCCCTTCTGAAAAAGTGGCACCTAGGAGGGTACTGTTGTACATATTTTCCTCTCTCAGTCCTTATAGATAAAAACTAGAATCCCGAAATAATTGCAACTAAAGTCTACAGAAAATATTTCAGAAAAGCATGTTAAAATAAATTACACAAAAATAAGTCACAGTGTTTAGAAAAAATATATTAAGATAAGCTTGATATAATCTAAACTTATAGAATTTTATTGTTTTGCACTCATCCATACATTCTCTTGTGTTGCATTTCTATTGTTCCTACCCATCCAGCTTATGGAATATAATCACTAGAAGAGTCTTAAAACAAAAGACTAGAATTTAGCTAGAGATACCAAGAATAGAGACAAAAATAATTCCATCCGGTTTATTTTGTTGGTTAAAATGTCACTAACTTTTTGATCAAATACAGCAGATACATTTTAGTGTAATACTCCCCCCAGTTATACTATAAGCTACATTGTATAGCAGCTATGATGTTAAAAGAATCTCAGCATATTCATGGAAAGATGTAAGCAAAAATATAAGTAATATAAACATGTACTTTCTGCACCAAAGTCTCCTAAAGAAAAGTTGCAGAAATCAAGGATGGCATCAAATATTTCTGGATATTTCCATCATCTATGTACAAAAGACCTTATAGTCCACATACAAACTCTTTCCACTTCAGTTTTTCCACATTCATCCTCCAGTGCCTGGCTTGTGTTACTCAAGGCCAGACCAAATGCTCACCGAGTCCAGGAACCTGTCTGACAGCATGTAGTAACAAATACTGAGGCAAAGTAAATGCTCAGGGCAGCTGTACAGTATCAGAGAATCCTGATCCAAAGGTGATGCAGTTATACCTAATACCCTTTGAGAGGTATTTTTCTTCTGTGAATTCATTCAATTGCCTTCTTAAGCACAAAACTAGTGTCTATAACATCCTTCAGTAAGTAGTCCTACAACTTAACTACCCAATATGAATAGTTGGCTTGTTTGCTTATTTTCATCCTGTCTTCCTTCTGTGCCTACCTGATAATTACTAACATCTGCTTTTCTTTTTAGATCATATTTAGTACTTGGCTGACTTTGTGTATGTGTCTATATTAGGTCAGGGTTTCATTTCCCTTGTGTACATTGCTTTTCAGTCATCTGCACTGAATTTCAAATACCACTTTATTGCTTTTGTTTATTAGCCCAAAGAGCTCTTGTTATTAAATGTTTACTCCCACTGGTAAGTACACACATCTGATCAATTTTGCTTCCTGTTTCCTTATTTAGTTAAATGATGGAGCCCTGTGAGCTTTTCTCTTTAACATGTTATCCATTCATCTATTAATCGTTGTCAAGTCTCTCCTTTGACCTATGTTCAGCTTACAACATCTTTCTTCAATTACAGTCACCAGAACTAGACACAACATTCTCCTGGTAATCACTACAGTGTCAAAACATGCTGAGTGCTTTTACTCAATACGTGCCTTCTTCCATGTTCAAGGGTGCCATCAGCTCCTTTGGCCACAGCATCACACTGGGAATTTACGTTCATCTATCATGCTCTTAAAGTCTCTTTTAGAGATACTGTATTCTGAGTCCCCATCCAGAAATTATAGCTTACACTTTTCCCCACTTAATTTAATTATGCACTCCTCACATAAATACACCAACTTAACATAATTGTGTCATTCAGCAACACAATGGGTGAGAGAGAAGGGAAAGGAAGGTTGGGATAACACCTAGGATCAACCAGGCAGTTAAATGCCATGTGTGTCTCCTAAGGTTGCCCTTGGGCAAGGCAATTGTTGCAGGGTCATGAATGAATGTGTTACTCAATGACCCTGGTACTCACTCTAGCAGCCTGCTCCTTGTGGTGGCAAGGTTTGTCAGTGGCGCTCCAAAAGGAGACTTGTGGCCACTTCTCGCACCTGCATGTCCCACTGGTCATTAAAATGGGATTCATGGAGGCTCTAGGAGGAGCCTGAGCAGAGCAACTGGAAGAGATGAAAGGGAGCAAATTTGAAGCTACACTTTTCTCATGGCATTTTATTCCTGGACAAGTGCAGTGCTTTGTGCAGCTCCATATTTTGATACAAAGCATAGCCTTGGATTTCCTGACTGTGGCACATTTGCATGGTAATCAGACAGTCAGGCATACAAGCCAGCTCTTGGTGTTGAGGCCAAAAAAGAGAAGTAGAATGAGACAGTGAGAGTTAAAGCAAGAATTTTACATGCTTCTGCTTTAAAATAAATGACAATCACATATATATATATATTGCAGATAATAATGAAGAAAATACCTGGTAGATTTTTTTAATGGAAGGGAAGCAAGACTTGATTTAAATTCCATCACAGTCAATTAAAAATATTCCAGTAAAGTCATAGTTTTAGTAATAGGGACTGGTTCTATATTTGCTTTCAGTATCATAGAATTACAGAATCATTTAAGTTGGAAAAGACCTTTAAAATCATTGTGACCAACTGTTAAGTTTCAGTATCAGTAGCACTCATCAGCATTAGGTTAGGACGGGTACACAAAGTGTAACTTTAGGATGACTGGCATATTTCACAAGAAAAGTAAACGAAACAAGTTTCATGGCTAACCTGAAAAGGATACTGTCTTGCAGGAGTTGTTGATTCCTCAAGAGTCATTGTCTCTACACATTGGATTCTCTCAATCTCAATTGATCTCCCCTTTCTTCCTTTTCTCTAAGAGAGACAAAACACAGCAGACTGTAAACTAATGTTAACACAAAGTATTCTAGTTTGATGACTTCGTACAGTTTTATGTTTCAAACTGTATAAGGCAGAATTTCACGCTTGTCAAATTTTAAAGGAAAGGTAGTAAAAGACCTACTTGGTGCACTACCTGTATCTAGCATATGAATCAAATTCCTTTCTAAATCAGTTACAAAATTAACAGGACACAGCCCTTCATCTGAGCAAGCATCTGCTGCAGCTGCAGGAGTACAGGGCAGTAGGGGGGATTAAGAGGAAAAGAAAGAGTAATTAAGAGGAAAACACCTTAAGTGCAGACCAGAAGCCCAGCTGAGGCATTCATAATTTTGTAGTAATGGAACTTATTCTCACTGAGCTTCCCCGCAATTTTCTAATGGGATGTAACTCACAGAAGGAGTCCAAAAGTATGAAAAGGAGAAAAAAAAAATTAAAATAAGTTGCCTGGAACATGTATTTGCATTCCCAACAGGAGATCTTTTGAAATGCTACCCTTCTATGATATATAGTCACTCCTTAGGAAACAAGGATAGTTTAACCATCTGCTTTGTGCAGATTAGGGAAGAGATTCTGAACTAATTATGCCTCATACAAGTAACTTTTGAAGCCAGTTATTTATATCAGTTCAGAGCAAAGCCTCAAAAGGGAAAACGTGCCTATTCAAGACAATGCGTAAACATATGTCAGTGTTAATTACTTGCTTAACTTCTCTTTGGAAGGACACAAACAGATGCTCAATAGCTTGCAAATATAAACATTGTAAGCCTGTGGGTGTTTTCTTGAACTGAAACTAGAATTCAATACCCTATAATTCTACTAAAAACAAAGTACATATGTTGTTCTAATACATAATATCCAATCAAGTTTCACAGAAGAAAACAAGAGTGGCACTGGGCAATCTTAAAGAGTTTACTTAAAAGAATTATTTCTTAGTCCTTTTTCATATTCATAAAAAGGAAAAGTTTACTTTCAGCAGAACAAACAACCTTTTCTTGTAACTTAATGATCATATCACTTCACAGAATCACAGAACTCTGTGCTTGGAAGGGGCCCACAAGGATCATCCAGTCCAACCTTTAAGTAAATGACCCGTAAAGGAATTGAACCCACAACCCTGGCATTATTAGCACCACGTTCTAACCAACTCAGCTATTCTCAGGGTCTTGATTTATTTTTTATTTCTGTTGTGCCTTCTTTAAAAGTTATTCTACTAGGGTTGTGGGTTTTTTCCTCCTTTACATTTAATTAAAATAACACAATTTCTTTTTATTACTACTATCAATTAACATAAAATCAACTATAGAGACTGTAAGTATGAATATATTGAGTCACTGTCCTCTATATATTTTATAAAATTTTATAGTAATCCATGGATACAAAGCATGTGTTTAGTAGTGCTTAAACAAATCAGGTTTAGTTTATTCACTCAATAGGAACATTTATAGTACCCAAAAATTAATCTACAGATAAACTGCAGTTCTAAACAAGGTATCTCTGTTACTTTATCACCTGAGGATCTCTCTTTTTAAAGCCATGCACAGGATCTGGCAAAGAGCACAGTCTGCTTTATCCACAAACGTATTACAACTTCAGCATTACACAGAAATCATTGCAGCATCTAAGAGAATGACAACAAAAAGAGAAACCCCTTCTATTTACAGACAAGGAAAACATACCTCATTTTGACAATACGTTCCCTGCACTGAAATTCCTTATTTCTTTCTTTCAGTTTTTTGTGTTGTTTTTTTTTTGGTTGGTTGGTTTTTTTTTTTGTTTGGTTGGGTTTTTTTTAACTGCAACATGTGGAAAAGATAAAAAATTAAAAATGCTCTTGCAGAGAATATATATATAGATATATATACGCACACATCTAAGTAGTTTTTCTTAGTCTTGGCAATCTCACAGTAGAAAATACTAAGAAGAATGAGCTCCATCATATCTCTACAAATTTAAGATTATCTTACTCAAATGTGAAGAAAGTAGGTCACATCCTTTGCTCTGTATTTCTGGGGTTCCAAAGGGAAGCGTTGTGCTAAGTAATCCCCTTTCTTCTGTTCCTGTTCACTGCAGAGAGCCCAGCAGAAAAGGAAAATTCGCATGAGGCCCATCACACTTACTTGATCTATCCACTGAATCCTATCTGAATGCAGAAAGTAACAAGGATCTTGTAGAAAGGGTGTGAAGAAGAACAGGGGTGGCTTTGGCCACCATTGCTGCTGCGGGGGTATCTGACTACACTCCCCGGAGCCTTGGTGCCCACTTACATCTTCAACCAACTCCCTTTTGGACCAACCACTCTATGTTAGTGCCACCAGTGAGTCAGCTTAAAGGTAGTCTTGCCATGACATCTGAAGGGGATATGAGCTTGGGGTGGATAAAGGAGGGGTTGGGGCTGAAATATTTCTGTTGAGGTATCTGCTTTGATGTGGACAAAGGAGGAGCAGCCATCCCACTTAAGGAAATTTCTCAGGTATTACAGGGGAGGTTGTTGCCCTGACTGCAGGAGTAACTAGCGTGAAATTAGGAGTTAGTGCATCATAACTTAGAGAAGCTGTCTTTGTGATTAAAATATTAGGTTTGATAGAAAATATTAAAAAAAAAATTTGTCCTTCCCACAGCAGAGCAGTAAGAACTCTCATGTTTTGTAGCAGCATATATGGTTTTGTTTCTTTACATTGGGAAATATGCAATCTTTAGCTCCAAACCACTGAAGTTCGTGGGACTCATTGGGATATCAGAGGCCAGGAAAAAAAGTTGAGTGAGATGGAATTTCAGCTACTTTATTTTAAAGCATTATTTGCAGGTCCTTTTACTGGGGTTGCCACTGTATGATCTTCACAAAAATTCTTAATCTATTGATGTTGGAATTAATCAGGGCAATTGCCTGAACAACCAGGACTGATAACATCACTCATGTGAGACTAGATGTCTAATCCATATCAGGAATGACTACCATCTACACTTAGTGAGGCCTAGAAAAAATGCCAACTACTACCATTTCTACTTGTGGAAACACTAAGAAAACAATCTCTGTGTTTGACAAAGTTGTGCCAAGAAATGAGTACTATACCTTGCAACACCTACTTGTTAATAAACATGTCCTGGTTTTAGAAGCCAGGATCAGTTTGTCTCTGTGTGGGTGTGTATTCTAAAGCTTCTATGCCATTTTTTCCCATGAACTGCTCACAATAGGCTTTTAGCAGCTATTGCCTAAGGCATAGCCCACCCCTCAGGCTACAAGCTGGATGTTTTGGAACTTCTGTGAGATAAGGAAATTCTTCTGCCTCCACACCCACCTGAGGGGTCATGTCTGCTAATGGCCCATCAGGGGTGCCAAAAATAGGCCATTGTTTATTTCACAGAGTAAATCACCCATTGTTTAAGTCTCCGCCCTGGGGGAGGGACTGGGCGGAGCCTAAGTGGATATAAGCAGAAGATTTGGGCCTGGGAGCTCTCTTCAGATCCAGAAGAGGACCAGAGCCANAGATATATATAAATTATAGTTAGGAACTGTTATCCTTCCATTTATCATATCTTAATTAAAATTTGTTTTGAAATTGAAGGAGATTTTTCCCTCTGTTTTAGCTATAAATTTTTCTAAGCTCTCTAAACTTAGACAAAACACTATTAAAAATGCAGGGATATAAAAGAAAAAATATATATAAAAAATATATCCAATACAACCTATAAAATAACTATTAAATACCCACAAGATTTATTAAATATATTTATAAAATAAAATTATACAGTTAAATATAAAAGTTTGTTTTTCATTATATAGGAAGAGACACATACTCTTAGTACTAATGTAATTAGCTGAAAACAATATTCTGTTATATTTAGGTAGTCAATGTCTTTGGACATGCCCTTGCATATTAAATGACATACTGGATCACCTTGTGATCTAATAGCATGCCTTCTGCCTCTGTCTGTGAACCTGTGGCAAGCACATGACCTACTTCTCAGAGTGCAATAGAAGCTTAAAGGTACAGGCATAAAATACATGAAAAAAACCTATAAAAATATTACGTCCCTTGGTTCTCTGAAAGAGAATACTGAGTAGTCAGCTTTTGAGGGAGCAGCTGCTTATGTTGCAGCATATATAAGCCGCTTCATTACTGGAGTGCTTTGGCTCAAGTTCAAAAAAAGGCTATCCAGATTTTGACTTTTCATTACAATTCAAGAGAGAAAAAAATTTCAGTCTATAAAAAAACCCCAAAACCTTGACAGTGAAACTAAACTGCTCCCTGTCAAGATCCGCTGCACAATGCTCTTCTTTTTTCGCATGTGGAAAAGAAAGCACAACAGCTAAAATTATGCCAATGAAATGTTAATCTCTATTTGTTTCTTTTTTTTTTTTTTTTCTTCTTTTAAATGACATTACAGCTCCAGAAATAAAGTATGTCTGTGTTGTACTGCCTTTTCACTGGGTAGGCTGCCCTTCCTCTGTGAGCAGACTCTCCTGTGCTGAATCAGTATGTGCTTGCATTGACCACTCAGCTGTGCTGAAGGGATAGATGATCCTTCAGGACAGAAAGTGTAAAGAGTGGCCTGTGCCTTGTACAAATTTCTGCCTACCTGGAGAATTGCAAGACGTGTTAACTTTCCTCTTTACTGGCTGTAGATCAATTCCTTCAACTGTGAAATCTAATTTCTCCCTGGAAGAAAATCAAATATCATATGCAATTAGCTGTAAACATTTGTTCCATATGATTTGAAGAGACGTGGAAGATCTAAGGATCTTTGATTATTTTTCCACGCTTGAAATCATGCTTGTACTGAGGAGAGTTGCATTTTCTTTGCTTTCCATAACACAGAGGCAAATCTAAAAGGTTTGTTCTCTCAACAGATCTTAGAAACAGGGTTTGGAAACTTCCCTGTCTTTCAGAAAGAGGGCTGTTGTGAGGCAGCTCTATCAAGTCATAGAATCAGAGAATACCCCGAGTTGGAAGGGATCCACAGAATCAAGTTCAGCTCCTTGGAACAATCAAAAGGGGCTAGGATATCCTGGAGGCTAGGATATCTATCATTCTCTGGCTGCTGCTTCTGTTTCCTTCTGTGGCACAGTGGTTTGGATGTGGTGGTTACCCACAAGCACGATAAGCACTGATGAGCTTTTTCTAACGGCAGGCTGTGATGCTGGTTAGTCTGACTACCCTCCTGGTAACATTTTCTTCAGGAGAGTGAGCAGCTGCAAAACTAAGATAGAAAGGGAGTGCAGTTGTCACAGGAGAAGCTTGGAGAAGAACCTGACTAATCTATGGTGGCTGGGGAAACAGCCACGTTGAAAGCATGGTTCCTTGCTCAGCTCAAAATGCTGGCAAGATGGAACTCCTGACTCCCAAACACACAAAACCCTGCCCTCCACCCAGATGAAAAAAACTTACTGGGAAGTGCTTGCCATTGTGGCCTGGCTCTGTATCCTCAACAACACGAGCCAGCAGGGGCAAGCTGGAGAGTGTGTGTGTGTGTATGCAGAGGGTCTGAGGCAGGATGGTGGGGTGGGCTGTGGTGGGCAGGGTGGAGTGTGGTGGTTGGGGTGGGCTGGGGCAGAGCAGGGGTAGTGACAGACCTGGTGGAGAAGGTTGGACAGCAGGGAGCAGCATGGGGTAAAGGAGATGGGACAGAAGAACAGGTAGTTACAGTAGCAGCTGCCCGGAGCCCTAAGGAGGGACTTGGGCAGTTGGTGGGGAAGTAACAGGGTCCTGGGTTAGGCAAATGGAAGGGCAGAAGGCTGGACAAGGTAGGCAGGAGAAGCATCAGGCAAAGGGCACGTGTTGGTCAGGGTAATCTGTTGCAGAACTAGAATACTCTCATTCTGCTGCATGGGCATCTTTGAGGAAAAAGTCTTCATCATCTCCTTTCACTCCTGCCCCAGGGCAGACCTACTGGTGTGAGGACACCAGCAAGCCGTGTTGGCATTCTCTGTGCAAAAGATGCCCGAAGACTGCTTTATTTCATACAAATACCTTTTATTTCTACTATATCTTTTATTATTAATGTTCTTTATAGGCATTCTTCCATTCAGGTTCAGAGAGAGCTGCTTTTTCCTTCTTTTAAGATGAACAATTTCAGCTCAGTGAGCTGTTCACTCAGAGCTCTGAAACAACATAGAATTTGAAATATTACAAATTTTCTTTCCAGTTCCAAATAAAGTTGATGTAGAGAGTGAGAGCTACTATTTCTGTAATTTCCAAGTTGTGGATAGACATACAAAACCAAACATCTCTAGTTACTTACAAATTCTATTAGCCTTTCTGGTGAGCCATACAATTTAAGTTTGAAAGTTTTGATAAACTGACCTTTATCCAATCCACCACACTTGAAATACATTTTAGTTAATTAAACCAGTTGCAAAGCACTGTCATGGTGTTTATAATTTATGAATAAGGTGATTCTAACACAAATAGTGCATAAAAAGCTATCTGAAATGAAACAAGCAATTTATTTTAATATGATAAAATGTAAACATAAAAAATTCTAACACATTTCCATCAGACCACAGTATTTAAATATTGATATTTATAATACCCTTTTGGTATTCCTTTTAACAAGTCATATTTAGGCTAAGGGATGAAACAGTTTCCTGACCTTGGTATAAGGGAAACCAGTGAAGGCGACAACTCATTTACACATGGAAAGTAGTCCTAATAATCTTAATATTTTCTGTCTTCTAATTTTAAATGGTGTTTTAAATTATTTCAGATCTCATTTTTCAGTGAAAAGGGTATTGTGTGTTTTTCCTCACATCACAAGAAATGCAAAATCATTATTTTGTCTGTTAAGTGGCAGTCTAATTTCACTCCATACAGCAAACTTATCTTTCCCCTGCTTTCCCTGAAGTTGTCTTGTTCCATCAATCCTTTTTCTGTGCAATTAAAAAACTGCTGAGGGACAGAAATTTATGCATACAAGATATAAAACCAAAACTATTTGGGAATGGCATGTCACAATAATTAATTATTTATAAAAGCAATATTAGTTGGATCTAGCCTCAAATCCCTTAAAATATGATCACTGAAGTGTGTTTAAACATGAATTTCATTTACTGTGGTTTAGGATTAGCCATTTGTTTGCAATGTACCAGCTGACTTCTATGTGAAATGGGATAATATTCCACAGGGTGACAAATTGCAAACCTACTTGTTCATGTCGTGATGCAGCTGTCCACAGCTGGACCTCTGCTTTGAGTAAGAGGTTAAATTCAACAACGCCTAGAAGTCTCTGTCAAACTAGGCTATTATGTGCCTGGTTTTGACTGTTGCTAACATTATGCAAACAGTACATCTTGCAAGAATAGGTAAAACCCTGTTTTCTACTTTGAAGGTCTTATCAGCACTGCACATGGTGGCATAAACCTGCAGCTGAGGGCCAGTCCTGCCCTACAGACATTTAAGAAGCAAGGCCATATTCCTCTTATATGAGCACTAGTTTACTGTTTTTGTGGCCTGAGCTCCATCTGAAAGTATGGACTTAATATATGTAAATTGTGTAATCTGTTGTCCTGATAATGTGTCTTTTGATCACTGACATTTCATAGTATTTTTTAAGCAGTCACTTACCTAAACAAGTAAAGCCAACACTATACATTATATACATTTCTAATAAAGGTATGAGGTATGAAATAAGATCTTCATATTATTGCCAAGAAATCAAAGTATCAGTCAGGTATCAAGGGACCATAAAATTGAAAATAAAAAATAATTTTATGGCTTTTTATTGATCACATTCAGATCACTTCAAATATTTTTACACAAACTTGAAAGCTAGTTTTAACATCAATAAGAAATAATTAATTTCACATACTTATCTGATTTCAGTAGCTGAAGATTTAAGCAAACTGTGAAGTGCCTTGGAATTGTTCTACCACGTTTTTAAATAAAGTGTTCCTGACAGACCTATGTACATGTGTAACTACCAGCATTGGCCAAAGACCAAGGCTGAAACAGCACACCACCAACAGTAGCATCAAGCTGACTGGGGACTCTGTACAAACTGGAGATAGATACATATAAAGAAAAAGATCTGGGGGACTTGTGTGGATGTATTTGAGAGTGCTGAGAGCTTGCTGAAGTCATTACAAGGCCACTTTACAATTTTTGAAAGGTCATAGAAACCAGAGGAATGTCCTGGACAACAGGAAGAGAAGAAGTATTCCCATCTGTGAAAAGAAAGAACCAGAAAAGTGTAGGCTGGTGAGCACACCCTGGAAACAGTATGTAATGTCCTCATGGAAGCTGTTTGCTTACATGTGAAGGGTGAGATGGTGGCTCAGACAAGTGAAGCCAGATTTACCAAGAGTAAACAATGCATAACCACATTGCCTTCTGAGGTGGAACATGGTGATGGGAGAGCTGTGGGTGTCAGGCCTCGATATTTCACAATGTGTTGGACACAGCCTATCCCAACCACCTTGCTGCCAAACTGTAAAGATATGGGTTGGGCAGGTATGCCACAAATTTGGTCAGAAATTGGCTAAACAGAGATGAAAAAGTGATGGTTGATGGCTCAAAGTTGAACTGAATGAGTTGGTCACTCATGGAACTCCTGGGGGTCAATGCAGGATCTGATAATCGTGTTGTGTGTACACATGTGACAGTCCAAGTGATGGGACCAAATGTGCTCTTGAATGAACTTGTGGAACACTCCAAATCAGGAGGAGAGGTAAGTACACAGGAAGGGAGAACCACTGCACAGAAATATATCAGACCTTGGGGACATCAAGAACTGCAGAGAGCTGCATATGGATTGGACTAATCCCAGGCAGACTTGAAGCCTGGGAGCTGGCTGTTGGTGACAGAGCTCTGTGGAGGAGAGGAGAGGAGAGGAGGCAAATCTTGGGGGAAACTAGTTCCAGTCTTCATATATTAAATTAATAAAATATTAAATACAAAATATTAAAAGGTATTTCTAGATCAGGTTGAGGCACGTGGGCAAAAATAGTTCAATTCTTCAGATATTAAATTAATCAAGTATCAAATATCAAGTATCATAAATTATTCCTAGAGAAGGTGGAGGCACTCTTTACAAAGGAGCAGAACGACAGGACAAGAGACAACAGACAAGTTGCCTTGAAACTCTGTCGGTATACAAGGAAAAAAATACTTTACAGTGTGAAAAGTGAAACTGAATATGGAGGTTTCCCACAGCTGAGGTGAAATCTCCTTCTCTGGAAACAGCCGAGACATAGGCAGAGCTATCCTTCCCCGAAGGAATTTGGGATTCCAGAGGTGACTCCCAGCCAGCCTGTGTTTCTCAGGAGAGCCAGAAGGTGGCACGGCTCAACAATAGGAACAATCCTCAGGCGGCACTGAGGGCTGCCTCATACTGGAATAAATGCTGAAAAAACATGTTGATTTAGGAAAAAGGGGCTCAGTAAGAACTAATTCCACTTCAGAGAGTGTTACTCAGCGCAGTTTAAGAAAAAAATTTACTCTTTGGGCAATTTTGTATTAAGGGCGTGTTCTGTGCCCGCATACCCAAGCTAGGTAACATTGCCCTGTTCTGGTAGCCCTTCGTGGCACAGAATTACCCTGTAGCTCAGGGGTAGTCTTCCCTGGGTCTCCTTTTCTGATAGGAAGGCCATTTGCTGGGTTCAGGAGTACCCTAACAGAACCTCTAAGAACTTTATACGTAGGCAGTTTCAGGACATTCTGGATGCATATGCTGAGGGAATGAATGACATGGCCCTACAACACAGCAGGGACATTCAAGGCAGATCCTCAGAAAGGTGCATCACCAGTGACCAATGAGACCAGAATGTGGAACACTAAGGAGTGAAGGCATTTGGGACCTTATTGTTTGCCAGTTTAACCCATATCTCATTCCTGATGTGTGTCTAAGGAGTCCTTGGGAATCACAGGGGAAGGGAGCAGGCTGCACTCTGTGTGTGATTGTCTTCATGTGAACAGAAATGACTGTTAGATGATTAAGCTCCATCTAATTTTGTTGTTGATTTCTTATGTGTTACCGTACTCTGAAGTCATGAACATATCAAAACCAATGTAACAAGACAGACTGTTTCTGTTGACGCAAAAGAGTTCTGGTTGAGTAATATTTGCCTTGGTAAACAGATGTGGATGAAAAAGTGAGTGAGTGATCAGAGTGTACCGTGCCCAGGTACACCAGACACAAGTGAATGTTGGAGCCGGAAGGCTTTCCCAAGCTCTTGTCAGCTTGTGTGTATGCATTACCTTAATCCCAGAGGAGCTCACGGAAATAAGCAGACATGTAAAGTAAACAGCTTTTATAAGCTGATGACTCCTCGCACCTGAAGGCTTTGGGATTACTGTCAATTTAAAAATTTTGGCTGAGTGCTTGGAGTAAAAGCTGATTAATCTTTTTAATGCTGGCTTTATAATATTGAAATGCCATTGCTCCTAATTACAGGACAAAGAGGCAGGTCCAAACGGAGAGGTTTGAAGGTGCTTAATACGATGAAGTAGAATATATTTGTATGAATTTTTGAAGGGAACAATCTGAGCTGTCAGAAGTGGTATTTGACAGATTAGTGGTGGTAGTGGGGTGAATTTGATGAAATCTGTTTTAAATAAGTTCAGGAAAAAAAATTCAATGGACTTAGTGTTAGCCCTGGGAGCCCACCATTCTAACACAGCGGTCAGAACATTCATTTTGAAGACTGGGAGGAAAAAGAGCACATTTCCTTAAGTTATTTCTTGTCGAGTTTGGGAGAGAATTTGAAACATGATCCTGTGCAGCTTATTTTGCTGTAGGCTGCAGGGGATTCAGGGTGGTTTCTTCAGGTCTTTGAAACTGTTTCTCTGAAATATGTACCAGATTAAGAGATAAAACAAAATCCTCTGCAAAGAATTTGTTATCACCATTACATTGTCATTCTCTTTCTCTGTGGCCAGTAGTTGTCTGGGTACTGGAACTGGTAGAAAAGAATGAATGCACTGGGTCTCCCCTTTTGCTTAGAGTAGGAGAAAAAGCTTTAGTTTAAATTTTTACTCCCAGTGAAGCAGAGAAAGAGAGTGAGCTGCACTCATCTGCAAAGGTGACGATACTGTGCTGTGGAGGGATTTGGGGACTGTTTCTATATTCCTATTAACTTAGCTTTATGTATTATATAAAACACCCACAATGACTAGCTGATAAGGATTGTATCTGGGTTTTTTAATGTTATTTTTGCCAAAATGACTATTTTTAAAGTTTTGCATGAACATAAATGGATTTTTGTGTAGATTTAGTCACAAAACCAGGGACCTTCCACCTTGGAAACACCATTACTGCATTAATGTGATGCTTCTTAGCAAGGGTTATTAACCCATGAATATTGAGGTTCTGATGTGATACATTTTTGCTTGTTCTGGAGCTCATTTCTTGTGGGACATTTTGAGGCTCTCTGTGTCATATTCTACTGCACAGTGTAGGGGTGTCCTCAGCCATCTTAATGTCTTCCTTACGTCTTGCTCATATTTTCATTTTGTAAAAAAAAAAAAAAAAATTACTGTTCCTCTTAATATTTAGCACTTACTGAGTTTAGCAGACAAGGTGGGGCTCCAAAATTCAGTCAGTTAAATAACTTGGTGGAATTTTACAGTAGCAGAGGTTGTCTGGAGGTCAGAAATGAAGGCAAACCAGAGAAGAACAGAACATTTCAGTCTAGCTTCATCATGCAAGTAGTCTGTCGGGTCACTTAACAGCCATGTGCTGAAGTAGGAAGGTCTTTGCCCTGGGGGTGTTGGAATTTCAAAAGGTTTGTTTGTCATCAGCCTGATAATGTCAGGGCTCTGACACCAGGATCCAGCCATAGCAAAGGGACATGCAGAGTAACATATGGTTATTTTCAGTCTAAATTCCCTTTAATGTCAAACTAATGCCATTAAATAAGGCTCAGAGTTGGAACAAAAAAGGAGGAGGAGGGGAAATACTGTATATCAGACGTGATTCAGGGCACAGGAAACACACTCATTTCCACCCTCGTGTTAGGATGACAGTACATGTGTACCACAGCACCACTTTCTAGAGGAAGAAAAGAGGTCTTACTCTCTCCTTTAACTTTTGGGTGTTTTCTTGATCTTTAAACTGTGTGAAATGACAAAGTAATTTAAAGAGCTTGTGTGTGCTCGCTGTTTACTGAATTGCATCTTTGGATCTGCATTTAGTACAGACAGGATACTGGTGCAATCTGTATAAAAGAGGGAATGCTGACATCTAAGTAAAAATGCCCAGAGCTCAGACTTGGGCCCAGGACTCCTCAGTGCTAAGCGGTGTGCAACCACAGAGGTAAGCCAACCAAGCTCTTACTCCTAAAACCACAAGCAAGGAGCTCCGTTATTCCTCCATTATTCCTCTTCAAAATGCACTGTCTTATTCCTGGAGTGCTACTACTGGGTTTGTTCCATTCCATTATGAAACATTAGTTAAATAATTTAAAAGCTTAGATTTCAACTTATGGTATTCATGTTTTCCAGACTCTCTGTGCATGTTAGCAATCAAATCTTATCATTCTTGTTGACTTTCCCTGGCCGACATCAATGTCCTTTCTCCAAAAGGCTGACAAATATCTCACAGAGGATTATAAATGTTTTAAAAGAATCAGATTTAATTCTCTCTTCTTGTTCAATTGTAGTCATTTGTTGCTGTTGATGGTTTCATAAATCTTTCTTATACCCAGGCCCTCCCTATGCATTTGAGCAATATAAGGGGTTCACCTTTCATGATGTGCTCAGCAAATTTTGCAGTTAGACTCAAATTCTAAGTCAGGGTCATTAGGTACAAACCCATATGAAGATGAGACAAGAAAATGTGCTGAATCTCACACAAATGAAAACTACACAGTGCTGCATATTGTTGTTGATGAGGTTTGAAAGAAAGTGCAATATTTCACTAGCTGGCTTATTTGAACTTGAAATGTGTTTGATTGTTGAGACTAAGTTGTATAATGGCTTTGTCAAACCAAAATGTCTGCATTTGTAAATTCATCCTCTGGAAGAATTCCTGCCATGTTCTTTGTTGCACATGTTCCAACCATAATGCTGAAATTCTGACTAAGAGCAGTGTAACTGTGAAAGATATATTGAGGAAGGCGCCAGTCACTAATGTATCAGGCCATGCATTCTTTGTATCCAAGACAACCTTAGTTATTCAGATATGTCTGCTTTATTTAAAGGCTGCAGGGAGGCTAAATGTTAAATCTCAAGATTTTGAGGTAATAGCAAGAAAAAAATCCAGAAAGGGTTTCTTAACTATCAGAAACTCTTCTCAGCATGACTTACTGATGATTGTTCAAATTACAGTTCTTACATTAAAAAAGTAGCTATCTAATACCTCTGCATTTGAAGTTTACAGATTTCATTTAGAATGAAATTTTTTACTTAGGAGACGAAAACAAGATCCTATGCAGAGTGCAGCTTTTGCTATTGACTCATCTCAACACTTCCTGAAGTCTATGTCTTCTGAAAACATACACAGCATCAGTGGAGAGAGAAAATAGCCTTGGTTGTAGCTGCTAAGGACTTTGATAATACTTACTAGAATCTGAGAGGTTTCATAATTTTCAGGAAATTTTGGCTTAAAATGAGAATTTTCTTAGCATATCAGGCTTCCAGTTTAAGCCAGAGGACCTTGAGGAAGGTGTCAAGCGCAAAGACAGGAGCTGGATTGACACTCTTCTCCCATTCCTGTCCCATCTCCAAAGATTCAAATGCCGGTTTAAATTTTTCTTTTTAAAAGTGCTATTTCTAGAGGGAACATCTGTCTGAGACCTTGGCAGCAGGTAAGTAAAATTTATGTTCAAAATCCAGACCAAGGCATTGAATTTCATCTGGCTAGGAATGCTGACCTGATTCTCATCCTCACATCTGAACCGATGTTGTGCCCCAACCTTTTGCACATTCATACAGCAGAGAAATAGCTCTGTGTTGGAAGAACTTCAGCCAGCTGTACAGAGACTGATGTGCCTTCAGAGCCCATGCTGAGCAACTCTGGCTAGAGCCTTGTGTACTGGAGTAGCCCATCGCTGGTCACAGACAGTGGGCACACTGCTAGGAAGACACTACTCACCTCTTTCACTTTAGCCTCCAATCACCAAATAACTGGCTTCTGGTTAACTACAGGAAACCGAACACATGGGAAAATGAAAACAAGTCTGGCCTAAACAACTGGATGAATTCTGTGACTATTCAGAAGAAAAACACTTTTTAATAGCTGGCCTTTTCCTGTTTGAGCCTAATTTCCCAAAAAAAGGAAGCTGAGGTAAAGGAGAAAATGATCCATCCAAGGCCACTCATGCTTTCTCCTTGGCAGAGGCTGTTGGTTAGTGGTTCACCTTCTGCTGTGCTGTTTTGACTCACTAGAACAACGGAAGTGTCACCCTTTTTTTGCCAGGTTGTTTCTGTGCATTGCGTAAGTTACATTGGCTCACAGAGAACTCTGATGAACAGCCTGACAGCTGGCACAAACAAGGCAGCAGGGAGTGTGCAGCTGGCAAAAGCAAGCCCTTTGGGTAGTTCACCATGTGTCATGAAACTGCTTCCAACATAGTGGTGGTGGCAGGGCATGGCAAAGGAGAGCAGGTGTTCTCAAACTTCATTAATCTGTTTATTCTCTTAGGGAGGGGATAAAGCAAATGGCCTGCCTTTTAATTCTGTAATCTTATGCTTTATTGTGGGCGTGGGTGTGTGAAGAGAGAAAAAAGCACAACTTTCGACTTGCTTTCATGTTATATAGACATGGACAAGTTGATTATTCTTGGGAGAAACGATGGACAAACTAGGGAAAAGAAATCCTGTGTCCTACCTAGGCAAATGCATATGGGAGTGTTGCAGGTATAGAACCCTATGTTCTTGAGTCAATCCATGAAGACACGAATTCAGCCCATTAACAAATTACTAATTTCATGCAGCTTTTTTGCTTTCAGATGTCTTGAGTTATCAGCGTTCACATTATCAAACTAGCCTTTCATACCACAAATGCTTTTCTCTGTTTGTTTTTTTAATGTGATTTTTTCTTTATACCAGAGCAGAAGGGCTACCAGAAAACAGTTAGCATTGTGAAATTAACACTGCTATGGCAAAATGCAGCTGATGTTGAGAGGGAGCACATGTTGCTTGGCCAAGGCCTGGGGAGTAGTTCTGGAGAGTCAGGACCCTGGCTGAAGCCAGCCGAGCTCTCAGGAGGGTGCTCTGCAGCGTGTTTTCTTTGGAGACAAGAAGTTCTTGCCCTGTCTCATCTCCTGGCTGCTCTTTCCTATTCCTGCAACCCTCTCAGTTGTACTAACATAACTGCGGTCTTTGCCATATACTCATTGCTTTGTGCTAAGAAAAAAGGAACATCTTCATGATGAGGGCTGGGAATTGCAATGTAGTGTTAGGAACAAGAGTATGAGAAGAGGGTGATGGCTTCACATGCACCCCTTTCTCCTGCTCAAAACCCCATGCTGGAATGGTGATGCCTTCCTGCTGTAACCCATCAGAGCAGACTCTTTAATCCTTCTGGCTCCTGCTCTTTGCCTTCACGACCCAGCCACGCTTTCTAAAAGCAAACACAGTCCAAGCAGTATTAGTGTTAGACACATTGATTGGATTCTTCTACATGAAAATAAATCTTATGGAATTAGTCTTGCTTCATTTGTACCCTGAGCCTTGTGTTGTTCCAGTGCAGCAGTATGTGTTTGTGTTTGGAGAAGAATGGTCATGGGGGCAGCGACCTTCAGTTGGAAATATTGCAGTTTGCCTTAGCCTCGTGACAACAGCTTTTCCCATTTCTCTGAGGAGGATCTGATTTCAAATTATGTTAAAAGACCTATGGCTTTTTTTTTTTTCCCCCTTGACACTGCCCCAAACAGATATGTTCCATTGGCAAAAACAATTTTTTAGTTGACAATGAAGTGGTTCTTATTCCTCCTTCTGCACCTTCTTTAATCTGGCAGAATCTCCTAGGCAGAAAATGAGATCAGGTTAGGGCTACAAGTGTTGTGGGCAGAGCATCCGAAGTTGCTGGGTCACTGTTACCCAGTATATGTGTCTGATTTGGCTATTAGGTAACAGAATTTGTGGTGTTAAATGCCATTCAATTATTTAATGAATAGCAGTCTCCCTTTGGAGATTAAACTCATTAATTTCAGTAAATGCTTACGAATAAAACTAAACACCATTTCAGGGTGAAGAATTGGCTCTATCTGATGATCTTTACATGGCACTTGCTTTAGACTTGGAAGATACTTTGCTAACAAGAGTAAGTGATGACTAATTAATTTGTAAATTGTTCTGGTTGTGCACTGCATTTTAAATTGCTTGAGCGCAGCTGGCAGTAACCTTTTGGCAGTGAATAATTGTGAAGGAGCAATGGGTGCTTGAGATCTGTGAGAGAGTGGTAGTGTTTGCCTCTTACTGTGGCCTCTCTTCTCCGCTGTTTTATTTCTGCAGTATTTCATTTCAGCAAGAGACCCAGAGTCACAGAGGCATGAGAATCCTGTTTTTCTGGGCTTGTGGTAGAATTCACACTTGGATGAGCAGCACCTCTGCCAGTGGCAGCTCTCTGAAATTCCCCTTAAGGAGGTGATCCAAAGGTACCTGCATTGCCTCTTCCTATAGTTCAGACACCTGACAGCTCTTTCTTTTGAATTTATGCATGTTCTCTCTAGATGGATAGCTTGGTTGAGTTAAAAGTCAAGCTAGGTCCTTAAAAGAAAAATCTGTGCAAAGTTGTTGCAACAAAGTCTAAAGCAGCTTTAACTTCTCTGAACCTTTTCTTTATATAACAGAACTAAAGAGTGAAAGAAAATCTGTACACAAATATCTTTTACAGATCTATCCATAAAACTTTTCTCTTGTATATATCCATTCAAGGGCTTGACACAACATCAGTTTTGTAATGATGTAACACTGCTGACTTATTATGAGTGGAAAGTTGCATAAGTGTTGTAGTAGTAAATAAGAATAAGTAAAAGAATAGCTCTCCTTGTGTCTTGGGAGAAGTAACAAAATGCTGGGTTTAGTTGATGACTGATGATTAGATCATTCAAACATCAAATGAGGCATATATTAACTGCAATTGTCAGTAAATTTAAGGACAAATAAGTTTTTTTTTACAGAGTGAACAGGACAAGACATCCAAAATTCAGGTGGAAAAGAGGTAGAAAATAATTGGAGAAATGCTGTTGTTAGATTACTAAAGTGTCATTGAATAAAGATAGAACATTACAATTCACAATGATAATCATTGTTTTAACTGGGAGGTGATAAACACAAATTTTGTATTTTGAATCACTGCTTCTAGGTTTCACTATATAATTCAAGGTAAAGTAGTGGTGCATACTTAAGATAGCAGAAAGATTAGATGGAAATTGTCAAGTTGTATGTAAAATAATAAATATCCTGCAAAAATGGCATTTCACTTGATGAATGATTTAGTACAAACACCATAAACCACAAAATTCTAGATTTAGAGAACTAAAAATGCTAGTAATACCCCTGTAGTTGAGTTATACATTGAAGTAACTTTTTATTTACCCAGGATAAATGCTAGAAATAATTCAAGTTGAAGCTCTTTGATAAAATGGAAGAGAGTTTTACTATAACCTCATACATGAATTGATAAGGATATTAATGTGGGAATAGAGATGGATTAATTTTCTGTAAAATTTGACTTTCAGCAACCTTTTTATGCAAATGTTGAAACCAAGTCATAGGTGTACAAAATAGTGCTGCATTGTAGCATGCAAATAAATCTGTGTCTGCAAAATAATACAGATATTTTTGTTGATGCTGTGATAATTTTGGGGACACTGCAAAAAATACTTTTTAATATATTGAAAGAACTATTCTTCATCTTTATAAATAAAAAAAATATCTCTGGACCAAATTGACTCATGGCATAAGTGAGGAGTGAGCATATCACTATTCTTCTCTGTGAATTTAGTCCAGGAATATAGTGACATGCCCCTAATTTACATGCAATCTTCTTATTCCTGTCCTCCATCTCCTCAGTTTTCATTTTCTCATTCAACACAACTTCAGATTTTTATCACTTTCAGTGGAGTCAGAACAGCAGGGTGGCTGTCCTTTATTTTAGTCATTTAAAGACATTTGCATCTTACAAAAATAACCCAAAACAACTAAACAAAAGCAAAAATAATAAAAAAAAACCCAACACACACACAAAAAAAAAAGAAACAAAGAAAAAAAAAAAAGAAAACCTTGTGATCAGCCTGGATAGGTGGGATGCAGTGTGAGAGAGATGGGGCAGCGCAAGTGTGTAGCCAGACTGAGGAGATTAAGGACACAGCCTGGGAGGGGGCATGAGAAGGCCCATGAAATAGATAGTACAGATGAGACCAAAGGTGACAGGAGAGGATGGCTAAAATAAGGAGAGGATTTTGGTATGATAGGTGGAACTTCCCTCATATGGAGAGTAGGGGGCTGTTATTTGTTGCTTCCCTTTAGTAGTGACTATTGAACTGTTCACTTACACACTGAACAGAGAAGGTTTCCTGGGAAAATAAACTGACACAGTAGACCATGTCTAAACATATATATATATGAACAGCATGATTTCTGGAGGCTTGACTTGTCATTTATAAATGTTTAGGATGGGCTGTACTAAGGCTTTCACCTGAATTAGGTGGACAGAGGCTTTTTGGTAGCCATTGTCTGTGTCAGTTCCTTCAAGAGAGGTTGTATCTGGTTTCCCTGGCCCTTTATTCCAGGCACCCACATATGCTACTTTATATTTGACTTCTGACTCCCTCCTCTGCCATCTAATTGTATTCATGGACTTTCTCAATTCTTGACTTTATTGTCCCAGGTCTGTAACTGGTTTGACCTTAGTTTTGCTCAAACTACAACTTCTTTTTGTGAAGCTGAGCCAGAGAGGGAGTAGCACAGCACCATTTTGTAGCTTAAGATATTGGAGCTCTTCTTAGGTGAGCGAAAGCAGGTCGAGAAATGTGTGAGCTGATGCCCAGCTGGCAAATGAAACCAACTGAGGCCCAGAAATGCTTGGCCAGTGGAAGGTATTCCTTGCCTCAGCAGTCACAGTCCAGCTAACCAGGGAGTTCAGCAGCTGGTTCACTCAGATTTAATTTGCAGTTCTTTGAAAACCTTAGAGTGAGTATTATGTGCTTGTAGGAACAGCCAGATCTGCACACTCCTTTGCAGATGTCTTGGCAGTGCTTTATTCAATATGTTGTTGCAGGAAAAATTGACCATGGCTTGTGCTGTGGTACTTCTCCTGCTGCTTTCCTCATTGAGGAAAGTCCTAGGAAAATGCGGGGGTTTTTGTATTATCATTGTAACAAAACCTGTGGTGTGCAGGTTTAAGGTCCTGGCTATTTTCTTTTGTTCTTTCTCCTGCCCTAGAAACAAACAAGAAAAAAGCAAGCAAACAAACAAACAGAAACAAAAACTAGGAAAGTAAAGATGCAAGAATGAAGAGATAGAAATGGTGGAAAAGCTTAATAAATAAAGAAGAAATGAGAGGAATAAAGAAAGCAAAAACAAAAAAGTGAAATTTTTCACATTAGGTATGGAAACCACACAAATTGACTTCACCTGTTTGATGCAAAGAAACAGACTATTTCTGTTATACTCTGCCCCTTCTATTAGAGTGTGTATTTTTATTTTGAGTGTAAAGTATTTGAGTTTGTGATTATTTTGAAGGTAACTAGCACTTGTTGAGTTCATCCGTATCCCTTGTTCTTAAAAGCAACTTAAACATTAGAAGTTATACGGCTTATGAAAATTTGTGTAGACATGTGACTAAACTGAAGGTAAACTTCTTACAGGTAAGGGAATCTTGATAGAAGGGAGTATTTGATATTTAAGAAGCCTCACCAGTCTTCTTACCACATCTTCCTTGCAACCAACTGTTGAACTCAGTCAAAGTATTGTATTCTGCCCTCACAAATACAGCATGTTTACATTCTGGATGAATTCTCAACATGCCATGCTTTACTGAGAATCTTTAGATTTGAGATGCTTAAATTACCACCAGCAGTGAGTTGTCTTGCTTTCTTGATCTGCTAACTCTTCTTAACATTTCAGTGATACTTTTCTATGCATCATTCCAAGCCAGAAAAATCAACAGATAAGAGATATGAAGTTATTGTATACCTAAATTTCCTTGAAATCTGGTGAAAACCTCAGCTATATTTGTCCCATAAAATGCAATTCTAGTATTTATTTTTCTCCATTCATGCTTCCTCTAACACGCTCCCTACAGTTGAAGGAACATAGAATGTTTACGATGTCGTTAACAATGTGAGTTCTCTACCTATGTCACCACATCATACTTTGTCTTTCAGCATTTGTTGTGGGTCTCTCTCATAGTGCAAAATGTTTCATGGCTTTCCTTTGCTCCTGTAGCCTTGTCTTCTAAAATTCTGTGACTGATGATGACCCCATAGCTGGGCACAGCACTCCAGGTGGGGTCTCACAAGAGTGGAATAGAGGGGGAAAATCACCCTGTGACCTGGTGGCCACACTGCTTTTGATGCAGCCAAGGATGCAGTTGGCTTTCTGGGTTTTGGATGCACACTGTTGGCTCATATCCACATACTGAAGCCAGAGGTTGTTCCTTCCCAGGTACAGGACTTTGCACTTCCCTTTGAACTTTATGAGGTTCCCGTTGGCCCCTTTTCCCCACATGTCCATGCCCCTTTGGAGGGTAGCACAACCAGCTGGTGTCAAAAAGTTCTTCATGATTTTTTAACATGTTTTTTCTCTCCATAAGAAGTATAAAGGCCGTTTATGGACAATATAAAGATTCGTATTAGTATCCAGAGTAGAAGATACTCATTGTATTTAAGGTGTATACATTAATTATATTTCAGAAGTATAAATTCCCTTTCACTGAGCCTCAGGAAAATTTTTTTTCTTTATACATACTTGTACCTCATAGTAATGAAGTTATGGGCATCAGAAAGACATCAGCCTTATATATTACTTGTTAAAACTAGAAAAGAAAACCACCACATTTTTTTCCAAATGTCTGGTCAAATAGGAAATTGTCTTGGAAAAACTTCAGTGGTATACTAAGGCAGTATGAAATGGAAAATTTTAAATAATGGCAAAGGAAAAAAAACCCAAACTTTAAGTTTACCTGCGTGTGTAATTTCCCATCCTAGTAACTTTCTTGTGGCAAAGTGTGCCTTGTGGCAAAAGAATGAAAGCATGATGAAAAGTGGTTTTGTTTCATGTTTTACTTGATGTTTCTGAGGGATTAAAACAAAGAATTCAATCTTTTCTGTCTTTTGGGCAAGAAGTTTTGAGTGTGAATGTGTCAAGATGCTTATTTTCACTCATAATTTTGGGATTAGAATGCAATGTGTTATTAGGGATTGATTACACACAGATCTAGACAGAGATGACACTTTCTTCAGATACAAGGTTTAGGTAAGAAAGAATGCATTTGTGATCTATAGAAATGTGTTTTGCCAAAGACAAATGAGTTTCTACCTTTGCTGTGAACCAGAAGGATGTTTTCATCAGAGAAAGCTGGGATGGAAAAACAAAGTTTTCAGGGCAACTTCCCAGTGCCCACGCTCCTGTTCACCTGAGCCCACCCTCCTACTCCCAGCTTCACCCCCGACCTTGGCCTCTACATTCATCCCCTCCCTTTAACCTGACAGCTCTGTAGCAAGGGTGTGTAAGTGTCTCTGTCAGATGCACATGCCTGTTTGGCATTCTCTGACACAAGGGGAGTTCAGTCCAGGTGCCCATTCAAGCAACGGCTTCAGAGGAGATAGCCTGCAGAATTAGAATGAGAATCTGTGCAAAATAAACAGCACATGTAAGGAAATGTGCTTATCCCATTATGTCGTCTAACCCTTTTGCTTTCTTTCTTCCCACTGCATGGAGATGAAACTGTGATAACTTTTCAGTGCCTACATTTAATTGCCTACATTTTACTTTAGTGCCTTCAGTTCATTTAGGACAAATAAGAGGTATTTGTCAGACAAATGATGTCCCCAGACTGTAACTTTTTTCAGTCAGAAAGCTTCTTGGTTTTGTGTGTTTCTTGTAAAGCACATAGGGCTCTACAGAGATCAGTTGAACATCTGGACATCACTGAGTAATTGATAAGAAAAGAGGATTCTTTCTCTGTTCTACAGATTTTTTCAGGCCACATAAACTATCTGTCCATGTGCTTTTCTTTTTCACCGCCTTTATGAAAATTTAGGTAGCAAAACCTTTTATGCAAAAAACACAGGCCTGATGTAGGTTTTCAGAGTCTAACCAGTTTTTAGGTTGGGGGTAAATAATGTAGTGTTGAAAGAAAATAAACTGTATAAAAAGAAATAAGCTGCATATATATAAGTAACAGGGCATCATGACCATTTTAGCCAGCAAGTCTTCACTTACAAGACAATGACATAGAGGGGGACATCTACTCAGTGTTTTCAGACTAAGATGGGCTTCACTGTCTATAGGATGTGTGAGCTGGGTCAGGTCTTGAGCAGGGCAGCTGTGCTATGCAGCTTAGTGCTATAATCAGGCTCAAGTAATCTATTTTTCACTGGGTGTCCATAAGGCATTTGCTCCATAGCTGGCTTACATTTGACTCACTTGCAGCAGGGACAAAATTCACTGATAACTGTCTGGATAAATGCACCCAGAGCATCTGAGGAGCAGTACAAAGTGTACAGGGACCATTTCCTTATTGAGGAAGTGGGTGGTAATGGGTTCCATCTGTAATTGCAGACAGATAAATGAAGAGAAGAAAAAACATCACTCATTTCAGAATGTTTAGCTTTTTTTGGCTGTTCTACTTTGTTTCTGATAGGCTTATATGAACTAGTATACTGGGGACTGTGGATTGGAAGGGATTCAATTTTTCTGGTGCAAACTGTAGCTTGGACAGGATATTTCTTCCTCTCTAAGTAGTATGAAGGATAATAGGAGTGTAAGCAGCATAAAAAATGCACAAGTTTTTTTTCACTTGACATCAAGACCATTATGGAGGATACAAGGGAATTTTGTGGGGTACCTTTAAAGGAAATGCTAGGAATCCCATCAGAGGCATTCATGTTATGACTGAGGTGTTACTTGGCTTATCTTTCATAAAGTGTTGCTGTATTTCTCTATTTATTCTGTAGACCTCTTTCCATTACTAGTGGATGCTGCCCCAATACATCCCTTAATTGTGAAGTCTGGTTGTTTCATTCCAAGTCAGCAACATATAAGTGCCATGACTAAACCCAGAAACCCTAAATTATAGAACATTGTTTCATAGCACAGATATCATGCCTTTCAGTTAAATTGCTTAGGGAGAGTACTTCTAAGACAAATAATTCTGCAAGTAGAAATTCCTACATATGCAATAGAATTCCTAAATATGAAGAGCCTTACCTTTTGATTGGAAAGTATGTCCTGGTTTACCAAGATTGCACAAATTTTTTTTATTTTTTTTTTTATTTTTTATCCCAAAGAGGATAATTACCTGACGGCAGCTTATTTAGAAGCATTTCTGTTAATGAAAATAGACCTATCTCTGCTGCAAATCTGATGCTACAACAAATATGAATTTGAAGAAAGGTTATGCCAGCAAAACAGCAGAAGCCAGAACTGCTCTTAGGAGATGCAGTATAGCAGTACTTCTAAGTGAAAGGGCTTGAGTGTTTCTCTGAACATGTAGTAAAATAAAAGATAGGCCTGGGTTCATTCAGATTGTAACCCCTTAATACCTCTATTTAGCAATGTCTGTACTCATCAAAGCCTTCCTCAATTAAGATAAAGAAACACCTCCAAGCTGCTGTGCAGCCTTGATGACACCAAGAAGCACCTCATTCTTAATTGTCTGGGTGGAGTGGCTGGAGTTAAAAGGCTCTTAACTTTAAAAACTCAGCTGAGTATATAATGAGTCACAGGCTTGCAAATATGCAGGTTATATGAAATGCTGTAATTGAATTTCATTCAAAAAAATGGTGTCTTTAGGGATAAGCAAGCTGGCTAGAGAAAGTATTTGATTTCACCTGTGTTACTGGTGGATGATTAGGAAGGACTCTCTAACCACAGAAAAACCTAACTACAGAAAGAAATCCAGAAATGAGCAGGATTTTTGAAATAGGTTATACCCCAAAAAGTACTTCCAATCCATGTCTGTACTTATGAAAAAAAAAATAAAAAATGCTGTTGCTGATTTCATCCTTAAAAATCAAGTTTTCTCATGATCTCTCCTCTCTTACAGAGAAAATACTACTAGCCAGACTTAAAATTATAGGTCACTAAACATCTTCTGGTAAAGATGTAATGAGAATGTAACAACCACCTCTTTAGTTATAAGAATAGAGAGATGATAGCTAAAAGGACAAATTGTAGGATCAGGGTCTACTGCTACATCCAGAATGCTGGACAGATGAGTTTTCACTGGCCAAAACCTGTTCTGACAGAAGAGAAATTCCAACTGCTGGACATGTCCCTGAATGATACATGTTTAAGGCAGTGGCTTAAGATGCAAAACCCCAGTGTACTTAAAATGCAAATTAATTGATGATGATTTTTAACTATATTGTTGCATTATTTTTTGTAAAGGGAATTCGGAGGTACAGTTTTTGGTTGCTGGTTAATAACAAAAATAACTCCCACATGTCACACCCAGTGTCTCATTCCACTTCAACAGAAGGGAGTTAGTGAAAAATGAAAAGCAATCCAAGAATTTTGTATGTATAGAGGACTAACAAATGATATACAGAACTAATAGAAGTAAGCAAATCATGGGAACTATTTTAGTTTTCCAGACAGAATGTTGCACTCCACTAGACCCAGGAATGCTTGGTTTTTTGATGTTAACAGACAAGAAGGATCCACTCAGTGCAGATCTGAAGTTTGCAAATTGAAGGCTAATCAAAGCTAATTTTTTTCCCCCCCCTTCTTTTACTGAAAATGCATCTAGGCTTTGGAACTCATACCATAGGAGATTTTTGATGCTGAGAATGTAACAAGATTCATAAACCATTTGACAAAATTACAGGGTTAAATAAGGGTTGTGGTGATTATTTTTTAAAAAATTGAAATATCAGAATGCTATTAAACCACATCCTTCAGAGTTTTAGACAGTCTCTGGTAAAAAACAGAAAGACACTTAATCTGTCTGATGTGGGATTTCTTACAGTTCCTCTGAAGTGCTTAATGTTTGTTGCTGCTGGAAAAAATGATGCTGGGCAATTGGACAGATGCTGAACTGATTGGTTTAATAATTCCTTTTCCCTGTATCTCTAGAATAATTTTCACATACATTTATTTAAAAAGATCCCCAAAACAGTTCAAGGCAGAAGATTTGAGTCTTCTTCTTTCCTAGGCATTTACATAAATGCATAGAATGCCTAGCACGTGCTGTTCCTGTTAGCATCCTGTTCTTTGCCAGACCACTGCCACAGTAAACCAAAAAGCAGATTCATCTTGTATGCAAAGATTAGAGCAGTGCAAAATCCAGATGTCTGTATGAATTGCTACAGCCCCTCATTTCTTCTGTCTCCCCATCTAACAAATTTCTGTGAAATAATTGATTGTATGCATTCAGCTATTTCACAGATCCCCAACTGCTATATGCAGTCATTTCTCACTAATGGAAATAGTGATGAGAACAATTTAATGTGGAGTGTAAAAGACTTTAATGATTGATTTTATCACTAAGAATGAAGAGTTCTGACAGAAGCCTCAGGTGCAAGCTTACTCCTCAGATGCTTCTGTGCATTTTTACGGCTTTGAAAATCCTGAAAAATACAGTCTTAAAGTTCACAAAGCTGAAAGAGGTTCTGTTTCTCTGGAGTCTTATAATCTGTCTCTCTTTGCTTCTTGTGGCAATGGGGTGGTTAACAGAATCATACAAAGATCATTTTTCAATTGCCCCTGAAGAAACCACCATCTCCTTTACCTGCCTCCCTCCTCCAGTCCCTCAGTGCCCCAGCAGTGTCCCAGTAAGCACATCAGGTGTGTGTTGTGGGGGGATCTCTCAGCACGAGGAACTCCAAATTGTATCTTGGGTCATCTTGGGCACCATGCTGTATGAAGGGCTCTCTGCTTTGCTGTTCTTATTACCTGTTCGTGCCATTCAGCACCACTGCTACTGTGTCTCCTTCTTTGTGCATGCATCAGTTTTTCAGATTACTTCCTTTCCTCCTGATATGTATTTCTCCCAGACATGGTTTCACCAACCTCTCACCCTCTGCTTTTGATCAGAGACTCTTTGTAGGATTTCTCCCTTCTGACTGGTGGTTAACATTCCCCCTTGTTTAGTAACATCTAAAAATGACATTTATGTGGTATTCTCTTACTTTTCCTGATAGTAAATGCATGCTTTAAATAAAACCAGATTTACATTGATTCCTAAATCTTCCATTAGCTGTCTCTCCTGACCTTTGTACTTAGCTATTTATCATTACCATTTGCTTATGGACATGGAGTTTTTCAGTCCACATGACTGTTCCATGCTAGCAGGCTCACAATACTTTTGCAAGGGAGATTTTGTAAGGTGGATTGCTGTAATGGTGGCACTTGCTGCATTCTTTTCCTCCACTGATCTTGTATTTCTGATCAAAAACACTCATGAAGAAACAGTAAATGTAGTGCTGAAAGGCAGAAGGTGCAGCTGAGTTCAAGATGTGCAGCCACAGGAATTTAGAAACTAACATGGGAGAAATAATGTTCGTAGATGAGACTTCCACTTACATGCATGCAGAAGTGTTTCCTTCTGCCATTTGTCTAAATACACTGTCTATGTGAACTACTGCAAAAATGCCAGAATAGCAAGTAGAGTCAGGGGAGATTTACAGTTCCCCTTGCCAGATGGAGCAAGCACATGTTTACAAAAAGGGAAAGAAAAGGACGTAACTGAAGTTTCAAAGATCACAGATGGATGTTAAACAGGAGGACTTTGGCCTTGATGCTGAATGACTTTTTTTTATTATTATTAGACAGTGGAGTGGAATTATTTCACCTGATTTNCATCTGAATCAAGCCTTGACCTCAGGAAGTAGTTTAGATGCAGATGTCTGCATTTTATATGACTGCTTTTGATCAAATTAAACTGTTTCCTGATGTTATTAGAATGGAGGAACTGTGTTTTCCTGTGCTGTGCCAGAGTGGAGAGGATAGAGAGGCTCTCATTTTTTATACATACCATTCTACAGGTCTCTTGCCACATTGTGAGCAGCTGTTGAGAGTATTGCAGATGTTGCTTCAAAGTCCTACCCAGATGCCTCTTCCTGTGCTAGTGAGTGGTGCATGGTCTGGAGGGGTTGGAAGTGTGAGACAGAGCAGGAAAACTGTTTCCCGGCACACTTGCACAGGCTCTGGACACAGAACTGGAGCTGCTGTTGCCACCACTATGAACACACCTTAAAATATTTCTCATGACAATGAACAAATGAGCAGGTGAAGCTTGTGAACGCCTGTTCTTCGTACATTTGTGGATATCACTAAAAATAAATTTAAGGAAAGGTTAATCACCAAGGTGAATATTGACTTCTGCAGGTCTAGGGTGTAGAGTACTTGATTGTTCATTTAAAGCCAAATTTCTGATCCTATTTTGTCCACCCAAAACAAAATCTTCCTGTTTTCTCACTGTTGTGCCAGTATTCTGGGGACCACAGAAGCTGAAGCTTATAAACAAACCCTCAAATCAAGATAAGAGTCAACTATTTGTTACTAAAAAATGAAGCCAGATTTTCAGTATAAGTACCACGGGAGACTTTCTTTGCCAGAAGATAATTGTTGGTTTGACTCAAGTGCACATGGCCTTTTGTATTTTTCATAGTTGATAAGGCCACTGCAATTTAGACTGTTGTCTAAAGAAAGGACTGAATTAATGTTTATTAACTAATTAGCACCAATTATTAACTCCCTAAAACTGAACGTCCTGTTACCCCTGACATAAGCACATTTCAGGCACTCTTGATGCATAACACAAAATAGTTGTATGTAGTTCCTTCATTTTTATGCCTCTTTATCTGTTTTGCAGAGAAATATGGCTCCAGAGTTCTGTTATCTTTATTAAGATTAACCTTTATGGTGCGAGAGAAGGTGAATGCATATTGCAATAACATTTCTATTCCTACTGCTGACGTTGCAATCAGATGCCTTTCAGTTTTTCATGAGGTCTCCTATGGTTGATTATTAAGCACAAATTTCTCATTGTTCTTCAGCTGTGATGCCTCTCCTTATCTCTGGGAAAAGGATGATGCGAAAGGTTGGGTGTGGGAACAGCTCAGTCCTCTAGATCTTTGTGATCAAGTTGGCAGCATATTTCCAGTTGACAGTTGCTGGATGATGATGGCACCTTTCTTGGTTCTCTATACTGCCCCTCACAAAAACAAAAACAAAACGAAAAAAACCAATCAACAACAACAAAAAAACACCCTCACAAAACCAGCAGTGCTAACAGAGACAGTGCAAATCACAACCGCTAAATACCAAAGAAAGCACGAGTTCTGTCATTCTGTGATAAAGATCCTCTAGGGTTAAAAGCAGTGGAGAAATAACAGTGGGCAAGGCTGCAAAGATAACATTAGCTTGGTTGCATTACATTCACCTTGTATCTTTGCTTTTATAGTTGTTGGGTGTTTTTTAATCCAGGTAGTGATAAGGTGCATTATGTCTCAGTCTTTCATCAGGGAACAATGCCTATGTGCAACTACAGTATGTTGAACAGTTGTCTCCTGTACCATCTATTAGATAATTTGTTTTGACTTTGAGGAAAAACACTTTGTCTGCCTACTTCTTACATGGTCATGGTCCATGCAACTTCATCTATAGAACTGTACTATAAAATTGATTTTTCAGCAAGCTCTTTTATGCATGATCCTTCCCTGTCTTGCTCCACAATCCCCTGGATGCTAATGAGTGGGGTACAGATAAGGGCAGGAGTCTTCACTATCAGATCTAAATTCAGGTGATGTTAAACAAAACCTCTAATGGTAGGCAGTTGTGGTTACAGACATAGCTACATTCCCAGTAAGAATTTTATTACCTATACTGGGGCAGAGCACAGGAGAATCTGTGGATATATTAAAAAAAAACAAACCCTCAGACTTGTGTCTAGTTATACTGCTCAGATTTCATGTTCCTGCTCCCTTTGCAAGGCCATATGCTTGTTCTCAATGAGTGTCTTTGAACCAAAGCAAGAAAAACAGCAGCTGCCCAGACTACAAGTAGAGCATGAATTGTGGGATGGCCTTCATCACCTTTGACAAATGGCCACTGAAGGGTGGGCATTTATACCCAGGCTCAGTAGTTTGTTTGTTCAGTGATCTTGCTATTAGTATTAAGAAAGGAATAAATGAGAGCAAACAAACATTTGGGCAGGATATGCATTTTTATGAGGTTAACTCATCCATGGGGAAACAAGGAAGGCTCTGATCAAAGCATGGACTTATTGCAGAAATCTGACTGCAGGGGTAGTTTCCTTTGCTGACGATTCAGTCTCTCTCAGCTGGCAGCAGCACTGAAAGATTTAAGAGACTGGCCCAACAGAAAGACGACAGACAAGAAGGGGTTACCACTGCTGTGAAGTTTAATAGTTCTGAATTAAACTGGTTCATTTTCAAAACAGGAGATATACTACAGTGTTGACATTTACTGCCCTCTGGCAGAGCATAGTGTGTCCATGTGGTAGGGCTGGGTTTTTTGGGCTGTCCTTTTTATCACCCCATCCCTTAACAAAAAAGGGAGGAAACCTGCTTTTCTTTTACCATTTGTTTGTCTTTCACATGTTTTCAGCCAGTAATGGGAAAAAATGCTTGGAAAACATTGCAAAATAGGGAGCAAATGAGGGATATTACATCGATTATTAGGTCTGTTAGTAGATAAGGCAGTGTCTACCCAACCAGATAAAGGGCAGAAAGGTTGGATATAGCAACTAATCTCCTGATTTGTTGACCACAGTGTTCTTTTCAGAACCACCATCTTGCTGCAATATCATCAAATCTTGCTATTTTGTAAAATATCCTTATATAGGCTGTCTTAAAGAGATACTCAGACACCAACAGTACACACAAATCATTATTTTACATTATTGTTAATAAAATCAACTGAGAAAATATTGTTAGGTTTTTTTGCATTTATAATTTCTAAAGATGCAAATTACTTTATCTGACAAATTCTGGAGTGAAGTTCTGGCACTTCTGAGTCAGTAGGTATTTTGCCATCAACAGATGAAGAGAATGTTCTGCCTGAATCACGCACGTGGTGTTCAGATACAACTGGATAGTGCTGTGTCTAACTTGTTCAAAGTGGGAAACTAAGTCATGATTCCTCATTATGAAAATTAAATTTCTGGTGTCACTCTTGCCTGTGCACAAATGAGCACTTTCTAATTCTTCGCACTGAGCTCTGTAAGACATCTGTACCCTGGAATTGGCAGGGACTGTTGTTTGCTACAAGGGATGAGGTAATTCAAGTAGTGAGAAAACCAGCTGATTGGTCACCAGAACAGGCCTGGCAGGGAACAAACAGAGCAGAAACATATAAACTAGAACAAGTAATTAAATGAAAGCCTATGTAGTTAGTATATCTGGGCATGATAAGTCATTGCTATATAGGGCATTCAGAAGTCTGTTCTGAGCTTGTTGTTAGAAATTATTTTGGTATTAGCACACCCGTGTATAGTGCTTGGATTAAAAGAAATCCTTTCCTCTCCACCTGTCCCATTGTTTTCTAAGAATGTTATCCAGGATTTTCTCTCATGTGCTGAGGGGAAGCTCCCTATGTGCATTAGTGAGGAAACCTGGATTCCACTGTTCTCTCCAAACTGGGGAGTTCAGCCAAGTGCTGTGTTAATACACCATTGGGCTACAACAGCACGCTCTGTGGCCACACTATAGTTTTTTTCAGGATGTCTGGGAAGATAGGCATCCTGAAAGAAGTTAAATGAAGGTGCTAAGATCACACTTGGTGAATATCCAGCCAGCTTGCCAGTCCTTGTGTACGGTGCCTGTACACTTTCAGTAGTTTTCCTTATTAGTTGATGAATTAGCTTAAGAGTTTACGACAGTTGAATCCAGAATTACTAATTTACACATGTTCACATTACTACAGGTTCTTTCACTCCTCCTGTATAAAGTATTTGTTTTCAGGTGCTTCTAGAATAATTCTTCTTGGGGGAATTCCTTTCCTGTGTTTTTCTGTATTTCAGAAAGCACTTAGGAATCCTTGGCATTTTTGGGGGAATATTCACTTCACTAACTTCACTTTTGTCAACAGCTAGGAGTAGTTATATGCATATACAGCACATGATTCTATGAATGATTATATATATATATATATGTATATATATGATTCTATAGGAAGCTGTATATAAATCATAGCAAACTACACATAAACTCACATAGCATATACAAACAATAGGATAGTGTATACATAGCAAACTATATATAAACTACAGCAAGCTACAGTGTTTGGAGTTTATTTGGAAGAAATGTGTGTGTGTGTGTGTGTATGTGAACACCATTAAACTAAATAGTTGTGCTTTCTACACTTGGAATTTTTGCCTTAGTCCTCTTAATACTGGTCAAGTAATCTAATCTCAACAGCCACATACTTTTTGGACATCTTAGCAGGGAAACCATTAGTTGATTTGGCATGAAGACTAACCTTTCACCCCTAGGGGTGGTCCTTTAAGGACATAAGAGAAGGCACATAAGTGGATTAGTGTGTGGAGGCTTACACTGCTGACAGTGATTTCTACAAGCATCACATTCTCACTATTCTAGCAGCAATACATCCCAGCATAAATTAAACTATCCATCTATTTCAGCTCTATTTTTTTTCCTGTCTGTCCTGTTGTCTATTAAAACTAAGTGTTTCTGCTGCATTCGTATCCTTAATGAATAGTAACATCACGTGAATATGACTAATGAAGAGCAGTACGCTAATAGTGTTTTAAGCACTAATGGCCAATGACTTGACTATTTCCTGGCAGTTAATGGCCATCTGGAGGAGATCTTAATCCGCCTGGTCATTAACTGCCAGGAAATTATTGACTTGGAGGTTGCTATTGCTCTTAAAATGGAAGTAATTTTTTTCCTTTTCACTCTCCTTACAACATGCTTGCAGTCCTTAAGTACTATCTTCAGTGGAAATTCTTTTCTTGATTGCAGAAGTTTTTTACGCTGTCCCAAGTGTTTTCTGCACTTCACAGAATCTCACAAATGTGATCCCTGCCTGAAACAGTCTATAATGTGAGGTTACTATTTTGCATTTGCATTTTACACAGTAAATCTTGAATTGGTTTGAAATTATGTTTAGCTGAAAGGAGTTCTATGCGCTAAAAAAGTTTTGATCTTTCAGATGCAATGGTTGGATAGATACCTGATAGTCACCAACATAGATCTGAGCAGAAAGGATATTCTGTTGCAGGAGTAGAAACCAGAGAGCATTAGGAGAATGATAACAATATATGGTTACAAAAATGTGTCTTAAAAAAAATAAAAATTAACATTGCTAAAACTAAGAGTCACCTTGGCCATCTTTACCTTCATGTTACTTTCCATCTTCGCTGTATGTTCAGACACAACCTATTCCACCATTTAAAAAATTTGTTTGTTTCTTATAGTAGTTATTTAGTGAAATCTGAATTTCTTTATCTCTCCATCAGAACTAGCTTTGCCAGGTTGTCTACAGCAGTCAATCTCACTTTGGCGCCTGGCAAGATCATAGAGCAGATTCTCATGGAAACTATGCTAAGACACATGGAAAAGGAGGTGATTGGTGACAGCCAACGTGGCTTCACTAATAACATCATAATAACTTGAGTTTGTGCTGACCCCACTGCCTATCATCAACAGACTGCCTTATTGGCTCTCTTAGGTTCTCTTACTCCCCCATTTGTGCTGACCTTTGTCCTAAAGATCATACTGAAGTTCTCTAGGACTTGAAGTCTTTTGTATTTGTACAGGTCACAGCAGAGTGGCATGTGGTTGATGCCTGAGGGACTTAGATGGTAAAGCACTGCAATGCTGCTTGGGTGAAATCAGGCCTGAGTCTCAAAGTACTTAAGAAGAGAGCACAGAGCAATTAAAATTGAGGATGGTTATAGAATGGCAGCTTTGGGCTATGATTCACTGATGTTGAGGGAAGGAGAAGAGGAAAGACTGAACGGATGAGATGTACAACAGAAAAACTAAGGTAGGTGAAGGAAGGTGTCAGGTTAAATAAAGTTAGTGCTGCAATATATGAATCAAAAAAAACCACACAGAATTATCAACATACAGTTACTAACAAACAGCAACTATTCTAGATGGTGCATAGACTAAATCTGAGTGGGTCTTGTAGAAGCAGCTGTTCACAGAGTGAATATGTCTAATACATGGCATTTTAAGAAGCAAAATCTGAGAACATTTTGGCTGATTCCCTTGCAAAGCACAGCTTATAGTGTTCCTGGAATTATGAATAACTGACCCTTCCAAACCAATCCGTTATATGATTCTATGATTGTAATAAGGATTCTGCATGCAAACTATTTGTGATTTTTATTCTTTTAGGACATTATTACTAGAATAATAATAAAAAAAAAGGAAGACGACTAATTCATTATTTATAATGTCTTAAGACACAGTGTTTCATACCTTTGCTGCAAATTATACTTGGGACAGGAAATTAAACACAATACTCTGTAATAATTTTAAAAATGAAGCAAGCTTGAAGAAAAACATTAAATAAAAATACCTTTAAAACAGAATAGTAAAATAGTTATGGATACATTTGAAGCCACATGTTGAAAAGCTTATGACTGCTCTGGTATGCATACCCCACTCTGTTTCAGTCTCTCCTTTATTTCATTTTTTAATATTTTATTTCAGTTTGGCTATAAAATGGACATATTAAAAAAGGTTCATAAATAATTTCTAATTTGCAAAAGGGGAATTTGGTGAGGAAATACATATTCTTGCCTCTCATACTTGTGCTAGAAACTCCAGTGTCTCCCTGATGGAGCAGATGTGATTTCAATAGGCTGCATAGCTTATGTGTGGCAATGTTCTTTTCTTATAATTAAGAACACATTTACAAATAAAACCCAGGAAAGGAAGGAAGGAGTGTTAGGGGTGATAAAATTAAAGACTTCTGAATGGAAAGTCTTTGAAGGGCATACAGTATAGGAAATTCTTCATTTCAAAAAGGAACTTTAGTTCTTATTTGCATGTTTTCTGTACTGAGTGCATTTCGTTACAATGTGAGGCTGCTTGCTAAGGGCCAGTTCTTCAACAGGTTAGGTCCTTAATCAGGAAACTATCTCATGGTGGTGACAGAGATTGCATTGGTAAAATTAAAGAAAGGAAAAGAACATCAAAGAGCTTCCATTTTAAACATTATTTAACATTTGCTTAGGAGGTAGGCAGCTCACCACCCGCCTGGACCCAGGTGGGTTCCCTGTGCCCTCTTTTGTTCCTCAGTAGTTTTGAATGGCGAGAGCAGTTCCTCTCAGTTTTGAATGGTGCTCCAAGACCAAGACAGACTGGGGAATTTGTCAGCAATGGAAAGTCCATCTATCACCCCCACCCCAACATACATGTTTGGGGAAGTCTGTATGAATGACAGAAGAAGTAAACAAACTTCTTTGTATGAAAAGGTACCTGTAATACTACAGCCTAATCCCCTGGTGTTTTCAATCTTAAAAATTATAAATCTGTCTTTCCTTGGTCTGTGCATAAAATTAAGTCTTAGAGTGTGTAATTAAATGTGGGGACTACAAGGCAGTCAATCTCACTTTGGCGCCTGGCAAGATCATAGAGCAGATTCTCATGGAAACTATGCTAAGACACATGGAAAAGGAGGTGATTGGTGACAGCCAACGTGGCTTCACTAATGAAGAATCATGCTTGACCAATTTATTGGCCCTCTATGATCAGGTAACAGAGGCAGATACAGGGAAGAGTAACTAACATGAGCTACCTGGAGGATTTGGGACTGTCCCGCATGACATCTTTGTCTCAAAACCGGAGAAAGGATTTAATGGGTAGACCATTCAGTGGATAAGGAATTGGCTGGATGGTTGCACTCTAGAAAGAGTTGTGGTCCAAGTCTTGATGTCCAAGTGGAAAGCCGTGATGGTTGGTGTTCCTCGGTGGTCAGCACTGGCACCAGTGCTACTCAACATCTTTGTCGGAGACATGGAAAATGGGATCTACTATTGTTGTGAACAGGCACAGGTTATCAGGAGATGTGCTGCAGTCTCCATCCTTGGAGACACTAAAAACCTGGCCGGATGTGGCCTTAAGCTCTGCTGTAGCTGTCCCTGCTTTGGCAGTCTTCAGAGAACCCTTCCAACCTCCAAAACTCTGTAATCTATTCTGTCCTGTAAAGCAGGTGTTCAATCTCCTTCTTCTTCTGCTCTTTTCAATGTTTCTGTAACATTTTCCATTGTGAAACTTTCATTTAAACATATGTAGACTATGCTCAGATGTAAAATGCCCAGTAAATCTAGGATGGTATTTATCTGCTCAGATTTCAGAAGTCCATAGCAAGGCATGTGCTGCATAGTTGGTTTCCACTGATGTTCCTTACAGCATGTTGAGAGATTTTTAGGATCATGTTCACAGGTGTATTTTTGTTGTTTAAGAGAAGACAAATAACCCTTTGAAGTGCCTGTTTCTCTCCATCAGTCAGAAAGGCAGACAAAAATGACGATTTCAGATAATTCAAGCTATTGGAATGTTTTGCATTGTTTCATTGAGGGTTTTTTTGGTGCCTTTTCCAAAGTTTCAACTATAATTTCTCATTGTCATTACTATCAGAACTTCATGGACTAAAAAATCAGGTGAGTGTAATACACCATTTCATTATTTAAATGATGTACTAACACTGTAATGTTTTTTAGTAATATCTCATCTTTTAAGGCTTTGACACCCAGAATCTTTCTGAAATCCCTGGGTCTTATAGGCACCTTTTTTAATTATTTTTTTTTCCCCCAGAAAAGTAGACAAGCATTAAACAGTTGTGTACATATTTGGAAATATAACAAACCCTACCTAAGAGCATCGGAATGCATTAGACACACTTATTGTATGATTGCAATATTAGATTAAGTTTCACAGGGCATCACCAGTGTGAATTTTAAACTCGATTTACTTCATTTTCATCCAATGTATATTAATAAAGAGAGTGCTGCAGGCAAAGTTTACAAGATACCATCTACAATAAATATGGTGTTATTTTGTTTTTGTGATATCATTCTAGTATTTTGATGAAATATTTGACGAAAATTACAATTCAAAGCAACTGTGTTATGATCAAGCACATAACTTAACTCAGGAATTTGTCACTGTCTGGTTAGGGCATCCAAGCTGTCCTGTCCAGTCTAAAAGATGATTTCTATCCTGTAACTGCTGCAGGAACTCCAGTTGGTTTGCTTATGGACAGTTAACTTTCCTGTCAAACAGATGTGTAAGAAGATGAGGTTAGGCAGCAGAGACCTGGAAAGGTCATGTCTATGACATGCAATATATATTTGAATAGTCTCTGAGCACAGAGGAAGACTGTGCCCCTGCTTTACTGTAGTCCAGCCATTTCTGGTCAGTTCAATATCTGCTTTTCATTGTTGCTTTGTATGGACAGAATATCATTTTATGAAGCCTCCAGCAGTCTGTGAAGAGTCCTATGAGGAAAATACAATGCAGGATAGCACAGAGATGAAACAATTATGCCTTGGGGGCTTTCTGAAAAACTGCATGAGCTTTGAATAGCTTTTAGCCTTTTTCTAGAAGTCTTAAGGAGAAATTTGATTCTCTATTTAGATAATTCAACTTGTCTCAAGGATTTGCTCTTGGTTTTGCTTTGTGTGTTAGATTCAGAAAAGGACATGAACTCAGCAGCAACCTTTCCAGGAATAATTCCTAAATTGTTAACTTTGAGAAGAAAAAACTCTACCAGAATTAGAAGGTGATCAAATGCAGCAGCATCAGCATTACACTGAGGAAAAGGTGATAGAGCAATGTCTGTCAGCACTTAAACCTAGGCAGTCTTCTGCTGACTTCCCAGTCCTGTTCGTTACATCCAAGTGGCCAAATAACAGGATGGTCCCTCCCAGTAACTACCTGGGCTTCTTTCATTCAGTTCCAGGGATGAAGGCAGGAGCGCCTTGGGGTTGTTATACAATACTGCAGGAAGTTCCAAAGAATTCTCATTGCTTTTCTTTTGGGGAGGGATGATGTATACTTTGGAAAACATCAATGTCTAACTTAAACTTGCTTACACTGTCTTTTTATTTGGCGGAGGGAGGGAAATAAAAGGCTTTTCTTATGTACATCTGGAATTGCCTCTTAACTAGAAGTATTTCCAAATAAGGGTAAGCCAAGTAAACACCCACTGGAAAAATTATTTTGCTTCATTGCTGTTTCTAGTGGATATTTCAATTGGTTTATTTTTTCAAGTTCTAGTGATATCACTTGCATGGATGAGATTTCATAATTGCTATTGATTTCTCTAAAGAATTTTTTTGTTATAAAACTGCATGATGTAACATTTTGAATACTTTTGCCAGTGAATATCAGTGCAAGGGTGGTGATTCCTCTAGTTTTCCAGTAATCTCTAGAGATAAGCCTAGCATTTTCAGTGAAGTGTAATACTGGTTAAAATTTTCATTTTTCCAGATTTTCCTTAATTTGCTTCACTGTCTGAATGCTGATAACAACAAGTACTTTCTTCATACATACTATTACTTACTCTTTTTTTTTTTTTTTTCAAATTCCCTGTTATCTTCTGAAGAGTTCATAGGTACATAAATACTTAGGGAATACAGAGAAAAATTATGTAGTGCAGGAGCTGTCAAGCAGAAAGAAGATGCAACTACTGTCCATGACCTCATTCCTTCATAATGGAACTTTTATACTTCCACTCAGTGTTCCTAAGGAAGTGTATTGAATATTAACCTCAAACTACTCTCCTGAGCCAGATCTCCCAGTTGTTTTTCTTTTCCTGTTTGCTACCTTGCCTTTGCCTTTCATGATGCTTTTTCTCCATTTCCACACTATGTTTATACAGCTGCCATTACAGCTTCTATTACTTCAACCATAATGTTACAAATGTAGAAATCTTCTTCAACTACTACTCCATTTTTCTGGGATGTTACAGCTATCTTCCAAATAACAAAGAAAACTCATTTTGAGTAGTGGCCCTAGACATCTTACAAACCAGAAACTAACTTCTAAGTATGAAAACTACATTTTCCTTCCCTGCTTGCTTCATCCTCAGCCACATGCAAGTACCTGGGCTTCAAGCTGAACAAGAAGTCAAGCACACACCACATTCTTACAGTTATAAATGTTACTAGTTTTGTGGGAGGAGGAAAGTGGAATAAGAGGAATGTAGTGAATTTGGTGTGATTCATAACAAGGTAAAGTATTTCACCTTTATAGGGTGAAAAACCTGTCAATTCTTCAATGTTCTGTGTTCTCAGTGTTTGGTAACATATTGAAAAAGGCATTTACCTGTCACCAAATTCTTCTTTCAGAACAGAGCAGCAGTGTTTGATGGGATCTGGGCTTCTGTTCATGGGCGTAGAATATCTCTATTGATCTAAAACTCTCCAGAGCAGTTCAAATTCCACTGGCTGAAAATCAATAGGAAGTGGAAGATGTAATCCCATCTTTGTAAGTGTGACTTTGAGGTGTCGGACTGGAGCATTGAGGAATACTTGTAATAATCTAGAAATGACTTCTTTGAAAAGAACTTCTTTCCTTGGAAGGGCAACCATGGATCAACTCTAGAGCTGACTTGTAGCGCCTTCATTGCTTTCCGGATTATGAAAGGTTAAAGCATACTAGTAAGAGGTCGGAACGTCTTTGTCTTAGTTGATGATGGACTAGATGGGAGAAGAAACTGTCTTCACAATATTTGGGGTCAAAACACCCTCAAGTGAGAGTGTAGGCTTTTGATGCCTTTGGTGAATGAAAAATACTTAATTCATGCTGATTAATCAGTTTAACAGTTCCACTTGGTGTGAATTAAACAAAAAGAATAGAAGCAAAAGTAAGGTTGTAAGTGAGGAAGCATTCCAAACGCCTTCAGACATACCCACTGTATTAATGTGAGAACAGATGAGTGAGTAGATATTTGGGAGAAAGAATTAAACACAGACAGCTCAAACAGTACCATTCTTCATGTGGTATTTCAAATGTGTTGTTTCATTGTTCCTTCATTATTTTGCTTCTGTTGTTTCATTGTTCCTTCATTACTTGGCTTCTGTGGATTTGTTAATTGTCAGACTGAAACCAGAAGATTAACTACAGATGCTAATGGTAATCAGATGTTTTCATATATAAATCTACTGCAGACAGACTTTGAAAGGGAAACAGAGTAGGACTGCAGTGTGTATTTACTTCAGTCTCAAGTATCTAATAATATATGCAAACAATATATTGCAAACAGTATCTTGTTTACATTTCTTTTATGTAGTATAGGAAGACCTTACCATGTGGAATGTATCTTTGGTGTCAATTCACAGAAGGAGATTGCTCACAAAAAACTATGCAAGTGATAATACAAATCTACAGTAAAGGAGGGATGGAGGCTGCATTATGAGCCCTATGCTGAGGGAAGACAGTAATATAGACTCTTATTGTCCCTACAAGAGTGGGTGCCTTAGAACAAGGAAGAAAATGTCACTCAGAATCTGCATTTCATCAACATCAGAGAATGACATGGCAGTGAATAGTAACAATAAATAAAGGGCAACACACATCCATTAGAGATGAGTTTTCAAGGAACTAGCTGTTTTTAAATGGCCTGGATGAATCCTTTAAACTGGCACATCTAAGAGTTAAACAGCTGGTCAGTGATTTTGGTCTCATAAAAAACAGATGTTTCAACACAGTGCGAGAGCAGTGGAAGGCAGTCTGGGGCTTTGAAAGCAGTACATTCTGCATGGCTTGGAGAAAACCCAAGGCCACATCCTGCAGCCTGCACCCATCTGATAAGCACTCCTCTTAGAAGCAGTTCCCCGCACCGCCTGTGCTCAGGACTAGCAGGATCTCAGTATTGCATAATTCTTTCACATGTGTAACCCATTTCTTCCTGCTAGCTGTGTAAAAGGGAATTCATTACTGTCTGTGGCCGTGGGTTTGATCTACATCAGAAATCAATCTCATTTGCAGTAGAAAATATAGTTAGGCTGCTTTCACATAAAAAGGGCAGATGAGGAATAAGGTAATGTCAGTCTTTTACAAGCATGTAACACCTCCGAGGAATTATTTTGATTTTATGGGCATAGGTTACAAATTACTTACATATTAGAAGAACAATAAAGATTGGAACCTGGGCCTACTGAATCACCCCAAATTACACATTAAATGCATCATGCAGGTGTGTATGAATAGGTCTGTAGTTGAGTGGTCAGGATTGTATTCAATTGCTGTAATCAGCGTGCTACATCTTGGCTTTGAACTGCTAGAAGAATGACTGGAGATGGTCATGGTATGTGAATTAAGAGGAACCCAGTGAGCAAATGTCTTAAATTAGCAAAGGGTCAGAGTAACACAGTGAACCATGAATGACCTCACAGTCATGAATGAGTTAGGAGATGGTGGATCTGATTTAGCAGATCTCTTTAATCATTGATACACTTAGTTATCTCTTCCTGCATGATAACAGCTCCATGCACATTTTAAAGCTGGAGTTTCTAACCCAGCCCTCTGTGGATGCATGAATTCAGTAAGTGGAAGTAGCTGAGTAGTATTCTAGTTGCCATAAAACAAATCACTTTTGACCTGTTGCATTTGAGGTAAATTCAATATTATAGGGATTTTGAATTTAATAGCATATAGATATGCCTCATCTTTTAAAAGGGTTCCATCCCTCTATATCACTATATCTACAAGAGATAATTGCTTTTTAAATGTTGAATAAAAATTGGTGTAGAGTCTTACATTAGTAAAACCTAAAACAGGGTAGGGTTTGATTTGGTTGACAATTTCTTATGAAACTTTCTTTCACAATCCAGTTAAAAGTATTGTTATTTTGGCTGCAATGACATAGAAAGAAGTGACATCCCAGCATTCTTTATATTGCAGCTTCACAGCAAGCTGAGTGTTTTTTGCTACCTTTAGTCTAATTTGTTACAGGTGTTTTATCACTACTTTTGGCATGCTTGTTAGTTTGATGATGGACACGATGTATTGAAGGAAAGCATTTTGCATTCCATTTGCCATAAGCACACTTCAGCAAACAATGTAATGTAAAATTTAGTTCCAGGAATTAAATTATTTTAAAAATAATTTCTTTAAATATTTAAAAGCACCACACATGTTCCCATAAATTTTAAAAATTAGAGTGAGAGGACTTTTCTGTCTCTTTGCAGCAAAACTATTGTTTGCAGTTAACTTACAATGATTTAAAATTCCTGATAACAAAAATGCAAATAGAAGCCAAAATTGATAAGGTTGATTTATTGTCATTGCTCAAGGTGAGAAAAAAGCAAAACCATTAAGCAATACCATGCAAAACAAATAGGTCAAGTCCTTTCAGTTTTCACTATCAACAGTGCTGTTCATCTGATAGGGAAGTTGGAAGATATTTCTTTAACCTGAAGTCCCTTTCTAAGAATAAATCCTTTGGGGGGATGAAGTATTGCTCTGTAGGATAACACCATCCTTGGAGATCTGAGCTGACTTAACACTCTTCAGTTGCTCTGGAGAATGGTATCAGCCAACCATATCAAGCCAAAACCAACAGTCTGCAATTTGGCTTCAGGTGCAGATTGTGTGAGTTTCTAAGGTTAGCAAGAAAGAAGTGGGCTAGACCTTGTGTAAATAATGTTCACAAATGAGAGATTGGGTTAGGGGTTTAGAGCCTGTAGTGCGGTCTAGGAATCAGGCCTTGATTTAGGAGTTAACTGCTGATGGAGATTAGTTGTTTTGAAAAAGTCAGGGAGGTATCCCTATGTATTTCTAGCCTTAAAGTTATGTGAGCTAGGGAAAAAAAAAATTACTGAGGTTTATCCTTCATTTTTATTAATGATTAACTGGGAGCATAAAATGGAGGGAAGGGGGAAAAATAGAGATTTGGAAGGTGGAGAATAAGAGAGATGACATTTTTTGAGAATTTCAGAACTCAAGGACTACCCCACTCTCCCTGCTGTCAGAGGTCATCACCAAGAACAAGTTATTCCTTACACATGCCAAGTGAAGGGAATGTAAAAAACATGGTCAGTGTAATGTAACAGGATTCTCATCAACTGATTTACTGCATATATATTCCTGATACAGTAGTTGTCCCCAAAATGGAAATGCAGTATTTGTTTGCTTGTTAAGTAGTTAGAGAAAATGTGTGCATTATTAACATATGAATGGCTCTTACTGTGGTATTAATTGAAAATTTTACACACCAGAAATCCTTTTAGTGCAAAGTTATAATTTGATAGCCATATTAACTCACCTGGGTTGAAGAGCAAAGCACAGAAAAATGTGCAAAGGACACTTGACTTAAGAACTGCATTAATACTTGAAAAGAAGCTACTTCTAAAGCCTTCTAATGTTAGAAAAAATACTCCCATTGTGGAGTATTGAAATTGAACAGATGTGTATATAATATTTGGAATAGTATCTCCAGTGAGACTACTATACCACTTAAGATAGTAAAATACACCTCAGATAGTAAAATGTTTCTTCTATTGAATGAAATTATTTTTCCCAGCAGTAGCGCAGCATCATTCAATACAGAACAAAACCTGTTTCCTTACTTTTAAGGTGTCCCTGTTGCTGCCTGCATGGTTAAGATGTGTGACTGTGACAAACTATGGTACGAATAAAGGAGGAAATCTTCCAAAGATGAAAGAATAGTGTTATGCCAAAACAGAGATTGAATAAAATAGGGAGTAAACTGATCTAAAGGGAAATCCTTTGCTAGAGGTCAGTGGTACATGATAGCAACTTAAACATAGAGGGAGCTGTTAGAAGTTATTTAAGAAGTAGACAGAATGTCTATAAGACTAAGAGACCTGGTGGAAATTTTGGAAGCCTTTATTTCACCTTGAAGAAAGGAGGATGTGAATATTTCAATTTGTATGAACAACCCCAGACGGGATACTTGGCGAATTCTGCAAGTGGTAAATTATTGGCTTGTGGCATAAGATAAAATGTTTCTAGGAAATGTTTTTCAGGCTGTATATGAGAAGCAGGAAAAAAAAAATCTGGAAAATGCTCTGATTTTATTACATGGCTGAACAACAACTGAAAGAGTTGCTTGTAATCGTGAAGACAGAATCCATCTGCACCTGAGCTAGCCACCTTGGATTCACTGGAGGGTCAGTGGAGGCAAACAGGCTCACTAGGACACAGTCCTCATTTCAAAGCATGTATGGGCACTTGGTCCAATGTCTAATAGTTTGCAAAAATGTAAAGTTAGACGGACATTAATCCAGTCATAGGTACAAATAATTCCCTTGAATACTGAGTTGTTTGGCTGAGTGCAAGGAGTTTCAGAGGTTAAATGAGGCCTCAGGTTTACAGTGCACAAAACTGCTAGGCTCCTACAGCCAAAGCTGGAAAGACTAAATTGATACTTATTCTGGTGTGCTTGTTCAGAGCACATGTGAGCATTTGTGCCTGGTTATATATGCACAAAACTGAGAAGTGGCACATAACAGAGCTGTAGTTCTTTAGTAGGGCTGGCACATGCACAAATGTGTTTCCAACACCACCTTTGAAGGAGGTGCTAGACTCTCCTGTGATAGTCAGTCATTGTCCCAGATTATTTGGGTCACTGTCAGTGATCTGTAAAGCAACATAAAGAACACTCCAAGTCTGTTATTCTGCCTTGTTTGTGTCTGTGAGGTTGGAAACAAGATGAAAAGACATCCTTCTAAATCTGTTCTTATTGTCTGTCCCTCAGACAGTAAGAGAACCTCAAGCTTTCAGACTTTAACCACAGACCCATCTGTGCCTGAACAGCTCGCTGAACAAGTCTGTGAAACCCCTCAGCCTAGCTCAGTGTGGTCCTTCCTAGATGTTTCTTAAAACTTTGTACATTGAAGTTTATTTTTGTGTCTCACTGTATTCCTGTGCTGACTCCCTTTATTCACACCAAGCCTGGCAGTGTGTATGTTGATAAATCTGTATTCAACTCTCCTTGAAGCTTCTTTTTTTCTCTGGAAAAAAAAAAAAAAAAAAAAGGCACTCTGGCCCACACCAAGATGACAAGATTTGTGGCGAAAGGCAAGATGACAAGATTTGCAAGTATGTGAGATGCTGCACTTAATGAAAACAACAGAAGTCTGTGGCTGAGTACAACAACGTGCTGGTGTTTTGACAGCTTACTGCTTTCATTTCCTCTTCTGTGTCCCAGTACTGTTGACACTACTGTGCTTTAAAGAAAAATGCCCACAGAAGAGGTTTATATTACGAGATTATTATTTACATGCTCAGTGTCATCTATCTGATCTGTGTTCCCACCTGCTGGAACAGATTTAGGACCCAACACTCTCCACCCTGTTATCTCAGTGGGGCTGCATGCCTGCACTCTGTTAGGGGAGCACAGGGGCCACACACAGAGAGCAACCTGGGGGGGGAAGCTGTGTCCCCAACAGCACACATTCCAGCAGGGTGACCCAGATCTTGTATGGCAGCATCTGACTGCTTAGCTCTCCTGTACTCTCTATGTACCAAATGGATGGACAGCATGATCAGAACACACGGACACAGTTTCTCCATGTTCATGGCTGCAGTCCTAATTCCCCTGCTAAGAGATTTAGGGTGATCTGTAGGTCTGCTTAATACTTCCATCCAGAAGATGAAGCAGTAATCATAACTTCAATACATGTGCTATAGTTTAATTGGTCTGGTTTGTATGTCTCAGGATGGTGGGAATTATGGTTTAATCCTCAGTACTAGAAGAAGGGAAGCAGACTCAATTGAGATTAAATGTGGTAGCCAATAAAAGTCATACTCTATGAAAATATTACAATTAGAAAGGAGAGATAGCCTTTCCAGATAGCTTTCTTTAGCTTTTACAAATGTTTAGACAGCCTAATCTAACCACATATTTAGAACAGCTATTTTCAGTGAGACCCTTGTGAACTGTGCTGTTAGTTAACATTCTTGGCCCAGGTTAGCAATGGAAAATATTCCTTATCTGATTTGGCTGTATTTATAAGTGAAAGACATGTAAAATGTATTTTGTCTTTTGAAACCTTTTTGATTTACAAAAAAATAAGTGTTTGTAATGTATCAGAAAAATGGCCTGTGAACATTTATGTAATTGTCTTTGATGCTACTCTGCAACTCTTTTGTAAGCATTTCATGTATAAATAGAAACATATTTTACATGTATAATCTAGGTTTATACAGCTATCTTTCTCCATTGTTATAAACAGACTTCAGTGTCTGGGACTATAGACAAAGCTCTGCCATTTAACCATGAAGCCAGAAATTGACAGTCCAACAACAGACAACAGGAGATACATTTGTGTGTAATTTGAAATGATCTTTCATATCACAACATTGCTATTTCCATCCACCCCTTGGAAAAGTGAGGAAAGGGAACATGATCTCATATAAAGTCAGAAGTTCAGTATTTTGGCAAACTGGTACTAGTGATGTGTAACTTAGAATTCTTAGATAGGACATGAGAAAATAAATTCTCCAGTGAGTATATATGTCGTTTATTAAAAGGGCACTGTTGATTTATCCAAATTGCAGATTGCTTCATAAAAAATTCAATATGATGCTTTGAAAAATGGTATTTAAGACTTAAATGGAGACAGAGTGACAGTGAAGACCTTGTGGGACAGTCCTGTGCAGACAGTAAAATGTAAGTCATAAGAATATTGGAATGGGACTATCCCCTTTTTTTACAGACTCTTCTCATTTGTCTCACATTTTGAATTTAAAATCCATACTATCCATTTTTCCACAGTCCATAAAATAACAAAACATTTTGGGCCATCCTTTCTATCCAGTGTTTGAGAAAAGTCTGGCTGCACACATCTAGCTTGAAAGAAGAGGGAAAATAGCCTTCTTTCTTAATAGAAACATTTTGGGTCAACACTGGGAATGTGTGAATCTGAACGTATTCAAGAAAAAAAATCTTGTAGAGATTTTAAACTAATTTTAAGAGAAACATAAATATTTCTGAACAATTTTCAGAAGTGTTTAGAAAACACACAGCTCAGTTCCTACAACTTATTTTCTTACTTAAATGTCTGTCTTATTCAAAGATCCTGATAATGCTAAACAAAAACCTGGACTTCACCACGGCGTGTTGGCTGACTGTGACTGCTCAATTTGAGAACGAGGTACCTCTGCCCTAATAACTGCAGTCTGAATGACACTTGTTGATAAGATTTAAGATGAGATTTGTTGACATTGTTGCCATAAGCCACAACTGTGGGTTCATCACCTTTGTGGCACCTACTTGCAGCTTTCAAAGTATAAATTTACAAACATATTCTCAGAATTTTAGATCAAAAAGATCTTAAATAGTTTATAATGCTTGTGTTTTTTATTAATTGATCAATTTTTTCTTAATTCTCATGATACACAGTGATCCTTCAACCTCCGCATTAACTGTAAGGTTGGAGTTCTAAAGGGGACCTTTCCACTGGCATCAGCAGGAACAGTTTCACCTGGACTGATCATTCCTTTTAGATTTCTTTTGCCATTATAAAAATTCAATTAGGCCAGAATAAAGTCCCTTTACCCAGAAACAGGAGAAAAGGACAAGAATAAGAGGCCTGTAGAAACACTAAACATGCTAACTATTCTCCAGATTAGTTTGTCTTGGTATTGCCTACTCCTTCATCTGTGGTGGTCATCTGTGAGACAGAAATGAGGACAGTGCCTCTTTGGGGAAACAAAGCAGATACCCTCAGTCACTATGATTCTTGACGAGTTTACATCAAAGTGGGATCTTCTCATTCTCTCACTCATCTGATCTTTCGATATGTTCTGTTTCCCCTTAAGCTGAGTGCTCTTTATTGTAGCAACAACAATGGTGTGTGGGGTGTTGTACATGCCAGAGAAATAGTCTGCCTGTGAAGTCCAGCTTGGTAGAAAGATTCCTAAGTAATTATCTATTGAAATGGATTTACTGTAACTGCTTTTGTCCCTCAATAGCAAAAGACAATTAAAATCAGGGAAGTAAACCGTTGCTATCAAAGGCCATAGAAAATTCATGTCTACACAAAACATTCCTAATTCCACACATTTTCTAAGCAACAGTTAGTCTCTTGGACTATTTGTATAGTGTTGGATAAGAGAAGAACAGGCCAACTCCCTGAGGTCAAGGCACTTCTGTCCAGATTGCCTCTGTGAGCAGGTTGTGAGTCTGGGCTATGTAGCATTTGGCCAGACATCTCCTCTAAGCTCCTTGTGATGTTCCTGTGGTTTTAAGTCATGATCATCCCTTTTTATGATTTTTTTAAAACATTATTATCCTTAATTACTTAATTATTAGATCATCATTATATATGCACCATGCCTTAAGGCATGGCAGGAAGACACTTTGCAAGCTTGTAGACGCAAAGCTTGCCTGAAGGCTATCATAAACCTCTGTGTGAGGGGAATTAGGAAATCCCCTTGATACAGCCAGAGACCTCTGGAATTACCTATTTCCAGGACCATAACTGGGTGTTGCTTTGGAGTGAGATAACTACAGTAGTCCAAAACAGGACCTTGGAGAAAGGTAACCATGAATTAGGGCAGAGAAGCAGAGATTCAATAATCAAAACTGTCATGGTCATTTTTATATTTACCAGTCTAGAGTTATACTTATTTCCCAGTCAACAATTAAACAAAAAAAACCAAAAGATTAAAACCTACTTATTGGATTAAAATCTGGTTTTTAGTGTCTTGTATGGAGCCTGAAAGATTTTATATCTCCAGCTCTTTAAAATCTTGTACTTGTCAGGTAAGGGACCAATCTTAATACTGAAGAATTTCTGTCAAAGTGAAGGCACCAGAACAGTAAGAGCTAAAAATTTAGGTACAGAGCACATTTTGCTGTTGTTTTTGGTTTTGTTTGGTTTTGGGTTTGTTTTTTTTTCAGTATTTTGAAACTTGTTGAAATTTTGGTATTAACTACTACTGTTTTCTAACATGTTACAGCAGTGCTCTATTCTCAGAGGGCTTTTAGCTAACTAAAGTTTAATTTCCTTTGGACTCATGACTGTCTGTTTTCTCTGTGGGTTTTCTTTTGCTTTTGTTTGTGGGGATTTTTTTAGGGTTCTTTGTGTGTGTGTGTTTTTACCCCTTGCTTTAAATAAGTAACTCCTATTTCAGTATCTAAATAGCGTTCACTTTTTGTATGGGAAATTTTTCTATAAAATTCCTCCAACGCATTTAAAGAATAATGTAGCAATTGATAGGAACTTAATATGTCATTATTTCATTTGATTCTTGTCTATCCCCTCTTGTTTTAAACAGGAAAGATTTATTTGCTGTTCCCTAACTGCCCTCCTGAACCTTGAAGATTTTGTTACGAATACCCTGGTCAAAAGGTAATGCTAGAGGATTAAGGTCATGGTATATTCATCAAATACCAACAACAGAGTAATTCCCCTATGGATAAGGAAATCTCTCAGAGCTGTTGTGACCTTATAGAATGCTCTGGTTAAAACTTTATGGTTTGTATGGCCAAGTAAACTCTTCTTCTCTACACCACCATAACTGGTGAGTGATCATCTGGACTTTCTGTGTTATCTGAAAGCAGCTGCAGAATCTTACACTTGGGACCAGATGTGGGAAACAGCAGGCAGCAGTCTCATCCATTAAAAAATGTTTGCATCGGGTGTGAGACCAGCAGGCTCAGAGATGAACAAACACCAGGCCACTCTCTCAGCTGCTTCAGGATTCCTCCTGTCCTTTGAGAAGCCTTGATGGCACTTGGTCTTCTGAACCCTGATATCTGCCACGGATGGATGTCAAAGATAAATCATTTCACATAGGTGACTGACCTGATGATGATGGATCTGAAGTGTTCATTTGATCTTGTGTGAAGGCAGTTAGAGCTGGAGCAGCATTAACAACTTGGGGATTAAACGTCTGTAGAAGAGTCAGTTAGCCACGCCATCTTTTGTTTTGTCTTCAATAAGAAACATAGGGTGAGGTTGACAAACTCTGCTTCAACTTATACATTATTGATAGCAGTAGGATGTAATAAAAATGGGAAATGAGGGTACTTGCAAAAACACAGAAATGCTTTTGTGTTTTAAGTGTGAAAAATCATCCTGTTGGAGTTAGAGATGAACTTTGTGATATACATACCTACAGTATACATTTACTTCTCTAAATATTTCAGAGATCATTAGTTCTCCCCTGCTGATGTCAGGGACCTAATTTATCCTTAGCTTAGTGTTTGTGAATGCTAAAGCAAGGAAACCAAATGTAAATAATAAACATTTCATCCTCAAATTTTAAGTTGCCCCAGAAGGTGTTTATTTTCACATTACTGAGCTGTTATTACTCTAAAGTGTTCTCAAACAGGTATAAGTTCTGAACTTAACCTTTGGGGCTTTGCTGTGATTGCAAACTAGTGTGAACACTCTTGGGTTGTTGCTTGCAAGGAGAATAATATTGAACCCTATATTTGTTCTCTGACCACCTGTTGTATATGGATATATTGTTTCAAGGATGTTTCTTCAGAGTGCTACAGAAGTAAGGAAATCATATTTAGAAAATAAATGTATAAATTCCTCTATTAACATCCTCTTGCTGTCCTACCTCCCACAACGTGGTTTCAGTTTTCCTCAGACTTGTAGCAAAATTTTCTTCCTCGGAACCTTTTAGCTTCTACTTCTCTGTGTGTTTTCTCTGACCTGTTAGTTGCTTTTATTTGTGAAAATGTCTATATAGGGAGTGGGAGTCTCAGCTTGGGAGAAATGCTGGGTAAATACAGTTGTTCCAAAGACTTTACTGCTGAAAGTTCCTGCAAAATGCTGCTTTGTTTTCAATGAAGACAGGACGAGGCAGGGAGGGTGAATACAGGTATCTTTTAAGTTATCTTGTGTTTCTGACTTGGCCTTGGAATTCCCTGCTGGCCTTGAGGGGCAGGATGTTTTCCCAGTATACTCTGCCCATACCCACTGGGTCAAGAATCTGAGACTCAGGCACATAGATTGTTCCCAGGGTGTTGTTTCTTCATATTTCAAGGCCTCATCTCCCTGACAGGACATCAAAACTAGGAAGCAAGAAAGATCTGAGCTCTGGAAGTTGGCCAGGCACTTGAACTTGAGATATTCTGTACTGCTTATAAGCAAGCCCTTTTTTTAATCAGACTGGATACAACTAAAATGTCCAGAAAAAGGTCAAGAGCTAATTTACATTTTAGGTAAATACATTTGACTGTGAGAATACTTTTTTTTTTTCTGATAGACTAAGTTATGCCTACAGTTCCCCCAGCTGCTTACATTGGCAAATTCTAGCCTGTGTCTGAAGTGCAAAGACGAAACTAATCTTTCATTTTCCATTTCTGTCACCAAGTCTGCCTACCTCAAAGAAGTTTTGTGATGAGCAGGGTGAAGCTCTCCAGAAGCCCTTCAAGGTGATTGTGGAGAATGATTTTTCAGAAAATATTCTTGCACAAATTCAGCTTTAACTGACCAGGCCTGTAACATATATTTGCTTCTTGACCTCTGAGAGTGCAACAATCACTAGAATAAATGAGTGTATTCTCATGTAACAGATGCTATTTTCATAATTATAAGGCTGTGTCAGATCTCCCTGATGTCTTGTAGCTGCTGTTCTGCCACCATCCACCCCACAGTCACTTGAATTATACTACTGCAAGAGTCTACTGGATGAGAAGAAACTAAATGTCTGAAGTACAAGCTGTACTGTTGCTCTGCCACATGGAACTTGCTCAAGACATTACCAGACTCTCCAAGGTTAAGGATGTTCATGTCACCTGCAGTCACATCTTTCTCTTGAGAAATTCTGGCCTTGATGTGCATAAAGCAACAAACGTCTATTCATACCAGTTGATGGAAGCTGCACATACCCCTAAGTCCCAGGGCAATTTAGCAATGGTGCCATAAGAAAATGAGAATGTGTTATTACTTTCCTCTTTACAAGCACCCATGAGTTCATCTGCTTTGCTCGCAACACATTCAGTATTCAGCAGTCTGGATACTCTCTGTGCTTTGCAGTTATACTTCCCTTTCTTCTGTACAGTAGCAGAGTCAGAAGCCTCAGAATGAAAGGAGCCACTGAACTATTGGTGTTGAATCCATCCTTTTTGTAGCTGCTTCCTTCCTTGGCTTTGTGAACTGTTTCAGACACCATACTAGCATAGATAGTGATCCTCAGACACACTTAAACACCAGCCAGAGTTTCACAGTCAGTCTGAAGGCAAGGGCCTGGCTACAGTCAATGAGAGATGTGAAGGACAGAACCTGGGCAGAGCACCCTCTTCCCCTCTTCTTTTCCTCTTACCCCCTCCATCCTCATGTTTTTCTTTCCCTTTCTTCTCCTTTATCTGTGAGATCTCTTTTGTCCTTCTGTTCAGCTTGCCTCACTTCTTTGTAGAAAGAAGTGAGAACTTATAAAATCACAAGTGAAATAAAGGCTTGTGAATGCTATTACATGCCTCTGTAATTAAATTTTTATTATTGGTTCAGTTGTGCCTTCATTAACAGTTATGTAAACACAGATGGATGTGAAGACAAGCAGACACAGAGCTCCCATTATTGTAGATAAATATGAATTACAGGAACCCAGAGAGAGGTCTTGCTCTCTGGACCAGAGGCCCTGTAGGTTAGACTTCTTAGAAGTTGGAGTTACACAAATAGACACAATGGAAGCACTGAAACAAGAGAAGCACAAATTTCTTCATATTGGAGCTAGCTAGAGCTGTTGCTCACTCCAGCAGCCATCCCCAGAGTGGATTTCCATCTTTCCACACATTGAACACTACAAATGTGAACTATAGAAGGGTAGCAAGGCAGCTGTGCTCTTCATGAGGTTGGGGGTAGAGCCTATTCAAACACAGAGTAATTAGAAGGTGTTTACATCTCTCAGAAGTTCAGCCAACAGTGTTTGTTTGTGATTTTTATCTGCCTTTTGCTGACAGCACTCCTCCCCGAGTAGTGGTGTCCCTGCTCCCAGCGGGGCCACACCGTGGGCGGGCGCGGAACCGAACTGGTGGGTGCTGTGGTTCGTATTTGCCAAAGCTGAGACCATGCCTGCCCAAGGGTGTGCGTGGAGCTTGTATAGACATTCCCCAGTGAACTTTCAGCCAGCTAGATGAAGGTATGGATAGCAGTTTAGCCACTGCAGCCTCAAGTGCAGTATGGGCACGGCACCCGGTGGGATTTCCCCGCTTCTCAGGCAGATTTTGTCGACTGCTCCGAGCAACAGGTTTGCTGCAGCAAGGAGACAATTAGGTGGTCTAATTTAAGAGTAGTTAAAGTGTAACCTGAGGAGATGAAGCAGTGTTCTGGCTGGTGTGAGGGCTGGCTCTGGAGCTGGCTGGGTTGAGCTGCCCCCTTTGCTCCTCTAGCCCAGTTCTGGCAGACTCTTCTTGTGCTTCTGAGGTCCTATGGATGGGATTTGGCATATTTTTTTCTAAATTTTATCAATCCAGCTTAGCATTACTGTGATATACAAGTATTTTGCTCTTTGACAGAAATTTCTGATGCCAATAGCCTTATTAAACATTGCTATATTTAAAAAAAATGTTTGTAATGTAATAATTCCTTCATAATTAATTTAAAAATATGTACTGAGTGACTTTAGATTGCCATATAACTACTATGTCTTGAGTGTCTTATTAAATCTAAATTAGATTCTTGTTCAAAATATTTGATAATCTGTCCTAATTTTTTTTTCTATGTAGTTTTCAAGACGATAATAGTTCCTCTGTGTGTGGCTTACTTAGAGGGAATGTACAGATCTGCTTATAGAATCATCTTACAAATATTTAATGACCTTTGTTGGGAATAATGTTGTCCTGAACATTGTGCCATGCTTAAACTTCTGATGGTGTGGAGTTTTCAAGTGTCAAGTAGCTGATGGAAAAATACTTACTGGAAGTAAAGGCAATGAACTGCCTTTATTGATGTAAAATTTTAACTTTGCAGTCTGAGACTGATCAATTTAATTGAAGCTTATTTAGGTCATCTCATCAGAAACGTTCCATGATCTGAGTAGTCCAACTGATTCATGGTTTACTCTTGTGTTAAAAGCCTGAAATGTCTTCCTTTCGTGTTTTGTTACATTTTTCCAGATGAAGATGGTTTCTCTTTGAGGTGTTCCCTTTTAGTTTTGTCTGACAAATAGTGACACTAACTTGGCCCTATCTGCAGGTGTAAGTTATTTTCAGATTATGAAAGGAATTTACCTGAAAGAATTTCAGCTTGAAGAATACGAGCTTCAGCATCATCAAAAAATTCTTCTGTTCCTTGAATGTGTACACATGCAAGAAATGCATGAGCTAAATATGGTGCTGTTGTTTGAGTTCTAATCATCTATACTGGCTTTTCTTCTCTTTTTGTGCTGTGAAGTCCAAGTATAGAATTTGAAATGCGCTGTGACAAGAAGTTCTGGCAAATAAGCTGCACTTAGTCTGCATATAATACCTTAAAAATAATGGAAAGTACCAAGAAATGATGAATAATTTATTCATCTATCAAGGTCTGGGTCATTCATATGTTCTCTTCCATCACAAAAACAGAGTATGGGCACCAGGGTTTTTGTGCAATGTATGTGATACAGTTACTTCGGAAAACTAAATTTTTAAGCTCTACTTGCAAAGAGCAGACTCATTACTACAGTGTCAATCTATTAGCTGCTCAACCAAAGGTGACATAAATGTTTGAAATTTCAGTTCATTACATAGTATTTAGCCTTGTTTACGTTATTCGGCTACAAAGGTAATGTAAATAGTCATGTAAATTTTATTTAAGTACTCTTTTACACAGTGATAGATTTTAAAAGAAATACAGACCTTAGCCCTGCACAGAACTGAACAGGCGGTTTTACAATAGCTGAGATAAAAGAAGAAACTAGAATGTGTGTATTGTTAACTTGTGTTCCTACATTAAGTGAAAACAGAGGTGTCTAAGCCAGACAGCAAGTCTGTTCACTGCTGTTGGAGGCAGTCTGCAATATAATCTCAACATACTTCTGAGTTTCAAGCTCCAGCACAAAAGTACTTAACTTCTTCTCAAGCAGTAGGCAGGGAAAATCACAAGAAAGCTGTGTGAAGAACAGGGCTGAGGAGATGATGAAGTGAGCACTGATTCATATCCTGAGTTGGAGGAGAAAGACAAGAGCTATAGGGAACAGGATGTGCACGGTAATAGAGATGGTGAAAATGCTGTTTTGCCAAACTTCATTATCAGAGTTGCCCTGCTGTCCTATCATCTCTTTTCTCTTGCTTTGTCTTTGTTTTCACTGAAACTTTGAGCCAGATTTAAAGTCCTCTGCAGTTAACAAAGGGGTTTTTTTCCTTCTCTGCTAGTCTTTGTGTCCAAATCCCAAGGGAGAGACTAGGTATTTTTTGTCTTCTGCCTGCAGCATCTGACTTGCTCTTGTATAAACAAGTTTGATTCAATGCCTGAAGGTCAGTTCAGTCTTCCTGCCAAAAAGCCCACTGAAGAGAGAGGTGGATGACCTTTTCTGATGAATGGTTTGCTTTGAGAAAGATGCAGGTTTGGTCTTTCCAAATGTATTTGTAATTCAGAGCTGAATTTGGTAAGAAACAGTGATGAACTAAAACACACACAAAGTATTACTGAGGTGTTTCCCTCCAACATTTCCAAAACAAACAGCCTTGATTTTCTAGTGCTAGATTGCTCTGAGTCCCTTAAGTGTGATTTGTGGGCATTTGGCACCAGCCCTGCCAGGGGTACAGAGAGCTCATCCCAGAACTGTGCTGGAGATAGTCTGTGCAAGTATCCCACTCATAGGCTTTAAGGCATGAGGGGCCGTATTGCTTATTGACTCTTCTGTGAGTCCAGGTCTGTGTTTCAGATGATCCCATAAAGGAGAGATGAGTGAGGCCATGCACTCCCTCTAGATAACTGCAGGTCAATAGAAAGTTATTTTCATGCATGTGGTTATTTTTGGTTTGATCCCTTATGAGGAAGCTGTGCATCTGAGGCTAAGGCATACTCATTTCTTTCAGTAGGCTTTCAGCTCCTGCGAGGAGATGGGTATTGGTATCACAAGGGAAACAGAGACATTAAATGAGATCAAGGTAACTGTGCATAAATATTAGATAACACATTAATTTAAAATTATTAAATAGTTACAGTATTTTAATTGTAAACCACAGTACAGATGTAGGATCACCCTTGTAGTGTGGGGCCTGCAAACCTGTGTGAATATCGCTGGCATCCTGGGTGCTGGAAAGGTCTTGGCAGGGTGGAGGGGCGGGCAGCAGGTACACAGAAAGAGCAGCTTTTCCACATCCATTTCAAGGAGGTGAAATTCCTGCTGTCTTTGTACAAACCCATGTGGGAGGAAGCAAAAGAAGAAGGAAAAAAAGATAAATAGATTGCTTTCACAAAACAGGTGGCAAAAGACAAAGCTAAAAAACAATACAGTTACACATGTCTTTAAAGTGTAATGGCAGTTAAATTACAACAGCTGGAAAGCCTGGATTAAAACAATTTTTTATCTAATGTCTGTTTGTAATGAATACTTAAAAAGAAATTATTCAAGCTAATGATAGGTACAGAAGTGTGACTTTTATGTAAGAGAACATTATTTGGACATCAGAGGTAGGAAACCAGGGCTCTATAGTATTATGTACATGACTGTTTTATGTTAACAACTGTAGAATCTGATTCTGCAAACACTAAGACATGTGAAAGTGGAATTACTCTCCTGAACACAACATACTATATCAATACAGCAACACAGATTTAACATATATAACTATCAGAGCCTTTGTCTATGTTATAATTTTAAATGTTAGATCACAGTTTTTAAATCTCCATTTTAACCTGTGGAAATCTACCAAGAAAACATATACTTATCTTTGGGCAGAAATTGTGATTGTGTTTTATTGCAATAAAAATAAATTTTGTCCTTTAATATTTGCAGCTTCATGAGCTTTCTTTTAAAAAAATCAAAATCTTCATTGTTGTCAAAGATAGTTCTTAAGTTCCTTTTAAAAAAATGTACTCAAAAATCCTACAACACATAAAACACATTAAAAAAATCTGGTTTACCCTCTTTTTTTTTTTTTTTAAGAAGTACTTAAAATATGTGTGCAGGGTAAGAACGTGTGCTGAAGTTTCATGTTTCAGGTAATCTTCTTTAAAATAATGGGAGTCTAGATTGCATCAGTTAGTTTAAAAACTGCTATGCTATTGGTAGGAACAAAATGGGATTAGAGCCAAAATTTGCCTGTGTTACTGCCAAAGTCTGTATCAGATTTAAGACACATGCTTCTGCAAGCTTCCATGAAGGTTGTGAAAAAAGTTTTAATACAGAGTTGGATTACAGCTCTCGGCTCAAAACACTGGCCATTACACTACCGTCTTAAAAGCCTGCCGTAACACGGAGCACAGAATCGAGCAGATTTCTTACATTTTCTGGACCACAGATGGATTTTGAATGCCTCTTTGTGTCTTGATGGAAGATATATTAGCTTCATTAACTGGAATCCATACCTGACCACTCGTGAGTGTGTATGTGTATACATACAGATACATATCTATTTAAAGCCTTATCATGATTTTGTTTCGAGTGTGTCTGAAATCTGCTCTAAGAAATTATGTTTTCTAGATGAAATTACAATTGTTTTGAGCAGTAAAGGGACAGATATTTACTCACAGATGTTGGAATCCTTTGTGAGTTTATAAGAGAAATTCTGGAAGCTTTTCTTTTCTGTACTGGTGATAAAGAAATGCATTTCGAAAAAGACATCTCCAGCTGTATGACAACGACTGCGTAGTAACCTGTGGATTTTAAACATCAGAATGTACAAACCGTGGGCAACTGTGAATATTTTCATAGTTTCTTTTCTACATCTGCTGCAAGGATCTGACTATGAGAATGGATCTGTGAAGGTAGGTGATCTTTATTTACTGTGATTCTTAGTAATCCAAGTTGCCAGAATTACCTACATTTAATGTGCAAGGTGGTGGGTTTCTTGCTCTTTTGGTACTTCATTGCTGGGAGTCTTTTTGGTAATGGTTTAGTTGCAGAGATGTTTAGCAGCCAGAGATGAAAATCAATATATAAAGAAATTAAATCCATATTCTCTCTTAATATTTTATTACTATTGTACTAGCTATTAAACTTGTTGCACACATCATTCTTTTAAAATTTTAGTGTCAGTCATGCAAAATAAAAACAAAATCTGAAAAAAAAAGTGAGAGCATTTAGAAGACTTTTAAAATACACTTCTTTAATTCCAGGTATTTATAATTGCAGGATTTAGTACTCTGGATTTGAAATTTTCCCTCTAAAGACACATGTTCATCAGTTGCTCACTTGATTGCCAGAAATCAGAGAAACATTTTTCTTTTGCTTCGTTACGAGATGTTTTACAGGATTTTAAAATAAACAGCAACTAGTAATAATAGAGCACACTGCCTGGAAATAAACCTTTCTTCTGAATACAAGACATGCAACAACATTTTAACTAAAGCCTCACCTTGAGAGTAGATCTTTCAGATCTGACTTTCTGAGACAATGTGAGAATATCCAGGACAACCATTTAGAAAAATCAGAACAAAAACTAGAACAAGTTTCTACATGTGCAGTCTGTCCAAATATGATTAATTCAGTGTGTGGTCCAGAACAAATTATTTGTTTTCCACAAGCAGAGCAAAACAAGATAATATTTTTGTTTTCACTTCAGAAAACCTCCTGCTTGCAAGAGATGACCACACACTAGTCTGTGAACCGCACTGCATTCTGATCTGTGTTTTAGAAAAGAAATGCTGTTATGTGCTTAATTGCAGACTGCTGTTGCCAGCCCAGTAAGTCAGCGGTGGTGAGCCATGTGTGCCTCAGGATGACTGGTGACTAACCCCTTTGCCTGCTCACCATTCACAAGTTTTTAATTTACAACCTCAGCCATCCGTTCTTTGAAGAGGTTTACCCTAGAAAAACAAAATCTGTTCGAGCACTGTGTGACAAATCTCTGGTTTCATACATGTAGGAATCACTTTATTTAAACCAGAGAATGCTTTCTAGTACAGATTAGTAACCTGTGTGTAATTGGCAGGGATGATAATTCTGTTCTCATGCGGGACACAAGTTTATTCAGTGTAATAATAAGCCCACTAGAAAGTCCTTTAATTAAATTTTGAAACCATATCCACTTTGCCTATAGTAAATTGAAGAGCACTTCTTGCTCATTTAAACTGTTTTATAGTTTATTCACTGTGATAGGGTTGTCCAATCAACATATGTACATATGAGACTGTTTTCACCGAAATTTGTGTACTATCAAGCAGCAAGCTGAGGCAGGGGGTACTGTACTTAATGACAATTCATTGATAGCTTCCAAGACTATCCTAAAGAAAGCTTGTAGATCACACTAAAGAGGATTGTGTTTCACATGCATTGGCTCCTGATTGCCTCAAGGAAAAGGCCTCTGCTTGTTCTGGCTTTTTCACTGTAGACATAGATATTTTGCTAAACTGTTGATTATTTTTCTTTTAATGTTTTATGAAGGATGTTAGATTCCTGTGTTGTTTTCTCATGTATAAGCTGTGGGCTTCTCTGTGTGTACATATGTGGATACACACCACAAAAAGTCCTTCATGTTACAGTGGGTTATGCCTACTCTCACCATTTGCATCTCAAATTGGATCTGCGGAACACAGAAATGACATATTGCATTCACCTGCCATTCCTTAATTTTGTAAAGTTCTTTAAGATCAACAGCAGTATTGCCTGGATAAAAACCATGAGGTCAGGATGCAGGTAACACAACTCACAAGACCAGGAAGGGTTAAGCACCAGCACCCTGCTCTCCCCTCTTACGCCAGTCCTAGTAGCTGAACTCTGCCCAGGATACCTGAAGTTTTAAATTTGCTGATGCTTTAAACCATCAGGTGGTGTCAGTGTGGTATCATGCAATAGAGTTTGGGGAGGGTTAAGGATTTAAATACTCTTATCTCCCTTCCTCAAAGATCCTAATTAAAGATGTGAACTTTAAAAAGCTTATGTGCAAGCTGCTGTGATTCAGCAAGTGTCTCTGTGGTGCTTGTCTTTCCCTAACATTTAAGAAGTGTCATCATCTTCTGGGCACAGGAAATCCCTTTCACCACTATGTGCATGTGTGCCTTGCCCGTCAGGCCCAGCTCCTCCTTCCTCTCTCTATTCCTGACTTGTTTTACTCCCAGCATTTGACTTGTGTTTGTTCACCTCCAGGACTCAGGGTCTCAGTTTCCCCACTGGTCTCTCATTTGTGCTCTCTGAGTGTCGCTTCCCTTCCCACTTTCTTCCTGCAGGGTGGAGATGTCCTGCTTCTCTCAGAGCATAGGGAGTCCTACACAAGTTCCTCAAAGACAGCCCTGATGGACCCTTTTGCTTTCCAGTAATATCTGACTATGGTCCCTGCTTCCCCCCTCCATCCTTAACTTCTTGCTTTGTCTGTGGTTGTAACTTCCTGGCTTTTCTTTTCCTGACCCATTTCTAATTCTGGTCTCCAAGGATGCTCTCAGCCTCCTTGGCCAGGTCTTGCCCTCTTCCATCAGTGTTCATCTTCTTCCCTTTCCATAGGCAAATCCAGCATCTTCCTCTCCTAGTTGATGGACCCCTGTGGCCTGAGAGAGAGGAAGGACACGTTCTGGACTCTCAGCCCCAAGGGCTGGACCTGCAGTGACCTGTGCCCATGTCCTGCTCTGCTCCTGAATGACTGGAGTCAGCACAGGACCTGTCTGCTGCAAAGCCCTGGCAGGTCTCTGCTGCTGCTCTTGGAGGCTTTCAAGTTTGGGTGCATTTTCTTCAGAGACAGCAGCAGACACATCTGGGCCAAGAAAGGTTCCTCAGGTGTCAGTGCTTCACACCTGTGATCCACAGCAGGGAAACTCCAGATGTTCGCAAAGAGGAGACTGACAGAAAAACATTTTTGCATGGATTAAAGAGGAGCTTCATCCTCAACTGTTGTCAAACCATTTTGCCAGAGAAAGCAAAAAAAAACCCTGTTAAAATCATTCTGGGGCAGACATCTGGCATGGAAAGTTTCAGCCCAAATATCAAATGTCTGGTGGTGTGAGGCACAACTGGACAACAGGCTCATGGTGGGGAGCAGTGGGAAGCCCCAGAGGCAGCACAGCCATGCAGGTGTCCAGCAGGGTTCAGCTCTGGAGCTGAGCTGAGGTCAAGGCTGGCAGTCATCCCTCTCCCTCACACACCAGTGGCTTGGTTCAGGGTGACAACCTGACATACAAAGTCCTTGTAGAACAGTTAGATTTCCACATCAGTTTTCTGAAGGCTAAGCGTTACTTTTTTAATATTTTTTTTTTCATCAGGAAATGTTTTAAAAATTCCTTGTTGACGTTGTGTCCTGACAGTCTCTTACATATTGGAACCCCTAGGCTAGAGAACTACTAACTTCATTGTCTCTATTCCTGTCTCTCCCACACACATTTTTCTTCTCCTAGAGCAATGGCAGAAATAGGCTCCTTTTTCCAGAATTTTAAAATTAGATGCAAAGAGTTATGTCCTATATTCATCAGACCTGAGGCAATTTTTTTTTGCCAAGAAAAGCCAATGATCTGTCAGAGCTGCTTCTGCCTTCCAACACCAAAACTACCCCTCTAATGAGGTTGCAGGGTCTTGATCTTTGAGAATTTGAGTCTCATTGCTCCTTGCTCTTTTCTATCCCTTTGCATTATTAATAAAGTGTTGTGGGGAGGACGAGAGAAAGGGGCAACTGGTCACACCCAAGTTAAACAGACTCACAGCCTTTTCTTTTTGCAGATGTCTTCTCCCCATGGTGAACCCTTCTTTGCTTTGTTAGAGAGAAACTCACAGTGGACAGGCCTGAGGAGTGTCACTGAACTATAAATCAGGTTTCTGATCAAAAGACTGAGAGTTAGACATGCGTAGCTGGGAGGTAAACCTGGCTGCTCTCTGTTACATGCACTGTTTTTCCACTGCCAGATCTTTTTTACTTCTGCACTAAACATTGATAAAGACTTGAGTGGTTGTTTTTGCTTAAACGGACTTTAGATTCAACAGTCTCATATTGTCACTGTGAGCTGGACAGAGGGGGAAGCCACTTTCCAAACACAGCTGGCACATAGTCTTTGTCCATTGGTGAGAGTGAAGCAGCACTTCCTCATCATCCTGAGGTCTGGACCACCTAAGTGGAGAATGCCTGGCCCTTGGAAAGGCATGGAAATACTGGAGAGCCATCACACCATGAGCGGAAGAAATCAGAAAGCTCTTGACATCTCACTTCCTAGAGCCAGCTGCAGTCTGTCTGTACAACCAAAACAGAGCTTTGTGAAGAAACCTGAGTGGCAGAGCTGCCTGTAAGCTTTCACCTCTGTAATTACCACTGACACTGTTTTTCAGATAGATCTACACAACTTTCCAATAATGGATTGCAAGTGTTGCTCAGTTTCTAGAAAAGTTAGATTCTAAACAAATCTTCTGTCTTGTGGATTGTCTTCTTCAAAGGCAGCTTCTGAAATTACAGCAAACTGCTCAACTGCTAGAAAAAGCAGCTGGAAAAGTCATTGGAAACAATTTCTGTTTAAACTAGGCTTTTCATCCTCAAATCCAGCTTCCTTTCAAAGTTAGGAAACTCTTCTAAACAAATATTATGAAATTGTGGTTTTCAGAAGTATTTTATTATCCCAATTTTGTTGCTGCTGCTTTTGATCCTCTCTACCATCTCTGATAGGCATGATAAGACAAAAATGTGTGAAAATGTACTTGCTGCATTCCTGAAGAAATTATTGTGCTTTTCCTTCAGAAATGGGAAGCCACCAGGAAAATTGTGACAAACGTCACTTTGTTCTAACTTATCTGCTACTGCCTTGTACACTGAAAGATAAGAGTACAATCCTGTATTGTTACTGTGCCACACAGCATCCACCCTTGGCTCTTAGCAGTTTGGAAGGGGAATGACTAACTCGTTGGTACTTTATCATGAGCAATTCTTGGACATAGAGGTATACCGACCCTCTCATTTCCTAGCCTAAACTTAGAAAAGTGGGAATCGAACCCACACAAAAGAAATCAAAATCCTTCATACTTCCCTTATATTATTTTCTACCATCAAAAAGTAGAGTCAGCTAACAAAGCTATCGGGCCCATACCCCGAAAACGAAGGTTTGACCCCTTCCCCTACTAATGAATCCCCAAGCCAAACTAATCTCAACTATCAGCCTTCTCCTAGGAACTACCATTACAATCTCAAGTAATCACTGAATAATAGCATGAACTGGCCTGGAAATCAACACCCTAGCTATCCTCCCCCTCATCTCAAAATCACACCACCCACGAGCCATCGAAGCAGCAACCAAATACTTTCTAGTCCAAGCAGCCGCATCAACACTTCTCTTATTCTCCAGCGCAACCAACGCATGATTCACCGGACAATGAGACATTACTCAACTTACACACCCTACATCATCCATCATTCTTACAATAGCCATTTCAATCAAACTAGGACTCGTCCCATTCCACTTCTGATTCCCAGAAGTCCTTCAAGGATCACCCTTAACCACAGGTTTACTCCTAACAACTGCCATAAAACTACCACCCCTAACACTAATCCTAATAACATCACACTCAATCAACTGTCATATCCTAACCACAATAGCCATCACCTCAATCGCCCTAGGAGGCTGAGCCGGACTAAACCAAACCCAAACCCGCAAAATCTTAGCCTTTTCATCCATCTCTCACCTAGGATGGGTAGCTATTATTATTATCCATCATCCCAAACTTGCCACACTTACCTTCCTCACCTACTGCCTAATAACAGCATCCATCTTCCTGGCCCTAAACACCACCAAAATCCTCAAACTATCTACAATAATAACTGCATGAACAAAAATCCCACCATTAACCGCAACCCTCATACTAACCCTACTATCCTTAGCAGGTCTACCTCCATTAACCCATCTAGGGTCCTTGCTGCTTCTGCAGAGTCATGCTGAGTACAGCCAACTGCAGTTGGACACCTGGAATTTGACAATTCAGCGTAAGCACCATATGTATGGGTTTGGAAAGAGGGAACTGCCTTCCTTATTATCAGGATATCAGGATGGGTTTCTCCAAGCTATGCTTTCAGATGGGAAGCACTCTGTGTTAAATTTGACAATTCACGGTCACCAGTTGCAGCGCGGTCACTATTTGAGCGCAGTTGGGGAGGGAATTCTATTTGAGTCATGTTGAATTGCAAGAAAGTTGCATCATGTTACTATATCACATGTCGCTTTGCACGTAGAGAATGTGCCCCACAAACAGGCAAAACTTTTCACTTCTAATTAGAAGTGTGACTAAGAAACCATGTTAGGATACTTTCCTGAATGGCTAGGGAAATATTACTTAAGAAAAATTACAATTCCAGGAATATGTGTGCATGTGGTTGGGGTAACATAAGTTCATTCAGTATTGGCAATGGTTTTGCTTTGTGAAGTGACATTTTGAAACCCAGATGTACAATTGGCTAGTCACACTTCCAAAACATTTATTGAAGTGTCTTGGGGAAAACCCAGAAACCAATGAAAGCATTAACTGAAAGATTCTTCATCACATTAAAAAATATTTTCAAGTATTAAAAGAATACATAGTCATCAGATTTCATCCAGATCTCCGTTACCGAGCCCTTCCAAACTCACTGTCCAAACTCCAGTGACTTCCAAAGAATGGACAAATGTCAAAAGAAAGTGACTACAACCTTGCAGCATGGACATGCCTTTTGTAAACACATATAATATGCTATTTTTGACATGTGTGCCCTGTCCCAGTGCTAGACCAGCACCTAACCCTGTGTTTGTGAAGTCAGTGCTATATAATGTTTCTAGCGGTGCATCACGGCTGCCACAGCACATTGCTGCAATGCAAGACCATACAGACCAGCAAACAAGAAGAGGCTCAGAAAATGTACTGTAAGACTCCAAAGGTTGTCAGGAGCACTTAGGATATAACGAGTTGCCACATTGGACATTTATGACAAATCATCTGTGTTTTTTCACTTTAACCAAGCAAATATACTTTGTGTGGTCACTGTAGGAGGGACCTAAAGTTAAACTCTCAATGTAGATTACTAAGCTTGACCAGGGAGAAACTCCATACCTTAGCACACCTACTCTTTTCTTCCGTCTACCAGTCCAGATTTCCATTACTGCCAACACAATGATGCACAGTGAATGTTGTGACAATCAGCAGCTGTAAGGATGTTTTTCATGAGAGCCAAAAGACCTAGCTGTGGGAAGAAGGATTCATTTAATGAGATTTGTAGTTGATACTCAAAATGTTTGCTGGTTGGAAAACAAGTCCCTCATTTTGGTGTAAAGATATAGCTGGCTAAAAACATATAGTTGTAAGTGGTATTGTGATAAAATATCATCTGTCTCTTGATTGCTTTGGACGTGAAAAATTACATGAATTCTTGTAAGATTTATGCTTTCACAAAATCATGTACAATTCTGATGTTTTCAGTTATTTGTTTTGAATATTTTGCTTTATTCAAGACAGAGTACAGCAACCAAAATGTCTCATCTCTGAGGAGTTTGACAATGTAAGCATGCTACTAAAGTGCAAGAACATTTGTTTGCTGTAGCACCACAAAAGATCTATTTTAGTTCAAAAGGCCAGTCAAAATATAAAACAGCTGTTCTCTTGAAGCCATAGAGTAGTTAATGTGATTTATTTATGAAAACATATCATCTTCATCTAAAGTAAAAGCTTGACCACAAAGTTTAGGAAACAGGTAATTAAGTCTCCAGTCTTCAGTGGAAGTACAACTGGAACCCAGCAAGACAGACTGTCAAGAAGGGGAGTCTGCAGGAAACTTTTTACCGCATTGACCATTAGAGATGGAGCAGTGCAGAGCTTACTTCTCCTCCAGTTTTGGGTCTTGGTCAGATAATGCCCTGACAAGGTTTTAGCAAAAGAGACCCTCAGACACATCTGTATCAGTGAGAAATGTGACAGTCTCAGATCGATGTCTCCCTGTCAGACCCCTGTCACCTCATACAACACTTGATAAAACTATTAGTTTTATTATTTTACATTCCTCCAAACCCACATGTAACACAACCATCAGTCCTTCTCTAACTGTGATAGTCAAATGAATATTCAGTCTAGATAGGGCGGTGCACTGAGAGAGATGAAACTTTCTTAGAAGATATTGGAGTTTTTGTTTACAACAGTCACCATTTGAGGCAGAATGAAGTACTGCATGCTCCTGAAATTTCATCCATGCTTCTGATAATGACAAAGACTGCAATAGCCACTTTAAAATCCTGTGACAAGCCCATCTGTTTCAGAGAACAATATTAGTAGGAAGTCAGAATATCTAATTGTTTTTTCTCTTTGTGGTCATATTCACTATAATTAAAAATAGCTTATTTGTGCACTAATAAGGCAGAATCATGCTTCCAGAGAGGATACAGTCAGGGATGATACTTCAGATATCAGAAGTTCATAGCTGACAGAGAATCAAAATTACCATTTTACTGGAGCTGTTGAAAAGTAAATGCTCTTTATTTCCTCAGAAATTAAATACAATGATGATGAATAAAATTACTGCAAGCTAATAAGTGTCAGACATGTGGCAGATCACATCATGCTAGATGTTTATGGGGTGATGCAGTTGCTTGTTTATAGGACAGTAAGTCACTCCTCCAAACCTCATGTTTTCAAGCTGCAGAAGATTCTCTCACTGTTTGATTATCTGTTAAGCAACATCTCAAGGACATAAGATGCTGTACTGTAGAAAAAATTTGCTATGATAATATTTGGCTATGGTTGAGCTCCTGCTATCTCAAAATCATGGCCCATTACTCTGAGCAATATTTTCCGTGTTTTCTTGGTCCTCCATGTGAATGAATGCCTTCCTCTGTTTCCTCCTGTCTTTTACTTTAGTTGTAGACACCCATTTAGGTATTATCTCTTTATTTCATGTTTGTATCTGACTCCATACTCACAGGAGACACAATAATGCTAAAAATATTTCTAGTAATGATGAAAATTCTCAAAGGAATTCCTCTTAGTGGAGACTCCATGTAAGCTTGCCATTCTCACCGGGAAAATGCACATCTTTGTGTTGGCTTCACAATGGCAGGAGCTGCTGTGTTTTCCTGCCAAGAGAGAACAAAACTTTTCCATGGGAACTCCCTTGCAGTTTCCTGGCCACATCAGCTCACAGTCTGTGTGCCGGGAGCCACAGCATGGCTGGGCAACCACCCCATGGCTTTGAGACAGGGACTGGAGTGCTTTCCCCTGCCCAGCAGCTGCCAGCGCTGGCCTTCAGCCAGTCCCAGGTCCTTCAAACCATAGTGCAATTACACTTTCTGGATGGTTATATCTGTATACCTCATGAATTGCTTGTGCTTTGGATGAGGAGAGGGGATTTCATAGCATTTGACTGCTCTCAGCTGAGTGGGATTCAGTCCCTTCACTACAGCTAAGCTGGTGATCTGCCAGTTCATCCTTCAGCATCAGTGGAGAGGAAGAGGCACTTTGCAGGCACAGTTTATTCAACAGGCTTTACAATGAGATGAACGTTCACTCAGAAGACCGATTTTTCTCCATTAACTATAAGAGGAGTCTCAAACAACTAGTTCATATTCAGTCAGGTGAACAGAATCATAGAGTCAGATTATTTTTTATTTCTGATAATTGTGGAATGTCTGGGAGCTGTAGGAACTCTAGCTTCACAAGATGAGCCTGAAACTATAATCAGCTCATACACTGTTGTAAAAACACCTTGGGAAATGCATCANAAAAAAAAAAAAGAGGTTATTTTCAGGTGTAGCATACATAGAAGCAAAGTTCCTTGGTATTTTCATGTGGTGATGAATCACTTACCTAGTATTTAAACTGGTTTGGGTCTAGTTCTGAGATTAGCCTTCAGGCAGCACTGGAACAGAGTGAATTCACGTTCTGGTTGCATCAAGTCTCTGTCTTCTACACAACTGCTCTTCAAGTGAATGTAGTTGCTACTGCTGCAAAAAGCACACAACTCTGGCAGTAAAGGTTCAAAATGTCCTTGCGCTCTGCCAACACTCTTTGTGTTTGAGTGCCCTCACTTTCAGATGAAACTTCCAGATTGGTTAATTTTGAAAGATTTAGTCTGACCTTAGCTTAAACCTGTTTGGACAAGTTTATGATACAATGGCATTAATGGAATCATCACTCTGTGTTACGCAGTAACAATCTGCTTTTGCTGGCAAGATAAAGTTGTTGCCTTCTTTTTATTGCTTCACTGCTGAGACGATGGATCATAAAACAGTGAAAGGTTATTGAGAGGTTCCTTAATCATTTGTCCTGGCCCCAGACACAGTGATAATGTTGAAAACTTCCACTAGTATTTGTGCAGCCCTTGTCGCAAACTGTGAGGATCTGGATCTGTGACCTTAGCTCAGAAAAACATTCCATATTGGAAGAGCTCCTACCCGTGTTTAGCTTTAAGCAGAGGTTTATGTCCTAATGTGAAGAAAGGTTGTGAGGCTGGGCTTAAGGAAAGTTGCCATTTATGTAAAGCTTTCAGGATGTATTTTGTGGGTCTGTGAATGTGCTTGAGTACAGAGTGAACTGCAGGCAGGACTTTCCTCAGTGAGTGAAATATGGATTTCAATCAACCTTTATTTTAGCCTTCTCGTGCACACAAAATATTATTCACCATGCATCTATTTTCTTAAATAAAAAGGGTGATAGCTTCTGATGGCCTTGAAAACATAATCATAAAATCATAGAATTGTTAAGGTCGGAAAAGACCTCTAAGACCATTGAGTCCAACCATTAAGTCAGCACCACCATGTTTATCACTAAACCGTATCCCTAAATGCCATATCCACATGCCTTTTGGACACTTCCAGGGATGGTGATTCCACTACTTCCTTGGGCAACCTCTTCCCATGCTTTATAACCCTTTCAGGGGAGAAATGTCTCCTAGTAGCCAGTCTAAACCTCCCCTGGCACAACATGAGGACATTTCCTCTTGTCCTGTTGCCTGCTGCTTGGAAGACCAATCCCCAACTTGCTACAGCTTCATATGTATTTGTGCAATAGGTCCTCAAATAAATTTAGGACCTTAACAGGCCTTTTTTTTTTTTTTTACTATTCCACATTTTTTCTCTGTTGTTCAAAATACCTCCTGGAGGTCCTGAAACACAGCATTAATGTAGAGATTATTGGTGACAGGCTGAAAATAGAAGGACATGCTAAAAAGGGGTTCTGCAACGATGGGTTCTGCTGGCTGTCTTGGATATCAGTTTGAGAAGGGTATTTTTCCCTAGGTAAGAAACCTAGAAGCTTGTAAAGGATGGAGAAAAGGTGCAAACTGCTGAGCTGCAGTCCCTGATAGGAGATTGCCAATACTGATACTCAAAAAGGAGCCCAGTTTGAACAGTGCAGGCTATGTGTGGAATTGTGCATCTGCATGACATGATGCAGAAGCCAAATACTTGACTAGCATAAATCAATGGGGTAATGAACTCAGTGCCTGATTAAAGTCAGTGTCCAAGGCGGGAAAGGCCACTGAATGTATCACCACTTTTTCTCTTGTCCCCTTCCAATGCTAACTACTTTTAGGGTTTTTCTGGCATCCAGGATTGCTAGGAAGAAGATAGATAGTGCATTAAGGCTTCTTTTGGACAGACAAACATTGTAATTATCCAAAAATCACAATGCTAACCCACGTTATCATTTCCTGATGATGTTGCTCATAGCCCAAATAGAGGAAAACAGATATTCCTCCTTGAGTTGAAGGATAACTTTGGAACATATGAGAGGCCAGTGTTTTGAAAAACATACAACCTCATTTAGTTATGAATCTGATTTATCTCTGAGTATGGGATCTGTTTTTAGATAAGGTACTTAGAAAAATAACGTTAAAAGCAGCAGCAAACTGAGGAGATAAAGAATTACTTAAACCTAGTACTTTGATATTTGTTACTGATCAGTTCTACTCAGACATTTCTCACGGGCAATAGTGTTATGTCTTCGGTGGACTACAGGGTGTACACTTATGGTACTGTAAGTTTAGGACATTAGGAGTTTTCCAATGATATGGCTATGCAGGTTCATTTTGGGAGCATGCAAATTACATTGCCCTGGCCCTTTCCCAATGACTCATTTTCTAATTTCTTTTTCTCTCAAGATCTAATGTATATTTTAAATTTTCTGTGGCCAGAGATCATGATTTTGCCACCTATGTGTACCATCCCTACTGCTGTGGAGTTCTGCTCCACATCTAGATTGCAACCATTACAACTGACTCCCACAATGGTGACAGCTCACCCCAGCTAACTACTAAAATCTGTGTCATTGTAAAGGCAAGTTGAATGAGGACATGGAAGGGAAAAAAAATGGATGTTCCTCTGCACCAGGAGGCCGAGCAGCATAGCCTGAGGTAGGTTTTATTAGACTCTCACCTGACAGAACATGGGGAAAGAAGTAAAAATAAACAACATAAAAGCACAGTGGGATCCAAGTAGTGCAAGATGATGAGAGCAGAGTGGAGAATGAGAGGGGAAGCTGGAGTGTAATTATCAGAGAAATACAAAAAAAAAAGGGAGGTAGAGATATCTGAAAAGTGGAATCAGCGTGTGCATATAGCTACAGTCAGAAGCAGACAGTTGGCTGTTCTATTCCTCTTGCTTTTTTGAGGAATTGGACTTCCCAGAAATGTCAGTGAAATGTCAGTTTGATATCTATGTATCTTTCCCCTGCTCTGTAGCTGAGCGGGAGTTCCCTCCCTGTTCAAATGCTAATTTTAACTGCTGCCCACTTGATACCACTGTGAGAGGGAATAAAGTCCTACATTATCACATGACAGGTAAATTTGGGATTCTGTTGAACCTAACACCTTCCTCCAATTTTACATTTTGAAATATTTATTCACATTTCTGTCCAAAGTGCTCTCTGCACTGTGGGTCTTTTCAGTCAGCCACAGTATGTCTATATCTAAAGAGGGCTTGAGTTTAAACTGCACATCTTAAGTCACCACATCTTTATGGTGGAGCAGCCCTACGACACTTCACCCATGGTATTATCTGAAACTGTCAGGTTCTGTGCTTTCATTTGGTGCTGTTCTTTCCAAAACACAATAACCAGAAATGAATGCTTTGGAACGATTTCATGACAATATGTTATTTGGTGCTGTTGTGCTACAGCAAGAGGGTGCCCAGCTGAAGCAGTTCAGTCTGTAGGGCTGTGTCCTGCTGGTGGAGCAATAGCACTTTCCACATTATTAATTTTTTAAGATTTTAGTTTTGAATGCTTTTGAGTTGTGAACTACCACCTCTATGGTCAAAGTGTATGAGGATAAGTTGCTGAACTTCTGGTTGCTGAACAATCTGCTGTGTGCTTTCGTGTTTAGAAGAATATTTTAGATTAAGAGCATTGTAGTAGCCTCAAACAAACCAAAAGAAACACATAAAGTGCTTTTCACTGTTCCTGTTCTGGAATTTAGCAAGATTGGAACAAAATTAGGACTTCTCTTCAGATGTTTTATACCCCAGATAGTTATATTGAGATATATTTGACCAAAGATCTACCATACTGATACATCCCATTATTTGGTAAGCCTGGCCTTACTAAGCAGCCAGCAAAAAGACTTTCAATGTGATTTAAAATGAATCATGCCTTGACAGTGTCTATATTTCTCTGTGTTTGCTACAGAAGGAGCTGAAAGAAATGAGCTCACAGACAAAATGTATGTCCCCACTGCAAAAACCTACAACTACTTGAGATTCAGACCTCCCTCAAAAGCCGGCAGTGCCTTCAGCTCACCATCTTGCCTAGTGTCAGCAGTGCTCAGAGGCAGAGACCGTATTTAGTCTCAGTGCTGTTGTTGTGGGAAAGGGCATTAGGAAATTCTGTACTGGGTAGGAAGTCCTGGGAAAAAGTTATAAATTCAGCTGTAAAATCTGTTCCCTCCAGGAAGAAGTCAAATATAAGAAGAAGGAATATAATTATTCCGGCACTGTCATGGTCACAATAGATGATCCCATCAAACTGCAGAGTTTGGACAGGTGTTAAGAAACATGAGGAGAGCAGGGACAAGAAATTTACTTCAGGGTTGGATAGCCCAGCCAATGTTCAGCAGAGCTGGATCTGACAGAGAAGTGATAACTTCATTTTCCAAGGGCTCTGTGTGAGTTTTGGACAATCATGATTTAGTTAATTAGGATAAATTTCTGATAATTGCAGAGACAATTCTGTAATGAACACTGCTCCTTGCATTTCCTTTGACCATACTCTCCAATTTCCAGTACGGAAAATCAGTAAAAGAAGGAACAACCTGAACACAAAGGTAGCTTTGTCAGTACCACCATGATGCATCAGTATCAGAGGTGGGGTTTTTAAATGCCAAAATTAAAAGTCTATTGGAGATGCTTTTTTTTTAATTATTAAATTAAAAATTACCTCTACTAATCATCTTTTATATACAATAGTACTTGTGAAAGCATAAAATAAGTGAATTTCAGTGTATTCTGTTAATATAAAAGACTTTGTAAAAGACTTTGTATAGCTTTAAATATATAAAAAAGCCTTAGAAGGGTACAAATTGTTGCTTTAGATAAAACAAGAAATCTTTGCTTACCATGAGGAGGCATGTCTATTTTTTCTGTACTTTTTCATCTTAGGTTTAAAATGTATTTTGTTGTCTTAAGAATCAGGACATAAATCAGGTTTTGTGGTGAACATGGTGGTGGTGCTGGCCTGAGAGTTGGACTCAGTGATCTCAGAGGTCTTTTCTAACCTTAACAATTCTATGATTCAATAATCAACAAAATCTCACGATAAATAAGTTAAAGAAATAGAAAAGCTAGTTGTTCCAAACTACTCTTACAAGAAATGTAAATTCTCAGTTACAGAATACCTTCATCTCATTTTACAGGTTCTCTGCAAATTCAGTCTAGTTTAGAAGTCCTGGATTCTGACTCAGCTAGAACATATTTTTTGCCACAAAGAGAGAGGAAAAAAAGTCAATGTTTAATAGAGTTCAGTTTTGATATCTTTGGTCCCATTACCACGCCAGCAGTAGTCCTACACTTTCATGTTTTGCAAGATCAAGGAGGCAGTTTGTGAATGGGAGTGAATATAAGCTGTGGTTCGTAGAACAAATAAGTCTTGACGTATTGACCTCGAGCTGAATTTCAGCTTTCCTGGATCAGCAAAATTCTAGGCATCTTGTTTGTAAAACTATCTTGAAATTCAGTGTCTGCTGCTAAGTATTCACATTCCTTCTGAGCTATTTGTCCATAAGTATTGAGATGGGGTTTCCAGTTTTTACCACATATGAAATGCATGAGAAATCGTTCACCTATGAAGCTGCCATCACTATAATGGTACATGGCATTCACAGAGCACAAGATAATATTCTGTATGGGCATAAAAGAACAAATAACTTATTCTTAGTTAACTACATGGGGAATTTTAGGTCAGTGGAAGGTAATTACCCAAAAATGAACTTGGCCAGTGTGTACAAGCTAACATCTGTATTGTTGCAAAATAAATGCCACAGATGTTTTAATAACAAGTAACAGATGAACTAAGTGCCTGGGTTTCAGATCTCATCCCAAGATCTTTCTCTTATAGGTCACTCTTTCCCCCACCCCTTCCCCAGTCCTATACAGAGCACTCGCTACCAGTTCAGACTGTTGTCTTTTAGACATCTCATTGACAGGCTCCTGTATTACAGCTCTGCCTTTAACAGCTGGCATTTTATTTATGACAGCTGGAAGTACAGCCCTTTATTTGCAAGTAAAAAAATACAGTTCACTATATGACCATGGAGTACAGCTGAGAGAGCACCAGCCCAGTGCAACACAGACATTTACAAAGATAACCTTTTACTTGGGTTGGAGGCAATGTTTTCAGCAGATCTGGTGAGTCAGTGGAAATAAATACTCAGTGCCTTGATAAAGGCACAAACACAGATGTCAGAAAGCAGCAGCCAATGGAAACCAGTTTTCTTATGGTGTACTGTGCTATATTAAGTGTTAAACAGGTATTTTTAAAATTAATAACAACTTTAAACTGATGGGCTAGGTCTTTATAAGCAGCTTTCTCCCATAAGAGCAGAGGATGGTCATGAACATCACAAAAATGGAAAATGCAACGACCCTGGTAATGCTGCTGTTCTGTCACAGCCCTGAGGCTGGACATGACTTGGGCATGACAGTAGCCAGAACTGGAGAAAGCAGATGCATCCTGTGCTTTGCAGCATGTTGAATGTTTTGTTTGCCTGCCATGTGGATGGGCCTGCATACTTAGAGAAGCTTCCAGATGTATCACCTGACCTTGCAGTGGTGACTCATGGCTGGGACCAGAGTTTTGGCACCTGAGGTGGCTTGTTGCAAAGGCACATGGATTGGGCTCCCCAGCTGAACTCATTTGGGTTGTCTGTTAGGGGTGAGCTGTGATTCACACTGGCATGTCTGGCCAGTGGGCACAGCAGTGATACTGGTCGCTGTCTCCCAGGTTACCTGTGGACCAGGGACACAGTACAGTCTGCATTTGCCAAATAGCTCAGGGCTGTGATGAAGAGGGTGAGGAAGTGGGTATCTCCCCTTCCCAATCTATACGGGCACAAATCCTGCAGATCAGTCTGGTTCTGCACACTGTCAAAGCCCTGGAAAGCTCTGTGCTGCTGTTTTCCCAGGTGTCCTCAGCAATATCCTGTCTTTTTGGCTCCATGTGCCACACTGGGGACAGGCTATAAAGAACTGGCTTTCTGACTTCCACTTTCCCTTCCAGAGGACATCTCTGTCAGCATTGGAGCGGTCAGAACAGCAGATTAGGAGAGCATCCAGCCTGGAAGAACTGCTTCACATCACTCACTCTGAGGACTGGAAGCTGTGGAAATGCAGGCTAAAACTCAAGAGTCTGGCCAATTTAGACTCACGCTCCGCATCACATCGCTCTACCAGATTTGCTGCTGCTTTCTATGATATCGACACACTGAAAGGTAGGTGCAGGTTTGTGGCTGAATCTGATCTCAGCTTCAAGTCCTCTGATTCTTGTGTAGTAAAGTATTAAGTACCAGGGGTTTCCTAGCATACACCCATATTGGAAACAACAGGTCATTCATGGAAATTGACTTTGTATGAAAAAAGGTCAGACACCAGTCTGAGAACACCTCCCTGTTTTGTGGCCAAATCAGGCTTATTGTTCTCTGTATACTCTCCAAAGGGAAAATGTACTATGCAGGGATTTCTCAGACCACAAAAAGAGGAGAAGTCAATGTGAAAAGACTGTCAGGATGACTGGCAAAGGGGCCAGCCAGCAGCATTGCAATACATCTCAGAGTTTGCCAACAGGCAGAAATGAACAAACTTTACTGCGGGCATAGAAATCCTTTCTTATTAGGTATGCTCTGATACAAGGCACTGCATGAGCAGCAGAGTCAGGGTGGGAACTGAGAGAAAGAAGGTATTGTCCTAACCTCGATTTATTTGAGGAAGTTTCTCCAGGGAACAGTAGATCTTGAAGTGACCGAACAGCAACTGAAAGTGGACAATCTACTTCCTCATCTAGAGCAAAAAATGAATATTGTTCCTTGTAGCTGAGAGACCATTACACGTTCATGGATGCAAAATAAAGGATCAGTTACTGTATTTTGGTCCAGCAATGAATATCCTACAACAAAGCTACTCTGTAGCCTAATGAAGGACAGACCAAGTTAATCTTTTTTGTTGTCTTTACCCTGAAGTGGTATGATTGTATCACTTTCCTTTTTGGAAATCAGATATTGCTGATGCTGTTCCAATACCACTTCCACAACAACCTCAGCCATGTTCACACACCATTACTCAGCTAAATTATGTCTGAGCAAAGGCCTTAAATTGCTTCTCTGAGCCACAGCACAGAAATACACATACAAGTGCCAGTCTGAACAGGGTTTTCATATCACAAACATGTTTTTAAACTTCTCATAGAAATTTTGTAAAGAAAAAAGCTAAATCAAGCACACCTCTGGAGAGCAATTAAGATGGCTTTAATTAATGGTATTTTATATACATACCATTATAATTCAAGTCAACAATGTTTAAAATCCACAGTTATTAGAAGTAGTACCCAGTGTCAAATGCTGTAAGTCATTATTAAATTACAGAATTCTCTGTAATTCTCACTATTGCTTATTTATTGAGCACCAGCATTTCTGCAAAATTAAAACATTCCTTCTGTTAAAACAGCATGACAGCAGAAGATGTTATCAGTGTTACTGAGGCAGGGCATATTGGAATGGGCATTTTTCAATGGTAATATAACTTAATATTTATAATGCAAATATGTATGTATCTATTAATAATGCAAATAAGGCTGAGATAATAAAGTCAGAATGGCATTTAGCGTGCTGTGACTAATTTCAGATGATTACAAGGCTGGACCAGCTCTCATATGAAGACAGGCTAAGAGGGTTGGGGCTGTTCAGCCTAGAGAAGACTAAGTAGAGACCTAGTTGCAGCATTCCAGCACCTACAGGAGGCTACAAGAGAACCGGAGAGGGACTTTTTCCAAGGGCATATAGTGACAGGACAAGGGGGAATGGCTTTAAGCTGAAAGAGGTAGGTTTAGTTTAGATATTAGGAAGAAATTCTTTACTGTGAGGGTAGTGAGGCTCTGGAACAGACTACCCAGAGAAGTTGTGGATGCCTCATCCCTGGATGTGCTTAAAGCCAGGCTGGATTGAGCTCCAAGAAGCCTAGTTAGCAAAAGGTGTTCCTGCCCATGGCAGCAGGGTTGGAACGAGATCATCTTTAAGGTCCCTTCCAGCCCAAACCATTCTATGGTTCTATGACTATAGTCATATAGACGCAGTCTTCTGCTTGGAACAGCTATTAGGCTGGTTCCTACTTTCCTATTTTTGAAAATCTAACTCTAGACACGGAGATGTCAGCTTTCTCATTTGAAGTCAAGGCACTGAAATTCAAGTTAGAAAAAGCCTATTGGGTTATCTTCTTCATTTTTCCATCCAAAGTGGAATTACCTCAGGGCAGAAACTACTTTTGCTCTAATATCTTAATATGTTCAAGGTACTAAAGCTCTTTTTAAGAAAAACCCAAACCTATAAACAATATATTTCTTTCCCACACCCTTTCCAGTGATTAAACAATGACCTTTTCACCAAGGGCATCTGCTTTGTTTTAACAAAAGAGGTTTTGATGAAGAGGCTGGGTCAAGACTCATCAACGTTTCATTAGACCATCTTCCACAGCAGGGCAAATTCCGGACTTTGTTCCTTCTTTCTTGAGATTTAACAATGAATTCACTGAAAGTTTGTGTCACTTCACCCAACCACAGCCTCCCCTGAGCAGCTCAGCTCACTAAGGACCACAGCACTTTCAAGCTGGAGTCCATATCAGAGCCAAATTTCTTAGCAACTGTTCTGTGCTTGCTCACAGGAAAGACCAGAATGACCACAGTGCTTCTGAACAAGACGTGACACCCACTTCTTTTGATCACTCCTACCTGTAACAACCCTTCTGCTAAAGAAGTGGTTAATAAAGTGAGGATGTGTGGAGTTGGAAAGGTCATCACTGCTTACACTCATTGAAATGACATCTGAAGTGATATATGCACATACCTTAATGACTTTGGCAAACACTTCATTTTCTATTTTAAGGCTAGTATTAGATTGCTATTTTGATAGACTAACATTGCTCTCAAAAAAATCCACTAATTTCAATGATTCTTCTCTTAATTTATTCTGTAAAATCAGAATTTGGATACCAAGCTCTTACTTCCTGTACTCTTTTCATGACTACAAGAGGAGTGAATCAAACCTGGAGAAGGACTGTAGGAACAAAGTTATTTAAATATACACAGTCAATTGAAGAAAAAGTTTTAAAAAAAGAAAAGTCAGTAGGAATGAGAAAAAATAAATGCTCATCTGAAGGCAAGGTATAATAAGTAGGTTAAAAGTATTCCAGATTTTTCTTCCCCAGAACTGCCCTGTCAACTTAGGCACTGCTTTTACAATAATACAGTTAGACTACACTGGAAGACAGAACATTTCTTTAAATAGTGTAGAACTTGCCTTTGATCTTTCATAAGCCTGATACAGGGGGCAGACAGGAAAATCGTTTTTCATAATTTTAAGATCTTAAAGCATAAGCATTGATGACTCTTGAGTAATTCCATAATATGAATCAGGTAAACAAAAGCCAAAAAAAGCAGGGCCACTTCTTAACAAGACTCAGGATTGTGTTATGTAAATGTCGCTGTTTTCTCTGTCTGGTTCAGTCAATTTCTTCTCACAGTTGGAATTTGACAGATCAGTCAAATCTAGTCTACTAGTCTATAACAATTCAGTATTTGAAAGATGCCACAGTGTTTTGAATAGACATATCATGCTTGAATTCATATTCCTGTTATTCAGACCTGAAACTCCTGATGGTACTGAGGTGTGAGATTGTTTGTCTTGGATTTCCTTAGATATTTTGGAAACAGTGCTCACTGGCTGACATCCATCAGGAGTATTAATACCCTCTGACCAGAATCTGTTAATAATTAATGTGCTTTTGCACTCAGGCCCAGGCTCTACTGAGAGTCTGCAGTGGGGTACATGCAGAGTGAGGATAAAATGACAATAAGGAAGACTGGTCTTGAGCAAAGGGGAGCAGGGTGTGGGGCAGCTTTTTCAGATAAACAGTGTGGGGCTGGGGATATTGATGCAGCTGTATCTAACCCGCCGGAACCTACAAAGATTTTGGTCATCTGCATTGAAATCTAAAGGCAGATAAATGCAACAACCTTTCTGCCAGTGCAGCTGGTGTAAATTACTGGGATTATTTCGAATTCAGACTCTCTGCAGTCCTTAGATGGATCCAAGTGAGTGCAAATTGATCCAAGTAAGTGCAAATGGCCTGCCAGCACTCCAGTTTTATTTAAATAATTCTTCTGCTTCAGTAATCAAGAGGTTTAACTTTGCCATAATTACCCATAAAAGTGTTTTCTCCAGTCATAGATGAAGAATGGCAAAAGACTCAATGCGTGCCAAGGGAAACCTGTGTGGAAGTTGCCAAAGAGCTGGGTACAACAACCAACAAATTTTTCAAGCCTCCCTGTGTGAATGTGTTCAGATGTGGAGGCTGCTGCAATGAGGAGAGTCTGAGCTGCATGAACACAAGTACCACTTACGTGTCGAAAACGGTAAATGAGGCCATCCATCTGTTTTCTTTTTACCCTGGTTCTCAAAAAAGGGAGGGGAAGGAGGATGTTTGGTTTCTGAGATCCTGTTATGAAAGATCTGTCTGCACTATCATAACAAACAGAAGAATTAATTTTTTATCCATGCAGAGTGAATACAGCATGTGCAATAGCATTTCACATTCATATTGCATTATTAAAAATGGATTATATATGTGTGGAGATGGAAAATCAGGCCTAGAGAAAGTGACTGCAGGTTCATGTGACATTAAGAAGTTTAATCCTTTTTAATGTATTGTTACTTGGACTGGGGACTCCTTGAGAGCATTGGCTCCTGGGAATCCTCTGTATCAAAGGTTTAAGAGATCCCAGGAAATTTTGTTGTGTGGATGGAGCCACTGCATTTCAACATTATTGTTACTGCCAAGACAACTGGCTAATAATTTTGGACATGCAATTTTGTGAGCCAAAAAAGGAAACATTTTCATCAAGAGAGACCAGATGCTCTTAATTAGAATGCCTAGGGATCTGAATGTCCCAAATCACAAGTCACTTACGAAAAGGAAGGCTTAAATCAATAGTCAGTTACTAATTAGGTGCAATAGGGGATACCTGAGTTTTAATGACTAATGCCAAAAAGTAAGCATAGAGTAGCCAGAGAGCCCACTGGAGGCCATCTACAGAGATAACTTGGTCCTGTGGGTGACTGAGCAGTGCTCCAAGTTTAGTACTTTCAATCCGCTCTATGAATGAAACCACCTGTGTTCATCAGCAATCTGGTCTAGCACGTAGCATCCCTGCTAATGGAGGCAGCAGGGTTGGAACTAGTTGATCTTTAAGGTTCCTTGCAATCCAAGCCTTTCCGTGATTCAATGATTTATACCCACAGAAGCACGAGAAACTTCATCTTGTGCATTCCTACTTGACTTGGCATAATAAATGAAATGCTACTTATGAAAAAGGCTTTTCTTTAAATCAGAACAAAGATCAAGGGCAGTTGCTTCCAAAAGAAAATTGAAGCCCTCATGGGGAACAGGTCCAATTCACTTCTGTATTTATTTCGTGTTTGGTGGAATGTAATTCCACTGTGTCCGGTTGTACCAGAATATAGCTACAGTAAAATAAATCAGGGCCTGTCCTTCTTGCGTCAATGCTCATTAATTGCTTTCATTCCACACCAGAAGGAGAAAACTGTTATGAGCTGTTGGCCACACACAAAAGACATCTGATCAGCTCAGGGAGCTAGGTCAGGCTGAAAAGTATTTATTTATTTATGTGTTTTTTGAGCGGCAGTTCCCAAGTTTGTTGAAAAACTGCAGTTTTGCAAAGTGTAACATTCCTTTAGCATCCTTCAAAATAAGCATTCCCTCAAAAACCCCCAGCTAAGTTCCACTTCTGGATACATCACCATCAGTCCAGATTTACTCATTTAATGGAATTGTTCCCATATTAGTGACAGCATTTTTTCTTTCCTTGGAATAAAATATCCACTAAAGGATAATAATGCCACCTCAAGTTAAACACTAAAACAACTAAATGTCTGGCTTAGGAATACTCACTCCCTTCACGTGGATGCAGCATTAAGCCAAGACATGCTGGCACACCAAGATGTACCCAAGGTTTTGCTTTCCATGGGAAGGAAGCTGGTTTGTCAGGCAGAGGGGGTGTGGATGTGGATCACTTCAACAGCTCCTACAAATAGCTGCCCAAGGAATCAGAGCCTCCACGGGGCTACTTAAAGATCACCGATAACAGTTTGGATGCACGGAAGGCAGACTGCTTTGTTCCTTAAGCTCCCTCTACAGTCAATAGAGACATGTTTCTAGGGTGATTCCTCAAAGAAACCCAGCTAAAGCAGAATCAACTTTCCTCTATTCCTATTTCTTTCCTCTGTGAGGAGGCTGTGGGGGTTCAGTTAGGGCCCTGAAGATGCATTATACCCAAGGATAGTTAGATAGTCCCCATAAGTGGTTGAGATTCAACCACTGATATAGTAGAGAGCAAAGTTCCCAACACCTACCTCTTTCCCATTTGGCCCTAGCATCAAGAAGAGGTTTTTGAGTTTGCTTCTGGGTGTTTCATAGCTGGTAATACACCACCATTTTGGCAAGTTCCTACCTTGGTGGGCATTGGTTACTCTTCAAAACTCGTAGTGCATTTCTGCTCATTTATACTTATGGTAACTGTCTCCAGAAAAGAGCCAGGGTGGGGGGAATGGTGGCAAAGAGATTTTTATTTAAAACTCCAAATACTAACTGTATAATGGAAACTGAAAAATACCTGTTATTTCACCCACTTAGCTCTTTGAGATTTCGGTTCCCTTAACAAGTGTTCCTGAGCCTGTGCCCATCAAAATTGCCAATCACACAGGCTGTAAATGCATATCAAATACCCAGCACCACCAGTACACCATCATACGAAGATCTGTCCAGTACCCAGAAGAGGATGGGTAAGTTCCTTCATTTGCAAACTTCTACACATATTGAAGTTATTTAGTTCTGAATTGAACATTATAGTGTTCTTTCTGTCATCCCAACAGTTTTTGCAAATAACTTGATTCACTCAGGGTTAGAAAGTTCAGCTAAACCTGGTGAATTAAAAGTGATGGACACCAGAATCCAACAAACCACAGACCAGTTCAGCAGCATCTGGAGTCATTAAGACATTTAGGTGCTTGAGCAGGCACTCAAAGTGCACATATTAGCACTGTGCTCCACTGGACCTATTTGAGTATGTGTGTGCAAATTTTTTCAACCTGACACAGCAACTCTGTTCATGCATTATTTAGCCAGGACACACTGAGTTCCATGCTCAAGCTAAAGCCCTCTGCCATACCTTACGGCATGTCAGATCAGAATCCATGAATCATGGCTTTTCACTCTTTGATCCTGTCTTGGTTTGGATCTGTCAGACTCATGGGCCTGAGGAAAGTGACCGCACATCTAACTCCAAAATATGGCATAAAATACTTGTACTCCCGCTGTGAAGAGGCCACATCAATTTAACAAAGATTCTAGAAACACAAATAACTTGAATGACTCACTGGAAGTCAGCTCGGATGTCTCTGTCAAGCCCTGCATGTGGGTTTGTCCCATAACTGCCCTTCACGTGGACATCTGGGCTGAGCAGAGGTCCCATTTCAGCAAAGCCACTCCAGCCCTCCCCCAGCCTGCTGGCCACTCTAAATTCTCTTCCTAGACAAATATAGAAGAATCTCAGCCTTCCTTCAGTTTGTAAGTTGTCCTCCCAGACCAAAGGGCCTAAAAGTCAAACTGTTCCTCTCTGACACTGAAATAGTCCACTGTGAATTCTTAAGCATGGTCAAATTTAAACTGGACCTGCACCTTCTGGCAGCATGGCAAAATTGAAAATAAAGTTACACGGCACAAATACTGCTGGACAAAGACTACCCCTGAGTGGTAATGGAAAAGGGGAGCTGCAAAACTGTAGCTGTTTCTTAAGGTTGTAATTTGTAATACATGCATTACTTGCTTCTTGTAGATGCTGGGAGCCAGGCAACTCAGCCCTATCAGCAGAACCATCCAGTCCCAAGTTTTTCTGTTTGCAGCAGTAATGCACACAGATGCCAAGCCTTCATGTAGTAGAAGTGGCAAACCCAGCAGGCTCATTTTGCCAAATGACTACACTGACATACCTAATTGTGTTTTTTTGTTTGTTTGTTTTAAATTCCTATCTCAATTTTGTTTTCCTTCTAGATGCCCCTTTACCAACAAATTCTGCCATAATGGATGGATCTGGGATAGTGACAAATGCGAATGTGTTATAGACACACAACACTCCAACAGACGAGAAGGTAAAGATGAAATGACAGACATTTTTGCATACTATCTCCAAGATGCTTGTGTCAGGGTTTTTTTGTTGTTTCCCCACACCCCAACCAAGGGAGTTACAGTTTTTATTCCACACCCTAGATATACTTGAATTATGGTATGGAAACTCACCTGAAAATAAACACTCTTGTGTGCTTACCGCCACCTCCTGTTTTTTACTTGGATGTTTTACTCGCTCTGTAATAGTAACCTGAATAGGACATAGAAAAGTATTTAAAAGAGTTTGTTAAGTAGGAACCCTGGATGAATTTTTGTTTTAAATAGGCCTTAAACTGTATGATGGGCATTAGGGAAAACTTTTTAACTGTAGGAAAAAAAAAAGCCCTGAAATACATTGCACGTGGCACGTGCTGAATATTTTTTGTGGGCAATTCTTGAGAACAGACTTAATAAGGAAGAAGATTGGTAAAATCAGCTGTGCCTGTTAGCTGTAGTCAGTGCAAAAAAACCCCCAAAACTTTCAGAGTATTTGAGCACTATGATAATATTAAGTTATTTAGGAAGCTTTCAAACTGATATGTCCTATGTACTCAGAAGGATGTATGTATACTCCTTCAAGTCTATGGGAAGAAATAGAAGAGGCTAAAATTCATAGAAGAGAAACTGATGCCCTTTGTCCTCTGCTTGCCCTGTAAAATTTTAATCTGTCAAAGACATTTGCAGGAAATATTCTGGGTGGTAATTGTGTAAGTTTAAAGATACTTAGTAGCAATAAATATTAAGATAAGTTAAATTTTCTCCAGGTCCTGTTTAAGGTTTTTAGAAAGTGTTTTTCTCAGGAAATTGTACTGGTCAAAATAACACAATCATAGCACTAGAGCAGACACAGAAGGAAACTTTGCCTTTATGGTTTTACCTACATGCACCAAGTAAAACAATCTGAAGCAACAACAAAGCAAGCTGGCAAGCAATTCCTAGACTAGCAAACTAAAATCAAACTAAACTTCACAAACTGGTCTGCTGATTTACAAAGTCCAACGTTAATAAGCAAGAAATCAGTTGCATAGTGATTTCTGTTGGATCTTTTCTCACTTTGGATCAGATCCTCTGACCATGAGGTTAGGCAGTTAGACTCAAGTTAGACTTTCACTCAAGAAAGGATTAGTACTCTGTATTTCAGATCAAGTCCAAATGATTCTGAATAGTGATAGTCCTCTTAACCTTTTGTAAGGTCAGCTTGGAGCATTAAGATTCGTGGTTCATTTAATTATAGCTTTCATTGACATGGACTCAATATTTCCTCAGAAAAAATACCGTTCTCTGAAGTACATTGTGTTTGGCAAATGGCTGGGACAAAATAACTTAAAATCTGTCTTAGAGGTTGAAACAAAGTGAGATAAAAACACTCTACACCATTTAACACAGGCCAAGCTTTATCACCCCAAGAAAGGAGTTTCTCTTCCAAGAATTTTGTGCAGATTCCTTCCTCCCTTCCAATAGACCTTGGATTTTATTCTGTCTGGATATCGTTTTATCCAGCATCAAGTAAATAATAATGAAGGTTTCTTTCAAGTAATATGCAAGCCTTTTCTGGCCACTGAGATCAGGCAGCAGAGGTCATGGATGCAGGTTACATTCCACATGTTAAATCCAAAAGCTAATTGTAAAACTACAGGAAATTACCTTCCCAGTGACACATTATATGCCCTGACCTTTAACTGGGGATGTGCTTCTTGTATTTTAATAAAGCTTTAACAAAACATGTTTCCTTCTGCTAGGATTAGCTCCATATTTTACTCCAGATGTGTATTTTGAAGGAAGATAGGTATTTAGTGTGTTCCTTTGGCTGGGGTTTTGTTTCTGAAACAAAGTACTTTCTTTTATCTTTAACTAAGAAGTGTGCATATGCTCCTTGCTGAAGTGCTAGGCCAGCTTGTACCTTACTAGACACAGCTCTTACTCCTTAGAAATGTCCACAGTGTATGTGTAGGGAAGGACATGTGGTGATTGTGATAGTCTGCATGGATGTGCCTTTTTGTCATGGGTATGGACTACATTCTTTTTGAGATTTTCTTTTTAAAACTTGCTGTCCAGTAAAGATTAGTGGATTCCAAAACATAACACTACGGTCTTGCAATATATATCCTCATATATTTTTGTGCAGGGTTCAACATACAATAAATCACAGTATTAGAGTGAAATAATCAGCCCAGTTCTTTCAAGTCCTTTTCTTCACTGTATGTTAAAACAGAAATTCTGAAGTCTAAAAGCTATCAGAGAGTACATGTGTAAGTAAGTTCTAGTGACTAGAGAACAGAAAGAGTTAGTCTCTTCAAGCTCAGGTTTCAGTCATGTAAAGCTTACTGCTAAAAGATGTATGTGCTGTTATTGCAGGACTTCCTTCTCTTGCTGAGCTGGCCATGTGTGGACAACATATGGAATTCGATGAAGAAAATTGTGAATGCATCTGTAGACATAAGTGTCCCACAGATTTCCTTCAAAGTAAAGAGAACTGCAGCTGCTATTTGTGTAGGGAGAGCCAGGAGAGCTGTGCTCTAAAACACAAGATATTTCATGCTGAAACCTGCAGGTAAGTGATTCTTGTTATACAGTGTCTACACTGTAAGATTTGAGTTAGCTTGCCTAGATATTAGAAGTGCAAGGCTGAATTGGTAAGGAGGTTCACCTGGGATAAAATACTGAAGTTAGGGAAATAATAATGGAGATTATAATACCTGATAAAAGGAATCTAAGTTTATTTAATTGTGTTTCAAAGAAATCTGGACAAGGCTGCTATTCAACTATCAATATTTATTACTTTTTTCCCCCTAATCTTGCATTTGTAGGTAGGCAGAACCCATCCTGTGTTTTCTGTGATAGTTGAATGGAATCTCATGGATGTTTAGGGACAAAGGCTCCCTAAGCTGGCATGCAGAGCACACAGCATGTTCCTTATTTCTCAGAGCAAGTGATTTTCTAGACCTAAAGCAATTTTGTACACATACAAATCCACTCAATGAGCTCTGACTCCACTGACAAGCAGCAAAATTTTTCTGGGGCTACTACATTCCATGCATTTGCCCTAACATTTTTTTTTTTAATTAATTAGTTTTGCAGTTTCTCAGATAGAAAATACTCTCTTAAAATACCTGTCTTCAGGCATTATTTTATTTTTTTAAATTTCTCAGAAGGCCTTGGTTCCATATAGAGACCCAGGAGAATCTCAAAGTTTATGTAAGGATAGTCTGCATCCAGTTTCCCTGGGTACCTTGGGTGATCTGCATCTCACTGAATGGTCACCAAAAGAGTCCACTCTCAGAGACTTGAGAAGTTCATTCATGGAGAAGACTCTGTGGAAGAAGTAACCTTTGCATCTTCAGGTTTAGCTTTGAAAATAAGGACAAACACAAAATACTTGACAAGGATAAAAACAGATTGAACAATCAGCAGAGCTGAAAGTGAGCATGAAAGATTTGGTTGTTTATATGCTTCAGACAGGTGGGAGGGGAGCAATGTAATCATTTGTTTACATGAATTTGGCTTCTAGAAATTACTATAGTCTGGACACATTAATACCATGTTTCTATTCCCAGTATTCCTGAAGGAACAAAGCTGAAGCATCAGGTGAGACAAGGTACTTTGCAGAGTTTGATTGCAGCATTATCCAGTGCTGACTCTTGGGACTTGACTGCTCTCAAGAAACAAAAGCAACACCTCAAGAAATGAAAGCATCACTTAGGTCATGATTGTGGACAAATGGACATGTTGCTGTAGAAAACAATTGTCAGGCAGCAAATTCTTGTCTCCTTGTGTTTTAGGATGTCAACCATTTCCCAAACAGTGTCTAGGGAGCATATTGAGTTCGATATTGAAAAAGTTGAGGAATGTAACATTAAAGAATTATCATATTACAATGCTTCTTTCTTTTTGCTTTCTTCTCCTTTATCAAACAGTTGTGAAGACAGATGTCCAACCCAACCCAGAACATGCCCAACTGCCAAGCCAACATGTTCCAGGCATTGTCGTTGTCCGAAGGAGAAGAGAGGTTCTCATGGATCCCAAAGCAGAGAAACTCCCTGAGTTTCCCCTATTCTTCAAAAATTCACTGCTTTGCAAAATAGCTGTCACTGACTTTCAAGCAGTAGTAAACATGAACATCTTCCACATTAATAGCAGAAGAATTAATCCAGTCTGCACTTATTTATTAGAGTAATCACTAACTGCAGGTGAATCCTCTGGGACATTGGCAATTGTTCTCAACAGGTAACAACAGCCAATGAATTGCTGGCTGCATGGAAGAAAGATTGGAAAGTGCCAGTTCAATGTTACAATATGGAAGATGAAGCTGGTATATTGGAAATAGAGTCACAGTCTCCAACCAATCTTTCAGAAACTGAGACTTGATAATCTTAGCCTCTGAATCCTTAGCTAAATGCAGCTTCTGGGTAAAACTTTCTTCAGAAATTCAGTGTACAGAATTTGGCTTCTAATAGGTTCAGCACTGAGTTATTTGATCTACTGTCCAGCTTTGATTATAATTTTGTGTCTATTGTACAACTACTGTTGGATGTGCCATATTTAAGTGTATATAAGAAAATAAATACATCAGTTATTCAAGTGGATTTGATTTTTCCCTGTTGTTTTAAAACTCTGCCCAACTTAAAGAAAACAAGCAAACCTCCAAATCTCAAGTACAGCCTTCTTACTTTTGTTCCCCTGGGACTGGCTTCTGCCCAAACCCAGGCTGAAACAAGGTCACTTGATCCAATAGTTTCAGTTAAAAAAATCCTTTTCCCACATTTGCCTGACAGCCATGTATGATTTATTTATTTGTTCCTGGAGTAGTCTGTTAATCTCCCTAAGGGAATAACAGCCATACTAGTGCTAACTCTTCAGTGAATTTTGGAAAAGCACAGTTCACTAAAAGATGCTTTTCCTTTTAGTTTAAAATGCTTTGAAAATACCTCCTTTGCACTGGAATTCCTCTCACCAGTGTGTGGCCTGAGTAGCAGTGCTCAGTAACCACATCAAGTGCAAGGGCAGCATTACTTTCTGAGCCACTGAGGTCCAGTGTGAGCCAGTCCAGATAAAATATTATGAGCAATAATCTTGAACTGGAAGTGATAGTCTTGATGACTGAGTAATTTTTCCTCTTTGCTGAACTTTCCAGTTCTACACTGCACTATGAATAAAGGGAATAGACTAAATGAAACAAATGCTACAGAGATGGAATGCTTGACACAACACAGAGAACAGGAAATGGCTTTTTGATTTGCAAGTGAGATTTTTTTTTGTTTTTATATAGGAAAAATATAAAAAAACTAAATAAAATAAAATTATTAAAATAGAATTAGAGCCAAATCCTGTAGGATCGATTGAATTGTTGAAGAAAGCACCAATTTAATATGTCTTTTGTCTCAGTAAGGAACTGATCCTGAATGAGTGTTCTGTTTCCTAAGTCACCTGGGATCTAGGTCTGTGCAAGCATACTTGCAAGCTGTTCTGTGGGCTGGTCTGGGATCCTCTGACCAATCAAATTAGATTGACCTGGGAGCATCCGGATGGAGCAGCAGAGTTACCTACTGGTCTGTGCTGGGCTCGCCTGCTTATGGGTTCTCCTCCAGAGCAAAGGACACATGCTCCCAGTGTGCACTCTGCACGGACAAGAAGGGGAACGTGATCCCGATGTAATACCAGGCGAAGCTACTTGGCAGCAGAAGCACATCCCTACATTTCTCCTCCTCCTCCTCCAAGAGGCTCTAAATCCAAACATGTTCATGGTGGGTGAAATGCCTGAGCTATAAAAGGGTCCATAAAAGGAATGAACTACCCCATCACTTCTCTTCTAGCTCCTTTAGGGGCACCCTGACCAAATGGCTCAATTGCCAACAGGCAACACCCTTAGCATGCTCCTCAGAAAGCCAGGGAGCTGAAGAGGAAAACCGGACACTTAACTTACAGCACCAGAGACATACAGAGTAAAAATACACCCTTGTGCAAAACCATACAACACTATTTGTAAAGCTAAATCCTGTGGAAAGAAACCAAACGTTTACATTTCTTAGCTTAAACTGAAGTTTAGCAACTGGAAGCCTGTATTAATTACTCCCGAGTCTCATCAGTGTTATCCATAGAGGCTTCCTCAGTTGTCTGTCCTCACCAGTGAATATATTAACTTCCTTTTTCAAAACTGAACTGCTCCTACCTAAGAGAAAATTAAATCTGCTTCAATTCCAGACGGCTCTTAGATAAAGCAGGCACTGAGGGGCTTAAAACCATGTTCAAAAGCTTTTCTCACAGAGATAGAGAGGGTTTTGAACATGAACTCCCTGTCCCCAGAAGAGTACAACAGCCATTAGGATACTGTCCTGAAAGGTACCATCACTGACCACCACTGCGAACCTTGGTCTGAGGTTTTCACACTGCTCCATTTCACTGAAGAACTGACCTGTACCTGGAGGTCCAGCGCAGGACTGAAGATCCCAATGAGGCAGAGTGAGATGAGATCTTGCTGTGTCCACAGGCGTCTTTTAGTCTAAACCTCCAGATGAATTTAACCTTTAACCTCCAAGTTTTGCTCTTACATGTTGTGGATCACTTTGGCACACACTTTTGATAGTGTTGTGGTTTAAACCCAGTGGCTAACTAAGTATCACACAACCTCTCACTTACTTCCCCACCACCAGCCTAGTGGGGAGATTTGGAAAGAAAATGTAAAGAACAGTTTAATAATTGAAACAAAATAAATCTAATAATAATACTGCTTCTGCCACTACTAGTAATAGTAATGGAAGGGACAGAGAGGAATAAACCCCAAGAAATACAAGTGATGTACAATACAATACAAACCCACTGACCAATGCCCCTTCCATCCCCGAGCAGCGATCAGCACCCTGCCTCTGCTCCCAACTCCCCAGTTTATACACTGGGCAATACATTCTATGGTATGGAATATCCTTCTGACCTGTTCAGGCTATGCTGCCTCCCAACTACTTGTGCTCACTGGCAAAGCATGTGAAACTGAAAAGTCCTTCATTTAGAGTAAGCACTACTCAGCAACAACCAAAACATCAGTATGTTACCAATGTTATTCTCATACTAAATACAAAACACAGCGCTGTACCAGCTACTAAGCAGAAAATCTATCCCAGCCAAAGCCAGGACAGATGAAAGCACGCTCAAACAACAGAGAATGAGTGATTACCAAAAACTGACCTGAAGATCAATGTAAAATTCAGTGTTATTTTCACATATAACTCCCTACAGGTTCTTCTATGTGTGAGAGATTTCCATTTTGTAGGAGCAGTAGGCCAGAAAGCTTCTGGATTCAGAACAGGTCTTAGGTTTACTGTGAAGATGGAAAAAGAAACTGTTTGTGGTGGCATTCACTAACAAGAGTGACCTAAGCATCAAACACACTCAGATTTTTACCTAGTTTATAACTTTCATGCTCCTTAGAGGTTCTCAGGCCTAATTTCCATAAGACTTATGAATGTATTTCCTAATGTTTCAACTAGGATTGTCCCCTCTGGTACACTGTAGGGGTATCTTACAGCATATTTCTTTTACAATGAATTCCCACCCTAGCAGATCATCTGCTCCTAAGGCCCTGTGCCTGTCTCTGCATTGCAGGGTACTGCTCTTTTGGACTTGACTCCCCTGTATCATCAGAAAATTACCAAAGCTAGAGCATATTTGTAACTCGATATTTTGAAACATTCACTGAAATACTACATGGAAATGCTCGGGAGTTTAAGTACAATGGTGTGAATGCCAGTGTTGTGTGATGCTCTTCACTGCTTATAGCCCCAAGAAGATCTGGGTGTCACTAACACCATGGCATAGCCATAAATCCTTTATGTGGAAAACCAGGAATAAAAGGAGGCTCTGAGATGGAAATAGAAATAGATAATTAGATTTCCATGAGGATTTAAAAAAGGTCATAATAGTATTTAATTTATGAAATTCTGAATTCTTCATTTAAAAATATCCAACAAACTTTAAAATATAAATCCTGTATGTTATCTTTCATACTGATACAACAGAATTTAATAAGGTATTTAAAATAACAATTCAGAAGACTTAAATGAGGTATGTAAAATTCATAGTAGATCTGGTTTTTGACTGATATCATTAGCTCGTAACCTCTGACTAACTGACCTCCTCAGGGGGAAGGCTATTGAGTAGTGAAACTTCCCTTTGAAGTCTGAAAGGCTTTTTATTACTGCATTCAGCGTGACTTGCTTTTTAAGCATAACAACAGGATTTACAATTTTCATAGCCAGAATAATAATTCTAAAATTTCCTGTTATGGTATGCCTTAAGTTTATATAGTGAGGGATGTCTTTTATGTCATATTTGTATTATGTGTATAATAGGAATGAGAGTACTTAAATAATAATTGCTAATTCTAAATAAACACACATGAAGTTTCTAAAACCATGAGTTTTTCCAAGTAGATAGCTTTCACTTGCAAGAACTTCTTGTAAGAAGAGGGCAAGGGAAAAAAGAATAAGAGTAATAACTAGATATTCACACTACACTTGAAAGAGTCAGGAAATGTTTATCTACTTGCAAAAACCACACTTGACTTCCAGAAGGACAGAGGAATATGTGAACTTACCAAATGCTGGTGATGCTGAAGAAATTCAAGCACATCTTGAAAGTACTGCTATCATTCACTTCAAAAGCCATCACAGGTCATCTACTGTGACACTGCTTACAGCAAGAATTATTCATAGGAAGGTTGACAGCACATATAAATCCTGTCATAGTCATATAGAGTGCAAACATATAAATTAATATGTGTCATTTGGGCATCAACTTCAGCTGACTTGTAAGGGCCCTTCCTGAATTCTAGCAAAAAAAAAAGTAACTCTGCTTGGGTTTATTTTTCTTTTCTTGTTTGCTTTACAGTAGTGTCAAAAAAAAAAAAAAAAAGGAAAGGAAAATCTTGAAAACCCGAAACAGATATGTGGTTTTTTTCAGCCACCAGTTTCCTTTGTATTTCCTAAGTAACTAGTAAATGCCTTTCAACTTGAAAATAGCCAAGAGGCTGTTACTTTCTAATTCTGGACTTGTGGAGTGAATTGGTCTTTCGGGAACTACTAGGGGGTTACCAGCTCAAGTGAATCTATGTTATATTTATTACAGCCTATGTTAAAAAAAAAAACAAAACACAAACAAGTTTGTTTTTCAGGGGTTACAAGTGATGTACTGCCATTCATTTTAATTATCAAACTCCTACATCAGCAATTACTCAAAAACCTCAATAAAAACTTTTAACTCAGGGGGTAAACAGTCTGTTTTAAATTAAGATAAAACTGCTCCTTTAGTCAATAAAGCAAAATGAGTACACAAAATGGTGTGGCAGAGCTTGGTCTGCATTTTGACTTCTATGCCATTAACACCCTTATTTATTTCCACTTTTATCATACTTCATAGTACTACTCAATGTGAAAGGTCCTTAAATGTGAGAGCATTGACGATCTGCAATTGAGTGGGAACTGCTTCCTTTCTTAAACATCTGAAGCTACCTTTAAAATATTTATGGCTGAACAGTCAATGATTTAATGCCAGTCTGTAGAACTATATGCTGTATATTTAAAATTACAACAGTAGTTATACAAAAAATACCCAGTTACTGAGTGTGATTACAAATTATGCATCAAGAGAACAAGTTAATAGGAAACACTTCACCTAGTCTTTTGCTCCATTTTTTTTATGCTGTGGTATTTTAATTGGTGAAGAGTGTATCTCTAATGGTGTGGCTTAGTATCACAGGTCCTGTGATGCAAGATAAGCAGACTAATCCATCAATTTCTGTAACGTGACTCATTGGCAAAGCATTTTTCCAAAGCTTTCCCTTGACCCCAGATCCCACTGTTTACACACACTCATGTACTCTTGTCTCTTGAGAAATCGTTTCTTGCTCCCTATGAATAGGCTAATTGTTCAGAATGTGTTTAAACACTCAAATGCAGTTCCACAGTGGTTATTTAGCTTCAGTTCTCAGAATAAAATCATGAACACAAGTGATGAAACACGAAGAAAAGCTTAACACACCCACAAGAACTATGTGACACTTCTTAATGATACTGTCTCCACAATAAATGGCAATATTTTTTTCAGTAGCTCAGTTAGGAAGGCATATAATGAAAACCATAATGAAAGTCATCTGACCTCTCTGATCTGCCACTTACCTGTGCACCCCATTTTAAAACCACACAGCTCACTCCTAGTTTTCATAGCTAAGAATGCCCATGCCTGTTCCCTGGAGTCTAATCGCCTTATCACCTTTGCCCTGCTACACTCAAATTAACTTCAGAGCAGTACTTTCCAGCCTGCACAAGGCTTGAAATCTGTGGCTTCCCTTTCAAATCTCAAGAAGGGTTTGCATCCTTGGAAGCCTGACTCCTCTCAGTTCCAACAGTCAAATAAAAATTACTGCTTCCTCCACAGACCTACCTCATTTTTATTTTTAGATATTCAAGACTACGATAACACTATCAATTTAAAGAAATCTTAGTTCATTAAATGGATCTTAAAATATAATTAAAATTAATTATTCATGCTTTACAGTTTAAACCTGGATACAACCTATCAAAATATTGGATAGTTAGTTCATGCTTATGTTTTACAAGAAACTCAGTTTTCTTTAAATTCAAACTATAGATTGCAGGCAGGTACTACACTAATGAGGATAATGAGCAGGTTCTTCAGCTTTGCACAGAATATGTTGCATCGCCACGGGTCCAAACATACTTTAAGTTTCCAATAGCTCCATCTACTGTTGTCATTGCACCTTTTTTCCACCTCCACACCAGTAAGTCCTTACAGTTGTGGAGTTTTCAGTTAAACCCATTTTAATGCTGACACTCACTTGTCAGTTCTGGAACTTCAGTTTGTATTGATTCATAGAATGTAGAACTCTGCAACATAAGTTTCCAGAAGCTTTTTTAAAAGTTTGTCAAGTACAGTCTCAGAGGTACAAAGAGAAGACCTATAGGACAGGCCTTCTCTTCTAATACAGCTGATGCATGAGTGCTAAAGTACTTTGATGTAGTCTCAAAACTGCAGAAACACAAATTTAGATCTGCAAATAAACACACAGTAAAATCTAGTAGAGCTGAGGGGGAAAAAAAAAAAAAGTTAGACCAAGTCTAGTGTGGTCAACAGGCTGTGGCTTCATAATAACTGACACCAGATCTGAGTGTTTCTGTACCTGATTTGATCCAAGTCAGACACAAGTGGAATTGTATTTCTGTCACATTAGTCAGATGGATTGTTAGAGAATTGATACTGGTTGTACGCTGGCTGCAGGCCAGATATTCCCCACCTCTGCCAGTAGAAAAGCAACCTGTCCTCCTGATGGACTTAAAATGTCAAGGGAGAGCACAACCATCACTTTGCATTGTGTGCCCAGGAATTTTTTTCTGCCCTGTTTGAGGAGTACTTAAGCAGGATCACTGCCTCCTCTGAGAAGGCAGAAAAGAGCCACCATCCAGGCTTTGTGTGCAATAACTGCTCCTGCTAGGGACCAGGAAGGACTCTGAGACCAAGTGCTCAGGTACTGAAATGGTTCCTGCATGCAAGTAGTGATTGAGTCAGGTGTAGATGGTGTAAAAGAGGATTATTCTCAGCAACTGTCAGTGCATTGTGAGCAGCTGTCCTATCCTGGTAAGGTCAGAGGACTGGAAGGTAGCCCTGGTATACACCCTCTGACTGCTGCCAAGCCCTTGTGCTCTTGCCCACATTCACTGTCCTGATTTGAGAGGAAAGAGAGTGCTCAGGCCTCTGAGATGGAACAGCATTTTAGTACACAGATAAGGACTGAGTGATTCAGACCTTGGGGCATGTGTGAGAGGCACAGATTACATACAGATGTGAGACTGAACAGGCATAGCCTTGCCAATCAACTGTTCCCTTCTATTAGCAAAATCATCTGCCACAGATGAGCTCCAATCTGCTGGGAAGGGAGATGAGTCTTTAAAATGGAAAACCAACTTATTTTCTGGCATTGGAGAGAGAAGCTTGGCTTAAAGAAAAAAATCTCTTTTTCCAGTTTGTGTTTAATGGTAGTTTCCTTCATGGACTATACTGCAGTTTGTTAAGCTTTCAATTTGAAACCTGTATTTTAGAAGTACATTAACATTCATTTCAGCCAGCTTCTGTGGGATTCCATGAACAGGGGAGAAAGACTAAGAAAATGCAGGTACTTGAATGAGAAAACCATGAGTTTTCTTGGCTGCTTTGTGGGTGGTATTACAGCCAGGTAATGGGATTGGCTGTACACAGTAGAAACCAGGAAAAACCAACCTTTTTTAAGATATATAGAAACATGTTAGATCCTGTTGCTATTTCCTAACACCAAAAAACAACTGCGAAGGCGGACACTTGGGTCCTCAGTCCCTCTCTGCAGGAATCTTAGGAGAAGTGACAGGCTCTCCAGCCTTATCCTATAAAAGTAAACCAAATGGAAGGGCAGTTTGTCCTTTACCTCAGGAAAAATATTCAAAATACTGGTTTCTTCCTTGTTTTAGAGCATATTTAATTCCAGCAGGATGAAAACCTGCAAACACTGGGGTTTTCAAAGGTGCTGGGCTGTCTCTGGCTCTCTCCTGCTTGGTTTCACTAATCATTCTCAGTTTATGTTGCATGTATAGGCCACAATTCTCAATTCAGCACTACAGTTTTTCACTGATGTTCATCATTTGGGGATTCCAACAGTTTCTGCTGTCCTGAATCATATGAAGAAAATGTCCTTCACTGCAATCTGGTTATGCACTCTCACACCACTATTTCATGGCATGAGATTTCTTTTTCAGGAGTACTACAGGTCCCTTGCCATGGCATCAGGCTCTAGAGCAGTACTGCTTCACAGCTCTGTTGTGAGCTACTTTGTGAACAACTGATGCTTGTTTTTGTCTTTTTTTTTTTTCTGTCAGTTACAATTTTGTGCTAATAAATGTGCATGCTTTGGCTAATTAAGTGTAAATAAGTACACTGGCTTATAACACACAGCAAAGACACTTCACCAAATAGTTTTTGTTCCACAGAGACATGCAATAGGAGTGCCATCATCTACCAGACTGAGGGACAGAGTAGCAAATTTAGCCTGAGAGGAGGCTGAGTGGAAAATGACAGCACAGAGTACCCAGCAGAAAGTTTTCATACGTTTTCAAGAACACTGAAGTGGTCTCCTTGAGGAATGACTGCATGTGCTACCAGAACAAAGCCACAGGAGTCTATTTAAGTGTTCTCCATATTCTCTCTCCATTAATTCAATTTATGAGTATGCTTTAGAGAGCATTCAAGGGCCAGGCTTGAAAGCAGCAATTAGTCTGCTGTCACTGGTTTAACATCTTTACACTTGACTTTACATATCCCAGTCTCACTCTGACCTTGTACGTGCTTCAAATGAGGGAGTGAATATATTGAGTGCAGGCATTTAGAAAGTAAGAAAATCTGATTCTCAATTCAGCTGTTGGTCCCTTCAATATCAGCTCCATCTCAGACTGGGGGAAGACAGACTCTGGATCTGTCCAGGATCCGTGACAATTTTATAACTCAACAACACAACACCACAGTCAGCGAGAAATGTGTATTTACCCCAACTTTGTGCACCAGCCATGGAGAGAAAATTTCACAGCACCTTTGCCAACTTTCCATTAAGGTTTTTCTTAGGCTCCTTGGTAGACAAACTTTTCAAGGTCCCTTGAACATGACAACAGGACAAGGCTGCTGATAAAGGTGGATTGATTGGACCACTGAGAGGTATGACATTAAGCACAATTTAATGAAGAACACAAGTGTCAGACCACCAAAGCCATGCTGGGCCAAAGGCATGAAGGTTTAGCCACAAGACTTTACCTGATCTCCTTCAGTAAGATGTTTGGAGCCTATGGCCAGCTGGGAAAGTCCTAAGTCTCCTCCAAAGTTCAGATAAATACAGAGGGATGAAAAATTGCAACTGCTGCAGCATAAAAAGAAGTTTATAGGATTAAGTGCACCTGTACCATTCAGGTTTTGTAGGTCAGTGCCAGCATTCTGGCCTTGCACAGTAGTGGGACAGCGTCAGCTTACAGAATATGTCAAGTCTCACTTCTTTCACTGAAGAAAGGGGCTGCTGTGTCATATATCAGTTATGATTTCTTTTGTATTTTTTTTAAGCTTGCATATCAAGAATTACAACTTCTCTAGAAAGCACACAAGAAGAACTAGTGTAAAACAACCCATTTACCAAATAGTTAAAACTATTAAGTGTTGCTTTTCTGACATCTAAAATTGATGACTAGTATTCTTCAGCAAGGGAGGTCACCAGCATCATTTATCAAGGTTTATCACAGCTGAGAACCTTCAAGTGCATTCCTCTTTCTCCTTTGGTGTTGTTTTTTTTGTTTGTTTCTTTTTTTAAGTGGCCTTAATTTAAGGCCACTGCTTTACACGCAGCATACAGCTTCTTCTAAGAACTAGGTCCCCTATCTCCTTGTTTCTCAGTCTCTTCTTTCACATCCTGCTGCTGATGGTGATAAGCTTCCCCTCCTCTGGCCTCACACGCAGCTTCTTATCCTGAAATTCAGGTTCTTGCCACACCAGAGGAGGACCTGTTGAAGAAATCAGATTTGCCCATACTGGTCCCACCTTTCTGACACATAAGAAAGACTCGAACAATGAGCAGTGTTTTTCTTATTCAACACACTAGTGTCTTTCATGTCTTTCAGTTGCCAGAATGAAGTGCCTGATTTCCTCCTCGGTCTTTCATGGGATCAGTGCCTCCAAACGTCTGTCCAAGCTTCAATCTAACCAGGAATCCAGCCAGCACTCCAGCCTAGCTCAGCTTGAACTGTCACTCATGACACACCTATTCGCAGAGGAGTGATGACAGAATCAACTCTGACAGAATTCATATCAGAAATCTTGGCAAGAAGAAGGAGCTGCCAAACATAATCTTGGGAACATCCAGGAGAGGCATGAGGAGCCCTAGTCTGGTAACACCCTTCTTGGCAGTCAGCAGCAGTCCGGCCGGTGCTGCACCTGCAAAAGGCTGGTGGCAAAGCTCCTTAAGAAGACCAGGAATACACAGCCAAGCGATACTAGCCCGGGGTGTCAGAGTACAACCCAGATGCTTTCCCAGCGTTCAAGTTCCTGGGAATAAAATTTCCTAAATTCCTAAATAAAATCATGTTTTATGTACTTTTATGTTTTATGTACTCTTTTCATTTGGAGACAGCACGTGTGCCAGAAGAGTCGAGCACATTTCAGGACCTCCAGTTACGATCGAGCCTAACAGCACACTAGAAGAACTCCTCCACCGGGGACAGGGCAAAGCCCTTGGAATTCCGAGGCAATTCCATCGCTTTAAAGCGCGCAGCTCGCTGCTTTCCCATCACTCGGGAGCGCGCTTCGTTAACAACCACGCGCAGGGCGCTCTTCCCAGCGCAGCACAGCCGTGCGGGCGGTGCTCGGAGCGCGGGATGCCGGAATTCCGTGATGCTCCCCGGGGCGCGGCACGGAGGAATCCCGGGATGCAGAAATCCTGGGGTGCCCCCCGGGTCAGGGCTAGGGCGTGGGACGGAGAAATCCCGAGATGCAGGAATCCCAGGATACGCTCCCGGTGCGGGGCTGGGGAGCGTGAGGCAGGAATCCCGGGATGCCCCCGGGGCGGGGCCGGGGCGCGGCGCTCCCGCCCTCGGCACGTGCGCGCTCCGCGATTG